>OX030950.1:160338102-160723102 GCA_943735915.1 Pherbina coryleti | reverse complement strand
ACGTTCAAAGTGGGAAAAAAAGTCACAATTTTACATAGGCTGCTCTTTTAAAACCCTGTGTATTTAACAATTTCTAACGGATTTGCAAAAACTTTTTTTGCTTGATAGAAAATCTCTGGAATTTTAATAAACAAAACGGAGTCCATATTTAAAATCAGGAAATCTAATTTGTCTATAATCAGCTGAAAAATCTCCGGCACCAAAATGTCTGTTGCGCAGTGTAATCTATCATCCAATTTTGAACCAAGGCAGATGACATTCTCATCATCCGAACATCTACGACACGGGCACTGAAGGCAATCCCGTAAAATGAGCTAGAGCAGGCATTTAAATCACTATTAAATCGCAATAACAAGTTTATTGAATTGGGGGGAGAATATTTTGAATAAAACACCCAAAAATAAACATAAATTGTGTTTTAATAATTTTTTTCTAGAGCCTGTGAGGAAAAGTTTTTTTTTTTTCTTTTTTGGAAAAATGTAAATGTTTCAAGAATTTTCATTTGATTTTCTTAGAAAGTGATATGTTTAATGGTGAACATATATTAAAGTGATATGTTTAAGAGAAAATATTTTTTATTTTGTTAAATTTTAATATAAAATGTTTTATTTGAAAAAGAAGAGTGCACTCCTACTGTACCGAACACAGCTGTATATTATCAGTAATATTCGCAGCTATATGTAATCAATAACAACCATTACCATTTACCAGTGGGTTATAGAAAGCTCAAGTGTGCGACTCTTTCATCACATTCTCAAACTCAATCACTCTCTCTCTCTCTCTCACTGTCTTTCAAATTGAAAGAGCTTAAGAACTTATCTCATCTTCTCTTCACTGATTTTGCCAACATAAGAACTCAAAACATAAAAAGGTTAATGTTTTATTGCTCTTCGACTTCCTCTTTTACGGAATGTTGTTGTTTTAATTTTTCTTCTTTAAATTATTTTCTTCTAATTAAAATTAAACTCACAAATATTTATTTAAGCTAATTTATTAGATTTAAATCAAATCAATTTCCTTGATTTTTGTTTGCAAACAATTTTTCAATGGTTTGAGCACGAACTGAAAGATACAAACAAAACAACTACAAAAACGAAACAACAACAAGCGGTATAAAAATAATAACAAATGTGCGAAATAAAGAAGCAACGCAATGATATAAAAAAAACAAACAAAACAAAACAAAAGCAAGTGACGAAGAAACGCAGCAAAACAGAGAAACAAAAGAAATAAACAAAATAATAATGAATGAAGAAAATATACAAGCAAGCAACAGCGGAAGAATAAGAAGAAGAAGAAAATGTAAAAGATGAACAAGCATTATAAATGTGTTGCGAACCTTGACACAAAATGTTTTTTAATTTTTTTATTTTTAATTTTTTTTTATTCTCTACTCTCTGCACTCATTCTGATTTCTTGCTTAATTTCTTTAATTGCAGTGTAAAGCTTAATAAAAAATGCTAGCTGTTGATTTTTGAGTTTTTAAAGTGGTTTCCATGGCATATTTTGAGAATTTTATCTTTAGATAAGACTTAAAATTTAAAATCTATAGCATACCTCGAGGCGTTAAATCTAACATAACTCAAGCACTGGTAATAAGTAGCTTATTTTAGGAGAAAAAATTAAGAATGTTTAAAAATTTCTCTTAAAGTTTATAACATCTAATCCAGTTGTTGAAAAACTGTTGCCTAATATAAGGCGCTAGCATAAAGTTCTAAGTACTCTGTTCTAAGAATATCTTTTCTAAAGCTAAGAAAAAAGTTGCTTGCAAAATGAGTTTTATGCAATCAATATGAAAATGACAGCACAGTGTGACATTTAAACAGTGCATATTTTTAGGCGCTCTATATGAATGACTTATATAAAGAAGCCAAGCAGTAGTTTTATTTGAATTTAATGTTTTCGTTTTTATAAAATAGTTTTAAATGATACCACTAAAAATTGTAGCAAACAATTTATAAAGCATTTTTTTGCATACCTTTAGGCGCAATAGTTTAAATATTTTTTAATTTATATGCTTAATATATAAAATGCCAACACTTGGTAATTCGAAAAAGATAAATTTTGAAATTAAGAGACAGAGACGGTAAACTTTTTGTATTTTAAAAATTATTTGCATAATTTAAGGCGCACCATGAAAATTAATAAATATGTATACATATATAAAAAAAAGGAAAATAATGATGAGCGCAAAAAACCAAGAATAAAAACTTCTATTTTCGATTGCCAATATACAATAATTCGTATTCTATTAAAGTATACTTTTTTGTATACTTTTAGGGATTAATTAAAATTTAATTCCATAAAAACACAAAATGTCAATTTTTTCATGCTTAAAATTTATAAAATTGAGTATTTAAGTAAAATCTTAGATATGTAAGATATGCTAGATACTTCAAGCATAATAAAAATATGTTTGCATAGTGTTAGGCGCAGTTATATGATAACTAAAATATAATTAGAAAAAAAGTATTACTGAACAAAATCACACAAAGATGTTTAAGTAAATTTGAAAAATCTTAGAATACAAAAATAAAATATTAAAAAGAATTCTGCATACTTTAAGGCACTTATAAACACAAAAACTACATAGAATTCAGCAAATAAGCGGCTGAGATATATAAGGCTTACAGTTAAAAAACATTGTCTCACAATTTTGTTTTTTACAATTTCAGAATAATTTTTATACAGTACACTCTCACTAATTAGAATTCTCACAAATTCGAATTTTCCAGAAATTAGAACCTGCCATTTCAATATTGAACGCTCTGAAATTAGAACCTGGTTCTAATTTCTAAACGTTTCTTTATTTATTAAATTCATAAGTGATCTTTGCTCATTGATATAAACATAAAAAGGTGAATTATATGAGTTTTATGTTAAAAAAAAAAACATTAAATATTTATAAATAAAAATTATTTTGTGTAAACATCCATTTTTTTGAATCAGTTTCATTCGTTTCTTTTAAATTTCTGTGAAAAAAGAAACGTCCAGAAATTAGAACATTTCAGAAATAAGAACCACCCGTGGAACGAACTGGTTCTAATTTGTGAGAGTCTATTGTATAAAAAATTCAGAAAATTTCATTGCATATAAATAATTAATTGCATAACTAACAGCGTTGCATAAAAATTACTTTTATTTATATAAAAAAAACCAAATATGTGCAAGTTTAATAAAATATGAAGTATGTAGTTACTTATTTAAATTAAGTTTAAAAAATTATTGCTGCATACTTTTAGACACTTAGCCAAACTTTCTTAAGCTTTGAAATCCAAAACTTGTGTCTATTATACTTCAATTCAATAAGAGTAAATTTTAGTTCTAATCATCGACATAAACCGTTAATCAACTCATCACAGGTGACTTATACAGTGTGCAAAATTTTTATTAAAAAAACTAATGAAAACTGTGCATAACTAATGGCGCTGTATAAAAAGAACTATATTTTTTACTTAATATTTATTATGTATTTATTATATATTTATTATATATTTATTATATATTTATTATATATTTATTATATATTTATTATATATTTATTATATATTTATTATATATTTATTATATATTTATTATATATTTATTATATATTTATTATATATTTATTATATATTTATTATTTATTATATTATAAGAATGACTTATTTTTACATAAATCAAACAAAATAAGTGCACTTTTAATAAAATATATAGTTTTCAAAGTAACTCGATTTAATAAGAAAAATTATTGCTGCATATTTTTCGGCAGTTAGGTAAAAATAATATAAAAATTAAAAATTCATTAAATGTCCTGTGATTCAAAATCTCATCTTATTAACAAAAAAAAAACAAATATTCTGCATACTTTTAAGCAGTGAAGGAAAATTATTTTATATTTAAATCATTGATGCTCAAACGTGCACAAATGTGCAGATAAGCTTTTGTGTTTTCACGTATATAAAGCTCACGCATACAAAAAATCACTCCAGTTCGCTCTGGCATTTCAAGCGGTGAGGATTGCGTCGCTTAATTTTTTCAATGCACGTATTTAGTTAGGAAAAAAATATATATTTTTCGATTAGGTTATTTTATTCAAAATGATTTCTGCTAGTGGTCAAGTAAAATATTTTTTATAATGAATGCTTTTAATGAAACACAATTTTTGCTTTGCTACACTTCATTAGTTAAAATATTAGTTCATTAGTTATAATAACGTCAGATTTATTAAAAGATATGTTATGATAACAAAATTATTTAAAACATATGTTATAATAACACAAGATAAATTAAAAACTGTGTTATGATAACATAAGATTCATTAAACAACAATAGAACAAAATATGACAACATAAGTAGTCAGAAAAATAATATGCCATAAAAATAAGAGCCCAATTAATCGTAAACGTGAACAGCCTTCATATTTTGACTAATTCAAAGCGAAACCATTTTAAAAGTTTCACTTTTATTTAATAAGGAATTTAAACATCGAAGAACTGTACAACGGAAAGCTTGCACAATATATTTCTCTCAGTGAAGAAGCTTAAAGCTCTCTAACACAGACGCAAAAATGTCTATGTTGTAGATTGAGCACCACTGATTTAAATTTAAATCTAAATCTTAAGAGTCTAATAAGCTAGTCAAATATAAAATTTTTTTATTCTTTAAAATATATTGCTGCATACTTCAAGGCGCTGAAATGAAAATAAATTAAGCTCAATAAAATAATTGTGCAAGCCCCTTGTTAAATGAAGCGGTCCATTAATAAAAAATTAAGCAGAATCATGTTAAATGATAACATGATAAAATTTTTGCAGCATATTTTCACGCGCGGAATAAAATTATATTCATTTCTTATAAAATATTCGCAAGTAAATTAGTAAATTAGATTGTAACTTAGTAAATTAGATGTATTGCATTATTTAAGAAAATTATTTTAAAAAATTTTCCTTGCATACCTTTGAGCGTTCAGCTCAATATTTTTAGTATCAATAATTAATATAAATATTAATTAAAACAAAATAATTGTCTACAAGTCCCAAATAGACAGAGTTGTAAGTTAATAAAAAATTTCCAGTTTTTAAATCTATTGCATACTTATAGGTGCTAAGTGCACTACTTTTTAAAAATTCGAACTACATTTTATAAGAAGAGCGTTTTATACAAGAAGCGATTCATTTAACAAAACTATAGAAACATTTTTAAAAAGAATAACTCAAAATGTGAGAAAATTTATGCTGCATATATTTAGGAGCTGAATTCAATTAAATTCGATTAAAAAATCTTTGCAGGCAATTTGGAATAGGTTGATTTAAATGTTACATTAGAGAAGATGCTTCTTATTTTTTTAGTTTTTAGTTTTTTTTTTCTTATTTTCATTGCATATTTTTATGCGCTTATTTATATATAAATAGGCGTACAGTTAAGAACCATTATCTCCAGTGTTTCTCTAAAGATTTTGATATCTTTTTTTAAATCAATAAGAGTAGGGAGACAGAGTGCACCGAATGTCTTTGGTGGGCGTGGCACATCCCATACAATCCAAATTTGCGATATCGAATACCTTTAAAGTTATATTTCAAATTTTCAGTATAATTTTCTAACTATAAGTCACAAATCAATGAAACTCAGTAGGAACTTCCTATTTAGTCGTGTTCTTCGACTGAAAAAATTGACCGAGCATTAGACAAGGGGGCGTGGAACCACCCATACAATTCAAAGTTTTTATATCAAATAGCTTTCGAAGTAAATGCCGTATAACAATGAAACTCAATATGGAATTCCCACTTGGTGATATTCTTCTACTAGAAAGTAGAATATGGGAAGTAGACCCCTTTGTCCAATGCCCATCCCAGGGGTGTAGCTCCGCTTACATAACATGGAAGCTCAGAATGGAGTTACTCATGGAGTTACTAATGGAGTGATTTCTTGCTGGTGGTGCGTATGGTGCGGTATGAGTTCGGTAACGTTTGAACATGAGTGAAGAAAGAAAAAAAAATGTTTTCAATAAAAATACAAAAAAACCTTTTTGAATTTCGACCAAAGGCGGTACTAGTTAGTTAATAATATGCACAATCCTCTCCAAACTGCAGGTTATTATGACTACATACTTTTAGGCACTAAGCTAAAATAGTATAAATTTAAGAAATAAGAATATAATAATAATTATATCCCTTAAAGCGTAACTCTTCTCTGAACATTTTTTGTAGCATATTTTTAAGGGCTAATTTAAATTGTTTTAATTCAATGAGAAAAAACTAAAGTTGTGCGAGTCTCACAGAGGCAAAGTTAAGAAAAAATCAAAAAAACTTCAAATTAAAAGTTTGAAGTGCATATTTGCAGGCGCAGAAGTAAAATAATATTAATATAGAAATAATTTACAGACAAGGCCACCATTAAATGAAATGGTTAATATAAAAGAATACAGAGAAATTATGAAAAAGAATATTTCAGAGAAACTATGCTGCATATTTTTAGGCGTTCAATAAAATTAAAGGCATAAAATTAAAAAAATTTTGCAGGCAAATTAAAAAACATACATGTGCTTGAAATGGTGAAGAAAATTTAATACATATTCCTTTTAATTTGCGTTGCATACCTTAGGGCGTAGCTCTAAAACTATTGAGTTTAAAATGAAAATCTGCAAAATGTGCAATACACTGTGCATGGCTGAAAAATAGCCTTTAATTCAAAATTTAAGAAAACGAAAAAATTGGTGTATATAATTTTAGGCGATAATCCTAAAACTCCTTTATATAAAATAAAATACTCATTAATACATAAGAATATCATAAGATTAAGCCGCCCATTCAGAAAATATGAAAGAAAAAGTATGGAAAATAAATTCTTGAAGAGGTTAGAAAAATTTTGCTGCATATTTTTAGGCGCTGGGTTGAAATTGTTATCATTATTTCAAATTAATGCAAACCAGACAAGATTGTGGCTTTGAGGAGAATTATATTTTTAACATTTACTCATTCAATTTATTTCATTGAACTCATTCAACATATTTTTAACAAAATTAAGAGTATATTTTAAGGCGTTTTAATTTTGTGTCATTAATAAAAGTTTATGAAAGAAAGTTCTTAAGAAAACAATTGACTAACCCAAAAATGATGTGTAAAAGATTTTATTCAATTTGATCGAATCTCTTAATTAAAGAAGATAACAGAAGATACAATTTTTTCTGTCTATCAATTCCTATGAATATTCATTTTAGAAACAATTAGTAAACATTTAGAAATTCTGTCTCAAATGTTAACTTAAATGATACTTTAGAATGTAATCTCCTTAGCATGATGATGTTTAACTAAAGCTTGACAATAATTAAAAAATAATTTATATTCATCACTAGCTGGAATTTTTATGTTAATACAGCCCGACACCTAAGATTAACATATAAATGGCGGCACAAAATAGCAGCGACAAATGTCTTGACACCAACAAAATTCCGCAATAACATAAAAATTTCTAAAGAAACACGAAAGAACTCATTGTTTTCATGTCAGCGGTTCATTCCCCTAGGATTTGACACATACTAAGTCGAATTTTATGACACAAGAGTTTCATAAAAATTGCATAAAATAATATTTTAAAAAGCTGCGTGTGCCAGCCATCAACACTAACTGGACACACTACAGAAAGTTAAACAAAATATTGTGTTTTTTTTTTAAATTGAGATCAATATTGAAAGTTAAATGCATTATTATCTGTTAAGGTAATTTAATTTAATAAATTTATGGAGAAAAATCATTAAATAAATGGACCAAAATAACGATAAAGTTAGAAAAATTTTAAAAAATTTTGTTTGGTTTGATTTAAAAAAAAAAATCGACAAAATATTTTTCAATATTGAATTCAACTCATATTCAACTTATTTAATATTAAACTAATTTGGGTATCATGTTTTTAATGGGGTGAGTTGGTTAGTGGATATAACTATGTGGAGGAGTACTAAGCGCTGTAAGATGTCAATTTGATTTAATACATCGCATCAAATTGAAATCCCGTAGCAATTTATATTCAATAAATGTAGTCATATTGCATTTAAATTCATTAAAAAACTATTTTAATTCATCATCCCTACTCAAACTCATATTCATACCAATACTCATATTCATAATCATACTCACACTCATACTCATACTCATACTCATACTCATACTCATACTCATACTCATACTCATACTCATACTCATACTCATACTCATACTCATACTCATACTCATACTTATACTCATACTTATACTCATACTCAATTTGATACTCCAAGCCAGAAGAAAGTATGAGCGAGATCAACTACGAGTAAAACTCCGTGAGATCTACAAAGAGAGCAGGAAGCTACTGAAAAATATGATCAGTTCGAGGAAGCTCGAGTGGTTTACATTAAGCAGACATTATCCCATGGGGTACCGTATATCGACTAGTCATGAAGAAGATGAATTCATTCGGGCGACCATCACCAAAATGTCCTCATATACTTAGCCGCATAGTAAGTGCGCTTTCTCGCAGCAACCACGGATGCAGCCAGTCACTAATGATGGCAACGCGCAACCCAATTCTATGGTTACCGCTCAGGAGATAATGACAATCGCCAATGCAGTCCATTGTTATGAACCGCGCACTAAAAACGTTTTCGCGTTGCAAACACAAGCGTTCGTACATTGTATTACGCATGTTTTGCAGAGGGCATATCCCCGCACATTGGAAGACGCAAAAGCTCGTGCTTATACCCAAGAATGATAGAAACAAGATTACGCGTTTCGCAGTACCGTTATCTAATGCTCTCTTTCTCAATTGAGTGCATGACGTCACACAGTACTTTTGCTTGACGAAAACGTATGTAAATGTGCGATAGCTTAGGCAAATTGACGAAATTGAAAATAAATTCTTTCGCGAAAGAAAAGTAAAAATATCTACTTTTCTGTATAAAAATATGAATATTTTAAACTTTTAAGATTTGTATCTACTAAACCATTCGATACCGACAAAATTTTATTGCACCAATAGGTTTAGGAGGTCCATATACATATTAAAAAAATAAGAAAAAAAATATTTAGGCGTGGGTCCCAAAGTAAAATTATTCCAAAGTCTGACAATATCACTTGTGACGTCATGCTCTCTCTCTCAGTTGCGAAACGCGTAATCTTGTTTCTTTCATTCTTGGCTTATACCAAAAGGTAGCGGCTCTCCGGATGATCTCTCGGCCTACCGACCTATATGTCTACTCGACACGATAGGCAAGATCTTCGAGCGAGTGCTGCAGTATGGAGAGGATTTAGTACAGGGGTAGACATAATTTTTACAAATTACGGTCAAGAAAGTGCGCGCTATTCGTCAATGGGGTGTGGCAATATTAGAAAAACACTGTATATCGAATAATATTGGTACTGGGGTACTGAAATTTAGTACATGGGTTGGAACAGTTACAAATTACGATCAATAAAGGGGGCGTTATTCAACAAAGGGGTGTGGCAATATTTGAAAAATACTTTATCTCGAATAATATTGGGACTAGGGTACTGAAATTTTGTACAGGGGTAGGTACAATTATTACAAATTACGGTAAAAAAAGTGGGCATTATAAATAAAGGGGTGTGGCAATATTATAAAAATACTGTGTATCTCAGTTAATATTGACACTAGGGTACTAATATTTGGTATGCACGTAGGTGGGTAGGTAGAATCATAACAAAAGTGGGCGGGATTTTAATTATGGTTTAGTACTTTAAGGAAAGTACTATATATCGGTTAATATTGATTAATTGCTTAATGAACATAAAAGCTTTGAAGTCGGCGCTAATCTTTGACACACAATCATGATCTTTTACCATTCCTGCACTATTTTAAACTTTTTTATTTGATGCTTAGCTGCCTTGGTGACACTGTAGTAATTTTAAAAGCTTTGTACACATAAACATTCTCACTATACTGGTTTGGGTGAGCTTGTAAAGCTCATATTGAATATGATATAGTGTGTAACAGATGCACAAATAATACATGGAACACACTGGCTACATTCAGCAAACTCAACAATTGTCAACTAAAAAAAAAAAATCCCTAAAAGTTTTTATATTTATAATGTTATTAATATTTTTATGATAATAAAACAAATTAGAAAAAATTAAAATAATAAGACTTCGACTTAGTAAGATTAGCGCCGACTTTAAAGCTTTTATACCAAAATATTATTGATTTTTAAAGGAAATAGTGTGAGATTTTATCTGTCGTCGTAATTTCCCTGTCCAATAAGTCTTTACCCTGTAGGGAATATTTTCAAAATTTCGTACAATTCGCTAAAAAAATAAGAAATAGATGTGTACCTTCGGTAATTGAGTATCTATTCTTACAAGGATTTAAGCTACCTATTTAAAATACTTAATTCTCCAAAAATTAGGTCGAAATTGGCCCGTAATATTATAATCAACCATATAATGAATAAAAAAAAAACCAATATTAGTTTTTGCCTCTTGCTATACTTCTAGCTCTTGATAGCTCTAGTCGATAGTGTCTATCGAAACTAAGCTTTATTTGTCGATAACAATAGTTAGAATAAAAATTGTACTATGAGTTTATCAAAATCAAAACAATTTCTTTGTTTTTCTAATCGACAACTTAATTTATCGATAATAGTATTTACCGATATTAAATTCAACAATATACAAATTTATCAATAGATAAATTTAACTGTAATAAAAAAATTTATCGATAAATAAATTTACCGATAAATAAATTGACCGATAAATAAATTGACCTATAAATACATTTTTCGATAAAAAACTTAACCGATAAATAAATAAATAAATTTATCGATGGATAATATCGAGAAATATATATATTTATCGAAAAATAATATCGATATATATACATATATATTTAAGGAAAAATAATATCGATATATATGTATATATATTTCTCGATATACAATTTATCTTAGCAATAAATGGAATTATCAATATATCTATAAGTAAATATTTATACATATGTACAAATTTTATACAAAATTAAATTGTTCTCGTAAAATGATGTTATCGATAAATTTATTTATCGAAGTCTTTGAATAATGTACTTATCGATAAATGGAATTATCGATATATTTGTAAGTATTAATATGCACAAATTTTATATAAAATTAATTTCGTAATGTTATCGATACATTTATTTATTGCCAATGAAGTTATCGATACATTTATTTATTGCCATCTTTGGGTAAATTACTTATCGATAAATTGAATTATCGATATATTTACAAGTAAATATGCACAATTTTTCATATAAAATTAATGTATTCTCTTAAAATTATGTTATCGATAATTTTATTTATTTATATAAATAATTCAACAATCAATTATTTATATTAACTTTAGTTATTTATGAATATATCGATAATTCCCTTTATTGATGTGTAAATTATTCTAAAACGGCGGCCATGGCCGCGTGCGTAAAAAATGCATAGACCACTCGATGCCAATTGGAGACCAGGTTCGAACCCCAGCTGGCAAAGAATATTTTTTGAATTGTTATTACATTTTTCTCATGGGTCGTCACCTCTACAGACAATGACAAGCCTCGGAGAGCAAATAATGCAACGTAAAGCTTCTTGAGAACACGCACATTAACCTTTCGGGGTCGGCATAAAAGGTAGTGAGTCCAGTTCTCAGTCAATTGTGTACAAAACATTTAATAACACGCACAATCTGATCATAGGAGCTCGGTCAAAATCCTTTCAAGACCTGAAATGTCCAATTCGTTTGTTTGTTTTTTTGTGAAATTATTAAAAATTAATTGATAACTTATTTGATTAATAACTTAAGTTTTTTAAAATTTAATTTATCGATATCTTTTTCTATCGATTGCTAAATTAATCGATAACATAGTTTAATACAGTATATAAAACAATTTATAAATTTATCGATAGCTTAAAATATCCATGGCTAAATTCATCCATAACATAGTTTAAGATACAATATAAAACAATTTATAAATTTATCGATAACTTAATTTATCTATGGCTAAATCCATCGATAATATAGTTTAAGATAAAATGTAAAACAATTTATAAATGAATCGACAATTTAATCTATCAATGGCTAAATTCATCGATAACACAGTTTCATGATAGAATATAAATCAATTTATAAATTTATCGATAGCTTAATTTAGCAGTTACTAAATTTATCGATAACATAACTAAACGATAATTAATTAATTCCTTTACAAAAATATCGAAACTTCACTCATTGATAACTTAATTCATAATTAATTCATTCATGATAAAACACGATAACTAAATTCATCGATAACTTTATTTATCGATAACATAATTTAACGATAACTATACATATCGATAACTTAATTTATCATAAAACTGTTATTTTTTAAAAAAATTTTCAAAATTTTTTCACTATATGTGACCCGGTCTACGAAAAGGGACCTTCGGTGTAAAAACAAGTTTTCGAGTTACAAGGCAAAGTAAAAACAAGTTACAAGGCATCAGATTCAGTTCTCTTTCCTCGGCATACCAATTTGTCGTTCAATTTACGAGTTGGAAACTTCTGCTTTGCGCCATTAGAAAGAGCACACATTAGTCTATCCGAATCGCCAAAAAAGTGAAAAATGATATTTTCACACCGAAGGTCCCTTTTCGTAGACCGGGTCACATATTTGGAAAGCGATATTTGATCCGACATTTAAGAATTTTAGAATTCTGTCTTTTGATTCGTTATCATCGACTCCACAAACCCCAGAGTTGCAAAATTTAAGCGAAAATCTAGAAATTTCGTTTGGTAAGCATATCGCACGCAAACAACAAGAGGGACACAACTCAAAATTTACAAATTTTCAGGAGAAGCAAAAAAAGAAAAAACAATTTTGTTTTTCAAGCGACTCCATACAACACAAGGAGACAAAACGATTTTTTAAATTTCAGGAGAAAAAAATAGGAGTACAAAATTTTGACAGTCGATGGAGAATTATTGTATATTAAAAAGTCAAAATAGCAAAATTTTGAGTTGTAATTAGGGAGCGATGTAGGCATATAGGTCTAAAATCCTATTTTTTTTTAAAGAGCTATCAGTACTCGGGTGATCGATTACTGAGTCATTCATTAATTTATTTATTCAGTCATTTATTCATTTATTCATTCATTCATTCATTCTCATTCAATCTTTCATTCATTCATTCATTCATTCATTCATTCATTCATTCATTCATTCATTTACTCTGTACTCATTCATTCATTTCTTTATTTATATTTTAATTTATTTATTTGTTCACTTGTTCATTTAATCATTAATTTTTTCATTCATTCATTCATTTATTTATTCTTTCATTCATTGATTCATACATTAATTTATTTATTATTCATTTGTTCATTTATTCATTCAATCATTCATTTTGGCTGTTTTTATTAAGTTGACTTGAGACAGTTTAGTCGATTACTGAGTCATTCAATAATTCATTCATTCATTCATTCACTCGTTTATTCATTTATTTTTTTACTCATTCATTGGTTAAATCATATATTAGTTTATTTATTTATTCATTAGTTCATTTATTCATTCGTTTTGGCTGTTTTTATTCAGGTGACTTGAGACAGTTTTTTATTCATTTTTGTATCTTTCTTTGTTATTACCATTAACCCTCTCATGCCCAGTGTGGCCTATAGGCAACATTGTACTTATAGGCTTTCAAGTCCCGCTATTTTCATGTTTTTGACCAGCTTTTTTTTGCATTATGTAGCCTAAAGAGTTGTGCAAGCTTACAGTGCTTTTCATTCGATTGTAAGCTGTGCACGTGTTCATTTAGTAGCCGTTCTTCGTAGAGTGAAATCGTCAAGATCAGGGTCAAGATCGTTTTGCGAAAAAAGTGTTTTTACAAAAAGTGTTTTTACAAAAAGTGTTTAAAAATATTAAAATAATTGTTTTATTGTAAAACCAAGTGAACAAAATTAATAAATAAAAGTAAGAGAGTTATTAAAACAATAAAACTTAAAAAAAGTGTTTAGTTTCCCCAACCAATGCCCAATGTTGCCTTTAGACAACAGCCTATAACAAACGAACCAGAGTATCAAGGACTTTAAAATTATTGCCAGTTCAAATTTGAGTCAAGACTAACATATTTTTGTTCTAAAAAAACTTTGTAGCCCCGCCCATTTTAACTCGGGCATGAAAGGGTTAAGACAGAATATAAAATCAATGAAAATCATTAACAATATTTTATTGAAAATCAATTTTATAGCTTTTACTTTGAGAAAAAATTGTATTTCGTTTGATTTTTTTTTTTTTGTTTATTTATTTTTTAGGTTAGTGTAATTTTTTTAAATATTAGATACTACAAATAATAAAAAAAATAAATTAAAATTTTTTTATATATTTTGTTTTAAGCAACTAATTAAATTAATTGATATTGAAATTCACTTTTGAAAAAATTTTTTTTTCAAAACCTTGTTTAAACCTCCATTGAAGCAAAATATTTCAAGCTTGCCGGTTGTTGCACTTATAAAAATTACAAAACAAAAAAAAAAAGCAAAAAAAAAACAAAGAAAAAACAACAAAAACATAGCACTTCCGTATTCTTTGCGCTGTGGCGGCACTAACCAGTGGCGTGTGCAAAAGAATTTCTTGTTTACACTCCACGTCAAAATGTAATGAAAAATTTATGAATTTTTTTTTTTATTTATTTACATCTTTGTGGTTTATTCAACACCAAATTATTTTAGATGCCGTCAAAACATCAACTCTTACACGTTACCATTTAAATTTAACCTTTGGCATGAAGCAAAACAATTTTGACACTGTTGCAATTGTTTTCGATTTTGTTTCGGAACGTTTTTTTTTCCCAATTGATGGCTTGTTGTTGGAGAGTATTTTTGAATATTTGCACAAATTTTGTTTTTCAATTTCTTTGGTATTTATTTGAAGTTGTTTGATGATGGCGTATTTTTTTCATAGTTTCATAAAATAAAAAATAATCAGCGTCGTACTCAAAATCAGCCGTTTTTATGCTGCTACGTTGTTTTGTTGTTATTATTAGTTGTTTGGGTGTTGTTGTTGTTGTTATTATTATTAGTGTTGTTAATATTGTGTGGCAGCCGCAGCCGTTTGCGTGCGTCGCGTCCGTCGCTAACGACTGTCAGTTGAATACTGTGTGTGGCACGAGCTGCTCCTCATCGAACGTACGAACAAACGAACGAACAAACTTACAAACGTACGAATCAACGAACGAGCGCTACGAGAAAGTTTCGAAAACGTAGCATGGAAAGAAATATTATTGCCATGACAGAGGAAGCGACAGCAACAGCAACAATAACAGCAGCACAGAGCCACAGAGCTAGGAATAAATAAAAAAAGACAAAAAAAAAAACAATACAGCTAAAATAATTCGTACCTAAAAGATACGAAATGAATACAAAATGCAACCGAATCGCAGCGAACCGAACCGAAGCGAACCAAGTGGCACGAACGCAACGCACCGCATACAAAATAAAATTCGTTGAGCACAAAGTTTGAGAGCGCAAAGCAGACAGCAGCAACAGCAACACCAACAACAACAGCAGCAATGCCAAGAACAACAACAATAGCAACAGCAACAAATCGAAGAGTTTGAAACTCTGACAGAGCCAACTCGGAAGTGGCAGCGTTCTTGCTTGCTCTGCTCTAGTGGAGCAGGTGGGCTGAGGGTCACAGAGGGAGCGAGCTTGGCGCTCGCACATCGACCGGGCGGGCGCACGCAAAACAGTGTTGCGCGTATGTTGCTTAAATTTTCAGTTCATTTTCAGTCGCATCGCCAACATGTAGCTGTACGGTGGTGGAAAACCAGAGTCTGTGTTGGTGCGATATGAATGTGAACAACGCTATGCACTCCAAGTTACGAGCATGTTTGTTTGAGCGATTGTGTTTTCGCTCGCCAAACAGTCGTTATAGTTGAACGATTTTCACTGTTTTACATTTGACAGTGTTGCATTGAAAAGTTTTCAGTTTCTTTATCTATGACATTTTTTTACTAATTATCTGTTAAATTGGTTCAACAGTTAATTTTGTAAAAACAATATTTCACAATTTTTGTAGAATTGTGACCAATTTCATTAAAAAAGCCTTCCCGAAAGCTTTCTTGTGCGATTTTATGGATTTTAAAAAAATCAAACATATTTGACAGAGGTCAGGGACAGGGACCAAAGGAGAAACTATTCAAAACTCCTATTCAAAATCTATTCAGCAAAAAGTTTTAGTATGTGATTTCACAAACGAAATTTCAAAGGTATTCACGTAAGCTCGTAATAACACTCATACGAGGGTCTTCCAATAACTTCAATTTTAAACATGGCGATATTGCGACTTTTTCATCCACCAATTTTAAAAAATTGCCGCAAAGGTGGCATTGAAATTCCATTTGTTTAACGTGTAAACCTGCCGTTTGAGCTTAATTTCAATTTACACCATGGTTATGGAGTCGAGGTTCATGGAATTGACGCCCAACAGATAAATCTTTAGGACGTGAGTACCTACTAATATCAATACAACGTTCATCCAACCATCTCCTGGGCGTCACTTATATGACTCCAGACGGGACCAACGCTCTGTCATAGATCTATATTGTATATAGTGTTGTATGTAGTGTATATTTTAATTAATACTTATACTGTATGGATAGCAACCAATGTTGGAACGCAATAGTAACAATTATGGATGATTAGTTTGGTCACGTTTATTAGTGGAAATCGAGACCCATCTAACATCTCTGACAATTTATGGGCATTGCCACCCCGTTGATTAAGCGCAACTCCACGCTGATCACACAGACCTGTTCGCGACATTGAACTACCACAGCCAGCACGATACTCCCCGAAGGCCCAGCCCTGCGATAGTCTCCCCGGGCAAAAGGGATTTACTTCGATACGCACTAACACACACCGACACATCTGCACCCATCGTTCATGACTGTGGTGGTAAAAGTCACTATTTTTGGATGTTGTACAGCGTAGACCACATCGCATTTGACTATGTGTGACACGTGGTGACACCACTACATTGCACCTTTTCTACTCTGCTACTCCGATTTACCAATTCTGACACCTCATTGTACACCAATTTTAACACCATATTTTCATCGCTTTAACCAGCTTTAAAAAAGACCATCCATAAGACCAATGCCAATGTGCCAGTGAATTGTGATGGCACACGTCTGCCGAAAGTAACAACTATCCCCGTTCTAACAAATTGTAAGGATCATTGCTATTCCTTTATAGGCATACGCTACCGTTGATCAAGTCAAACAGTCCACCTACTTCCTAGATTGGGCGACCAATTCCTTACCTTAATTTATTTATTTTTAAGGTAAGGCACTCTACAGATTTTTGTTTCGACGTCACACTCGCACTCAAGTCTCGTCACCAGTAATGATGCGCTGAATGTCCGTATAATCCATTAAAAGCATCTCCTGAGCGACAGTTTTGCGAAACTTGAATTTTGTAGGAAATTTAGTAATTTTGGCACAAGTTGCGCTGTAACCGGTCGCATGCCTAAAACATCATGTAAAATGGGGTGCGACGAGTCAGTTGATATATCAATCTCGGCAGATATATCCTTTATGGTCACACGACGATTTGCGAGCACAATTTCCTTTACTTTTTGAACTTTTTCATCGTTTATTGATGTTGCTGGACGAGAAGGGTGAGGCAAGCTGTCAACTGATGTACGACCCTCTTGAAACAATTTTTACCTCTCAAATGCCTGACTTCGTAACAGAACAGACTCCCCATAGGTTTTCTATAACATTTTCAATGCCTTCGGACAAGAAATTCCGTTGGTAAGAAACTATTTCGAACACTTACTTACTTACTTATCTGGCGCTTACAACCGTGGGTAGGTTTTGGCCTCGTATAAGAAATTGCGCCAGCCATTTGTTTTGCGCTTGCTGACGCCAGTTGGTAACACCAAGCGTGGTCAGGTTATCCAACATCTGATCCTTCCAACGAAGATGTGGGCGACCTCTTCTGCGTTGACCACCACCGGGCACCGAATCAAATATTTTTTCGCTGGAGCGTCGTTTTCCATTCGCTCAACATGACCTAGCCAGCGGAGCTGCTCGATTTTAATGCGCTTAACTATGTCGATGTCAGCGTACAGCTCATACAGCTCGTGGTTCCATCGAATTCGGTACTCGCCATGGACGCAGATTGGACTGAAGATTTTACGAAGGATCTTTCTCTCGAAGGCTCTCAAAGCCTTTTCATCAGAACTGCTCAACGTCCAGGTTTGTGTTGCATATAATAGGACGGGTATGATTAGTGACTTATAAAGCGTGAGATTTATTTGTCGAGAAAGGGATCTGCTTCTGAATTGCCTACTCAGCCCAAAGTAACACCTGTTGGCAAGAGTTATCCTTCGTTTTATCTCATACTGACATCGTTGAAAGAGTTTATGCTGGATCCCAGGTAGACGAAGTCCTTAACAACCTCGAAGGAGATGTTGTCAACAGTGACGTGGTTTCCAAGACGCTGGGACTTTTTATTTGTTGACACTAGGTATTTCGTCTTATCTGCGTTCACTGCAAGACCCATTCGACTCGACTCTTTTGCTAACCTGGAGAATGCTGCACTGACTTCGAGAGTATTATGACCAATGATATCGATACCATCAGCTTACGCTAGCAGCATAATACTTTTGTAGAATATCGTACTACTGCTTTTCAAATCAGTAGCTCGGATGATCTTCTCCATCATTAGGTTGATTTTTCTAGGGTCTTCTCCAAGATTTGTCGTAGCGTAAATATCTGGTCTATGGTGGATTTGCCAGGTCTGAAGCCACACTGATAAGGTCCAATCAGCTGGTTTACGATGGGCTTCAGTCTTTCACATAGTACGCTCGACAGGACCTTATATGCGATATTAAGAAGGCTTACCCACGGTAGTTGGCGCAGGTTGTGGGATCGCCTTTCTTGTGGATTGGGCAGAGCATACTGAGGTTCCAATCGTTTGAAATGCATTCTTCCGATTATATTCTGCATAGGAGCTCATGAATGCATTTAAGTAGAGCTTCGCCTCCATTCTCGAAGAGCTCAACAGGTAAGCCATCGGCTCCCTTGGCTTTGTTGTTTTTAAGCCGAGCTATAGCTTTCAAGTGGCGTCCGTGGCGTAGTTGGTTAAAGTGCGTGGCCGCTATGTCAAAGAACTCTGGAGACCCAGGTTCGAACCCCAGCAGCGACAGAAAATTATTTGAATTAAAATAATTTTTCTGTACGGCCGCCACCTCTCTGCAGACAATGGCAAACCTCAGAGAGTAACCAAATTGCCATGTAAAGCTTCTTGAGAACGAGAACATTCCGTTCATCGCCGTTCGGAGTCGGCGTTAAGCATGTAGGTCCGGTTCTCGGTCAATTGTGTACAAACTTAATAACACGCACAACACAATTGATCATAAGAAGCTAGGTCAAAGTCCTTTCAAGGGCTGAAATGACCAGTTATTTATTTTTATTTTTATAGCTTTCAAGACTTCACTATGGTCGGGCTGCGGAACTTCATGGCTATCGTCCACAATTGGGGTTTCCGGTATGTCATCTCTATTGGGGGGATTGTTGTCGTCGTCACCATTCAAAAGCCTAGAGAAGTGTTCCCTCTACATCATCAGTGTACTCTGGATATCTGTCACTAGATTCCCATTTTCATCCTTGCAGGAAGAGGCCCCGGTCTTGAAACCATCGGCCAGGTGTCTTATTTTTTCGAAAAATTTTCGGACCTCATTCCTGTCACCATGCATTTCAATTTTCTCGCACTTACGCATTTCCGCTTCCCTTTTCTTACGCCTGAAAATGCGTCTCTCTTCCCTCTTCTTCTCTTTGTATCGCTCTTTAGCAGCACGCGTTACAACCGACTGCAGGGTGGCTTTGTAGGCGGCGTCTTTTTCTGCAGTGACGTCGCGACACTCCTGGTCGTGCCACTGGTTTCGGCAAGGGCGGTGATAGCCAATCACCTCTTCGGCAGCTGTACGCATAGAGTGGGATATGCGATTCCACTGCGCGCATATATCGTCGATCGGAGGAGTGCTTTCTTGAAGCAGTCGAGTAGCGAAGTCTTCGGCTGTTCGTTTTGATTGCAGCTTTTCGACGTCTAGCTTTCTGTGCTGGATTGCGCGCATTCTTGGTTGCACACAGACGTGTACGGATCTTGGCTGCGACAAGACAATGATCCGAGTCTATATTGGCACCACGGATCGTGCGTACATCTAAAACACTGGAAGAGTGCCTTCCGTCAATCAAAATGTGATCAGTTTAGTTGCGCGTCTTTTGATCAGGAGACAGCCAAGTTGCTTTATGAATAATGAGATGCTTGAATCTAGTGCTACTAACGACCATGTTTCGTGCTGCGGCAAAGTCAATCAGCCTCATTCGTTATCGGAGGTATTGTCGTGGAGGCTGAACTTTCCGACTGTCGGACCAAAGATATTTTCTTTTCCCAATTTCGAACACACACTTCGAAAAAAGTGATCGAGGACTGAACCTACAAGTCTTGTGTCGACTTCGAACAGTTTGTGTAAATGTTCCTAAAGGCCTCATTAGTCAAGTGGTGGCAGTCTAGTGTGCTAGGTCCCGGGTCCGAATCCCGACCTAGGCATAGTACTACGATTTTAATTTTTTTCATTTCTCTTTTTACATTTCTAATCAGCTGAAATTAAAAATTCATGAATACTTGCGACTTAAAAAGTTGTAGTTGGCGGAAGAGAAGTTTGTAGAGAAGATCACTTAATAATTTGAATTGCTTGATCTAAAGGCATAACACTTGCCTTAGAATCAAATTCAAACGATCCATGTTTTACTTGCTTACCTCTTCCTTCCCACTAATCGATCATCCTAATTCGACCCAAGGAAGTTTTGACTGAATTTGACATCCTTGTTTCAAAGCTAAAATAAAAAAGTTTAACAGTACATTTTCTACTTCTGCGGTTTGCCATTGTAGGGAGATGCATGCCGATAAGAAAAATGATTATTTTGTTGAAAAAATGTTCTGAGTTCCTTGGAAATTGAACCCACGATCTGCTAATTCTTAAAATTGGTCTAGACGCTAAATGTAAAACTAAATTCAATTACCAAATATTAAGGAACCAGTTAATATAAATTCTTCTCGTTTTGTCATTATTCACCCAAACACCCTGTTTTGTCCCATTAACCCATAGACGCACACACACACCCTCAGTGCCAACTATAACAACATTTATATTTTATAGCATGCAATAAAATTATCAATTAAAATTTCACGAGCAGCAATTTAAATTTTAAAGAATTCCCTAGGAATTTAGGAAAAACTTTGCAGTAGGCAATACTTGGGCAATACTATTAAGGCCTGCAATGAATAAACCTAAACAAAATCTACTACCCATCTCTCGCACTGAACTCTGATTGCCAACAAAAACTAACGACAACAACAACAATCGGAGCACCAAAAACACTCCATGAACACTCGCTCTCTCTTTCTACTAAACTGAGCTTAGACCAACTTTACTCCCTGATTTGCCGGCCCCGTCAAGTGCGGCAAGAAACTACTTAATTTTACTGCCATTTTTTTTTTTTTTTTGTCATCACTCACTCACTCGCATTCGCCGTAGTTTAACCTACAAAGCAAAAAATCCAACAATCAACAAATAAATAGCGCAAAATTAAACGCTTCTAGCATTTTCAAATCCATTTTCCGCTATCCGCAGTCCGATGTCCTCTTTCAACAGAGTTCAAATCTCATTTGACAACCGAAGTTGGAACGCTTTTTTCTTCCGGACTTGCTCGAAGTCGTCGTCAAGCCATTGCTTTTGTTGGCTTTCGATGCGGATTTCGTTGCGCATCGGAAAATCGAAGAAAAAATATTGCGTCTGCGCAGTTGTGCAACCGACTGCTTCGGCTGATGTTGCTGCCACTTCCTCTGCTGCAGCTACAACTACAGCAACAGCAATCCATGGTAGAATAAACAAGGTAGACTCCCGACTGAGAGCCAAGAGTCAGAATTGTCACCGAACAACGAAAAAACACCGAACAACGAACAGCACCAAAAAGAAGTATAAATTATTTGTATTGATTTTGACAGTTTCGACTCAGAGCGAGAGAGAATTTTCAGCCGCAAGACTACCTTGTTTATTCTAACATGAAGCAGCTCATGAGAATAAAAGACCATCAGTGTAAAAATGGAGCAAAAAGTTTTGTGAAGTAGTAAAAAAAATGTTTGTTTAATTAGTGGGTTCGTCTTGGATATGAAGAGTTGTCAGCAGTGGCGGTTCGGTGATTTTGGATAGAGGTCAAGAAATGTTGGTATTTGTAAGAAAAACTACGAGCTTTAGCTGCATACTGGGTGTGAAGATCCTGTGTATCTTATTCAATTTAGTTTTTAGTTTTTAGTTTATTGCTTTTAAGTTGGTTACTTTTATTTTTATATTATTTTTATTGATTTTTAAATTATATTTCCTAAATTTTTATTTTTTTTTATTTATACTTTTATTTTATTTACTATTTTTTATTTTTTTGTTTTCTATGTTTTTACATTTGTTTGTATTTTTTGCATTTTTAAAAATATTTTTTTTACAATTTTACATATTAATTTTATATTTAATTTCAATGTATAAAATCAATTATATTTTTAAAATATGTTCAATTTTATTTCCTTTTGTTCATATTTTTATATATATTCTTTATTTTGTGTACTTCTATATTTTAGATGCATTTCATACTTTTTATATTTTTTATTATTTATGTTTCCATAAAATATTTTTTATATTTGTTATAAAATGAAATTAAAAAAACTCTAGAAAACACCCTAAATTGCAGATTTGTCTATTTTATTTCATTATGAACACCAGTTATCAATAGTGCCAGTTGGCACTTCATAACAAGCTTATTCCTTACTATAAAAGAAACATCGACCAACTTACAAGGAAAGGTCCCCAAGTGTCAGACGCCGATTTGAATGATTTTCGGATATGTGTTAGAGGATAAAATTATAAGGTTGACGTATTTTTTTATATGTCCTCAATCGAATATTTAAAGTTTCAAAATGGCGTTTCAAAATCAGCAAAAATTTGGTTTTTTTACCATAACTCTGCTATTTACCATAGAAACACATACAAATTTGGTATCAAACGAAAGATATTAAAAAGACGCAAATAACGGTATCCAATTTGTTGATATAATAGTTGTTGCAATTTTGTTGTTGCAGTTTTTAGTCGATATCATGAGTAGCACGGGTATATATCCGAAAAGATCGTTAAAAAACAAAAATTTTGATACCCATATTGTGTACCTTAGCTGTAAAAACAAACAAAGTGCTAAGCTATTAGTACATTTAAAAAAAAAAATTCATTACAAAAACTTAAAAATTTAAAAAAATAAAAAAAAGGTAACTTTGAAAATTGTTTGCGCTCAAACATAAATTACTATGGACTAATTGCTTCTCGTCCTACTCATGATATCGACTAAAAACTGTTGAAAATTGCAACAACAAAATTGCAACAACTATTAGATCAACAAATTGGATACCGTTATTTGGGTCTTTTTAATACCTTTCGTTTGATACCAAATTTGTATGTGTTTCTATGGTAAATAGCAGAGTTATGGTAAAAAAACCAAATTTTTGCTGATTTTTAAGCCCTAAACATTCGATTGAGCACATATAAAAAAATACGTCAACCTTAGAATTTCATCCTCTAACACATATCCGAACATCATTCAAATCGGCGTCTGACACTTGGGGACCTTTCCTTGTTAGTTCGACTTTTCGTGATGAAGTAACACACACAGCGACTGTAAAATGCTGGTTCAATGAGTTCGAGCGTAAGGGTGTTGTCGGAATTGGTTCAAACGAATGCAAAACTGTATTATCACCTTGGAGAATACTTTGAAAAACAATTAAAGCATTTTCACCACTATTTTTAACCACTGTTTTTCCATTGCTAAGCGTAAGTCTTATAGGGCAACGTCCTATAAGAACGTATTTAAGTAAAAGATACACTGAAAAAAAAATGTTTTAAAATTGACGACAATTGTTATTAATTTGACGATATTTGTGTTTAAAAAATAGCTTGCAACAAATTTCGTCAAAGTAAGAGCAAATGTATTTAAAAATTTTGAAAAATATATGAAAAAAAAGTCAAATTAACAACACATTTTGTGAACACATTGTGTTTAATTTTAAGCTAACTTTTTTTTTTCAGTGTAGTTTTTTTTATATAATGCTTAAATTGGATTTAATTTAAAAATGTATTTAATTTAATTATTTGTGCTTCAGAAGCAACTGTAAAAAAGTGCACCGGCACTGCTTTCTATATCCAATGATAAATTGTTGCCTCATTTCGAAGCACCACCCAACCCAACCGACCCATGCGACTCAATAGCTTCTGCAGCAATTCTTACTTCATTACATTAACATATTTTGTGCTCTTTCTCTCACTCGTTCGAGCTGTTGTTGCTATGCATGCATTTTGCATTCTCTAAAAGTATGAGAGAACAAGAGATTTTGAAAAAAATAAAGCTCTGCCTCGGCTCTCTGTTTATGTTTTATTTTGGATTTTGTGATGAGTGGATTTCGATTAGGTTTGAAAATAAGTAAGTAATGAAAAATAAGTAGTACAAATCAGCAGACCGCAAAGTAATAGAGAAACAGACAAAACAAAACAAAAAAAAAAAAAACATGGCAATGGTTAAGTGATAAAAACATAAAGCATAATAAAAAACCTAGAGAATAGTAAAAAATACATATTTCCATATTTTTTATAGCAGAGAGCTGCTTATGAAATATTTTAATTTTTTTATTAAATTTGTGAAAAATTAAGCAATATATGAAAAAATATTTGCATATATACATATTTATTTTATCATTTTCACGAAAATTACTTATATAGTATGTTACTTATTTATTTTAAAAATTAAAATTCTATTTTTGTATTTTGCCAGCAAAGTCAAACTTTTCATATCAATTTTGCTTGTTATGATTTTTTTTTATGTTGAAGAAACCTTTTTATGCCCTCATTGCTGGAGTCACGTAGCACTCATTCACTGGCGACATCAGACAGCAATGTTGAGAATCTTTTTCATTGCGTTAGTCGAGCGCGCGTTGGCAAACTCACTTCCTGCCGCAAGTGTTGCGGTGATTAAGAAAATGTACTTGAAAAATAGTACTTTTTAAATATCTTTTAATCATAACTTAGTTGGCTCCATTGCCTTTTTTCCCAAGATGAAATTGAATCCTTGGCAGTGCAGTTATGCTGCTATATTTACTACTATTTATGCTACTCTTTGGGGCTTGAGCAACTCTGTTGTAGCACAACATTTAGAACAACATTAACTGAAATATGCTGCTCATTAGTTTGTATTATTCAATGGATGTTAAAGTCTTGTTTTTGTTGTTGGCGGTGGTGGTGATGGCAGTGTTGTTGTTGTTGTAAGTAGGAAAGTATACGAGTCTTTTTGCCTATGATTAGCATGTAAATTGCTTGTGTTTGTTGTAAATACGTGCTATTACGCGTTGTAATATTGACTTTGTTGCTGTCGCTACTGTTTTTGTTGTTTGTGTTGTTGCTGCTGTCACAGTTGTGATGATATCAAATTTCTTATCATTGCAAAAGTTTACTCAAAGATATATTAAAAATGAATTTTTTTATTTAAATACACATTTAAATTTTTCAATTTTAAAATATTCACGATGTCCCAATAAAAGTTTTTCTCATTTGCTTAATATTAAGAAAAATTAAAAAAAAAATTTTAATGAAATCTCAATTTTACTTTGAATCCAAATTCCTACACTAATGGAAATAACGCATATTAGCGTGGATAATGCCTGAGTATAAATTTTATTCAAATATTTACGTGGATAAATCAAATGTTTTCCTTACAACTCGTTTTTTTCCCGTATTTGAATTTTATTTATACCACACACATACACACATATTCCATACAAGCAAGCAGCAACAGCATCGCACACGTACACACATACTCCGACAAGCAGCAACAGCATCGCACTCTGTTCCTGCAGTTTATTTCTTGCATTTGCAGTTCTTATAGTTCTCATTTAGTTATTGTTGCAAGGGTAATATAGTATGCATGTTTGGCAAAGAAATGAAATTATATAGGGTGGAGTGACAACTGTGTATTTTCTCAAGAACATCTTGGACCGGTTGTCATTTACCTGTATAATTTGCTTCTACCTACATATATTTTGTACGTTACTTTTTCGTTCTCTATTTTATACTATGTTTGACATTTGGTACAATATTAAGGCACCAACTGTCAAAAATAAATTATACAGGCAATGGCATTTGATGAACGCAATATGAAGAAAATAATACCATAAAACCATTAATAACATATTCAATTTAAATATGTTTTTTTAAATTCAATATTTTTATATAAATTTTCTTTAAATGCGATAGTTTATTTTCAAATAGTAAATATTTGAAAGATATTTTAAAAAAATAAGTGCATAATTTTAATATATTTTTTATTAATTCTGTTTAAATATTTAATTTAATTAAAAAAGTATTCAAATAAATTTAAAATATTTACGTAGTCTATCTCTATCTCTATCTCTATCTCTATCTCTATCTCTATCTCTATCTCTGTCTCTGTCTCTATCTCTATCTCTATCTCTATCTCTATCGCTATCTCTATCTCTATCTCTATCTCTATCTCTATCTCTATCTCTGTCTCTATCTCTATCTCTATCTCTATCTCTATCTCTGTCTCTATCTCTATCTCTATCTCTATCTCTGTCTCTATCTCTATCTCTATCTCTATCTCTATCTCTATCTCTATCTCTGTCTCTATCTCTATCTCTATCTCTATCTCTATCGCTATCTCTATCTCTATCTCTATCTCTATCTCTATCTCTATCTCTATCTCTATCTCTATCTCTTTCTCTATCTCTATCTCTATTTCTATCTCTATATCTATCTCTATCTCTATCTCTGTCTCTATCTCTATATCTATCTCTATCTCTATCTCTATCTCTATCTCTATCTCTGTCTCTATCTCTATCTCTATCTCTATCTCTATCGCTATCTCTATCTCTATCTCTATCTCTATCTCTATCTCTATCCCTATCTCTGTCTCTATCTCTATCTCTATCTCTATCTCTATCTCTATCTCTATCTCTTTCTCTATCTCTATCTCTGTCTCTATCTCTATCTCTATCTCTGTCTCTATCTCTATCTCTATCTCTATCTCTATCTCTATCTCTATCTCTGTCTCTATCTCTATCTCTATCTCTATCTCTATCTCTTTCTCTATCTCTGTCTCTATCTCTATCTCTATCTCTATCTCTATCTCTATCTCTATCTCTATCTCTATCTCTATCTCTATCTCTGTCTCTATCTCTATCTCTGTCTCTATCTCTATCTCTATCTCTATCTCTATCTCTATTTCTATTTCTATTTCTATCTCTACCTCTATCTCTATCTATATCTCTATCTCTATCTCTATCTCTATCTCTATCTCTATCTCTATTTCTATTTCTATCTCTATCTCTATTTCTATTTCTATTTCTATTTCTATTTCTATTTCTATCTCTACCTCTATCTCTATCTATATCTCTATCTCTATCTCTATCTCTATCTCTATCTCTATCTCTATCTCTATCTCTATCTCTATCTCTATCTCTATCTCTATCTCTATCTCTATCTCTATCTCTATCTCTATCTCTATCTCTATCTCTATCTCTATCTCTATCTCTATCTCTATCTCTATCTCTATGTCTATCTCTATCTCTATCTCTATCTCTATCTCTATCTCTATCTCTATCTCTATCTCTATCTCTATCTCTATCTCTATTTCTATTTCTATCTCTATCTCTATTTCTATTTCTATTTCTATTTCTATTTCTATCTCTACCTCTATCTCTATCTATATCTCTATCTCTATCTCTATCTCTATCTCTATCTCTATCTCTATCTCTATCTCTATCTCTATCTCTATCTCTATCTCTATCTCTATCTCTATCTCTATCTCTATCTCTATCTCTATCTCTATCTCTATCTCTATCTCTATCTCTATCTCTATCTCTATCTCTATCTCTATCTCTATCTCTATCTCTATCTCTATCTCTATCTCTATCTCTATCTCTATCTCTATCTCTATCTCTATCTCTATGTCTATCTCTATCTCTATCTCTATCTCTATCTCTATCTCTATCTCTATCTCTATCTCTATCTCTATCTCTATCTCTATCTCTATCTCTATCTCTATCTCTATCTCTATCTCTATCTCTATCTCTATCTCTATCTCTATCTCTATCTCTATCTCTATTTTTAGAATCTCATAGCCTATTTCTATTTTTATACCCCCACCTTTAAAAAACGTAAATGGTGGTATATTAATTTTGTCACTCCGTTTGTAACGGTATAGAGGTATAGAGGTAGGTATAGAAAAGTATATATATTCTTGATCAGCATCACCACCCGAGTTGATTTAGCCATGTCCGTCTGTCTGTCCGTCTGTCTGTCTGTCCGTCTGTCTGTGATCACGATTACAGCCGTAATTTTAAAGCTATCATCACGAAATTCAATATTTAAGCTTTAATCTAAAAAATGAAGGTCAAGTTCGTAAATGAGCCAAATCGGATGAAAACCACGCCTACCTTCCATACAAAGTGACTTTATCAAAACGGTAAAATCTCTTAGAATTCCACAAAAATGAATATATGAACTTGCAATTTTGCATATGAGTTTTGATCTTCAAAATACACTCTAAGTATGAAATTCAACCAAATTGGATGAAAACCACGCCTACCTCCCATACAAAGTGACTTTATCAAAAAGATAAAATTTCTCTACAATCCACAAAAATTAATGTATGGACTTGAAATTTTGCATATACACTTTGATATATAACGTGTACTATGTGTATGGAATTCAAACAAATTGAGTGAAAACCCCGCCCACAGCCCATACAAAGCGACTTTATCAAAAAACAAAAGCGAATATTTTCTGTTAAAAATATAACGTTTTTACAGATAAACATTTTATTGATTGCTTAAGACTTTAAAAAAAAAACTTTGGTTCGGCCGTGGGGGTATTTTAACTTCGGCCCAGTCGAAGATCATTTCTTACTAGTTATTATTTTAATTTTAAATTAAATTTTGATTTGTTTTTTTGTTTTTGATCGATTTGAATTTTTATTTGGGTTTGGAATTGGATTTGGAATTGGATTTGGATTTGGATTTGGATTTGGATTTGGATTTGGATTTGGATTTGGATTTGGATTTTGGTTTGATTTTGATTTTGATTCTGATTCTGATTTTGATTTTTACTTTTATATTAATTTTGATTTTGATTTTGATTTTGATTTTGATTTTGATTTTGATTTTGATTTTGATTTCGATTTCGATTTCGATTTTGATTTTGGTTTTGATTTTGATTTTTATTTTGATTGTTATTTTGATTGTTATTTTGATTTTGATTTTGAATTCGATTTTGATAGTTTTTTTGATTTTGATTTGGACTGTGATTTTGATTTTATTTGAGATTTTGATTTTAATTATTATTTTGATTTTTATTTGAGTTTAGATTTGAATTTCGATTTTTTTATTTTGATTTTAATGTGGATATTGATCTTGACTTTGAATTTGATTTTTATTTTAAATTTGATTTTGATTTTAAGTTTGATCTTGGTTTTTGGATTTTGATTTTGATGTTGATTTTAACTTTGATTTTGATTTTAACTTTGATTTTGATTTTGATTGTTATTTTGATTTTTTATTGGCTTTGAGGTTTTTTCAAAAGTCAAATGATTTTTATTTTGACCTTGACATTGATATTGAATGTGGTTTTTTTTTTTTTTTTTTTTAGCTTTGAACCAAGGATTTCAGGTGGAATACCTATTCAGTCAAGTCTGCCTTGGTTCGAAATGGGGTGATAGATTATTGGGAAGGAAAGGGCAATCAAGTGAAACATATGTAGGATGTTCTAAGTGTGGTGGAAAGCCAAAGAAACATGTGAATTTGAATCAGAGGCAAGTGTTATGCCTTTACCTCAGTCAATTCAAGTTATAAAGGCAATCTCATCCACAAACTTCTCTACCATCAACTACAACTTCAAGTCGTAAATATTGATGAATTTTTAATTTCAGTTGATTAGAAATGAGGATAGAAAATTTAGAAAGGTTTTAAAGCGAAGGACCATGGCCTGGCCGGGAATCGAACCCGGGACCTCTGGGTTGGCAGTCGAGCACGCTACCAACTCGACTACCGATTTTGGTTAGATTTTAGTTGGATGTGGACTTTTATTTTGGTTTTTACACAAATTCAAAATTTTCAACAATAATTAAAGTGGTTTAAATTTTTATCCTTTCCTATTTTAATTTTATTTTTTTATTATTTTTATTTATTTATATTTTAATCATATTTTTATTTTGTTCTTTTTTTGTTTTTTTTTTCGTTTGTATTCATTCTATTTTAATTTCTATTAAGAATTTGAAATTTATTTTGATTTGTTTCAAGTTACAATTTTAATTTTTTAAATTTTGAATTTTTATTTTTTTAAATTTTTATTTTTCAATATTGTTTTTATATTTTAATGCATTTACTTTTGACTTCATTTTTTATATTTATTAATTTATTTTTTTTTCAATTGTTTTAAGTTTGTATTTGAATTTTATATATTTTTTGTTTTTTTTTATAAAAATTTTGAATTTAAATTTAAAATTTTCGTTTTATTAAATTTTTTGTTTTAAATAATGCATTTAAAAAATTAGTTGTATTATTTTGTAAGTTTTATTTTTATTTTTCGTTTTGTTTAAATATATATTTTTAATTTTGTTTTCTGTTTATTCGCTGATGGGATTTTATATTCGTTTGTTAAAATTAAGTTTTATTTTTGTATGAATAATTTCGTTTTGTACCGATTTTAAATTTTTGTTTTTTTTTTTTTCTATTTTTGAATTTTTTGTTTTATATTTTTGATTAATTTCTTAGTTTCCTTTCTTGATTTTTGTGAAATTTCTGTCATTTATTTCTTGAAGTTTCATTGTTTTTGTATTGATTCTTTCCTATATTTTTAATATTTTTTTGTAATTTTAGTTGTTTTGTTTTGTTTAGTTATTAATTATTTATTTATTAGTTTGTCGTTTTTATAATTTTTTTTATTTACTCTTTCATTTAATTATATTTTTAATGTTAATATAATTCTTAATTTTTTTGTTATATTACTAATTTTATTTATTTTTGTATTTAATTTGTTTATTTAGTTTTTATTTATTTTTTATTTCTAATATTTAAAGTGATTATTCATTTCATTTATTCCTATTTTGATATTTTTTTGTTTTTCATTTTTATATTTTCCTTTAAATTCGTTTATTTTTTTAATTTTATTAATTTTATTTTTTTAATTTTATTTATTTTTAATGTGTATTTGTTCTTACATAAAGATCCTCTTTAATTTTGGGAGCATGAGTAAATATTTTGTAAGACTTATTTATTTTAATAGGACTTAATTAAAATCATTATTTATTTAAGACAATAGAATTGTTTTTTTTGTTTTTGTTTTAAATAGAGTTAAAGTTTTAAAATTTAACTCAGATATTTGAGCAAATAAGTCATAACCATTTTAACTCTGGGGTCATTTTCCTTGAACGTGTTAGATCTCGTTGAGAAGATGACAAAAATGCTCAAAAGCATGTGGAAGCAGAATTTATGATAATATTGATATCCTTTCTTCTCGAAAACAGCTTAGTTAATATGCTAAAAATATCAATTTTCAATTTTAACTTTGGTGACTTTGGACCAAGATATGCTTAAAATAGATTTTTTATGAAATTTCTAATGATTCTTTTTAAGAAGTACAGGATTGAAGAGTCAAAATCACAGAATCCTCAAAGCGAGAGAGTGTGAGAACGTTGGAACTTTGGAGATAAAATTGAAAGACACTTTGAATTAAAAACAAGATTAAAATTAAACTATGGCTTGATATTATCTACAACTTTTAGCTGCAAAAAAAAAAATTTTAAATATTTTTTATATAACTCGGATTTATTTGAAATATGCTCAAAACACTGTATTTATGGTATTTGAGATTTTTCTCTCCTTGCAACTGACTCAAAAAAGTTAACAAACAAAAAGAAACAGAAACAAAATAAATTCAGTTCATAAATTATTTTAAAATTGGCGCCGCTCTAATCAAATCGCACCTTTGCACTTATTTTCTTGCGATCTCGCTCACGCAGACAACTCATCTACTCACTATTTTACTCAATTTGTAGGCAGGCAGTTGCAACATTTGTGAAATTAAGTAGCTAAAAATGGCAACAATTTAGAAAATTAATCATAAAGAAAACGGCCAGCAAAGTGCAGGAAAATAAACAAAAACAAAAAAAAAAATAATAAAAAGAGACAACAAGTTAAAACCACAACACGGAAGAATATTTTGTTATAACAAATGCGAAACAGAACTAAAAATAAATGCAATTCAATAAAATTGGCCATCAAAACAAAAGTGGAAAAGCAATAAAAGAAAAATTAAAAAAAATAAAGAACGAAAAACTAACAACTTGCAAACAATTTAATTAGGTTTTTTTAATATTCGACGCAGACGCACAGACAGACATACAGACGCAGAGACAAAAAGACGATAGATAGACCCCCGACTAGCAGATAGCCGAGAACTGAACCCACTCACTCAATGTTCAGTGCTCGGCTACTGGTCGGCAATGGGCACGCTTGCTAGCGACAAACAAATTAAAAAAAATGTATTAAAAAAAAAAAATTGAATAGAAAATAACACAAAAACGTGTAGAAATACAAAGTATTAAAAAAAAGGGAAAAATAAAAGCGAACAAATGAAAACAAATCGAAATCAAAACAAACTTCGTGGCGATGGCATTTTGAGCAAATAATAAGTGTGTGTATAATTCTTAAATGCAGATTGTTAGAAAATAATAATAATAATAAACAAAAAATAAGGTGCAAAGAATATCGCAAAGAGGAAAGTTGAATTGGGTGGAGAAGTGGGGCCAAATAAGAGAGCTTTCAACATGAACGTACACACAAATGCTTCAAGTTTTGATAGGCTTCGTTGCAGGTCTTCGACATTCCTAGAGGAAAATACCCGAGGGTTGAGCGAACAGAACAGAAAAGAGAGCAAAAGAGAGAGAGAGCGAAAGAGGGAGAGCAATGGAGGGCGGGCGAGAGAGCGAACAAGAAAAACAAACATTATTAATGAATTTAGAGAGCAAATTTAATAAATCAAACAAGTCAGCAGATGTGCTTGGAAGCCGATTTTGTGAAAAGATTGCGAAGCAATCCAGCAGAATTCGGCGCCGCTTAAAGCTTGACAGGGCGAAACACAACCCACGGAAAATACAAGCAACGGTTTGGCGAAAAGTGAGAGTTTCGTATGCATATTTTTTTTTCGGCTTGCGTTGTGCCCCAAAAAATCATTTCTCAATGCAACACGAATTCATGATTTTTTTCATGTAAACATTCAAATATGAATAATTAAAAAAAAAAAAAAAACGATCATAAAGGAGCTCAGAAGTGAATAATAAATAATACTTTTTTGTGCAAAGCTGCATTTGTAACTAAATCATAAATATTTATGATCTAGTTTAAAAATATGTTCGGAAATGAGTCACCAATGATACTTTTTTGTTCATTACTGCACTAAGGGAAAAAAATATTAAGTTTATTTAAAAGCTTTTTTAATTTATCCAAAAAGGGAGTCATTTTTGCACCAATAACGCATTTACTTAAATCGACTACGAAAATATTTAAAACTTATTTAAATACTTTTTTAATTAAATAAAATATTAAAATATTTAAACAGAATTAATAAAAAATATATTAAAATTATGCACGAATGTATTTAAATATCTTTCAAATATTTACTTTTTGAAAATAAAACCATTGCATTCAAGGAAAATTTATATAAAAATATCGAAATTGAAAACCAATTCATTTGAATATTTCCTACCAGCTGCGTCCATAAGATACATTGCAATCACCATCGTACTCACAAATCATATTTGCCAAAAATCCAGGCTATATTACCCTTGCATCATTAACTAAATGAGAACTATAAGAAACCTGCAACTGCAAGAAATATACTACAGGAACAGAGTGAGATGCTGTTGCTCCTTTGCGGAATATGTGTGTACATGTGCGATGCTGTTGCTGCTTGCTTGTATGGAATATGTGTGTACGTGTGTGGTATAAATAGAATTCAAATACGGGAAAAAAACGAGTTGTAAGGAAAACATTTGATTTATCCACGTAAATATTTAAATAAAATTTATACTCAGGCGTGGATAATGCTAATATGCGTTATTTCCATTAGTGTGAATTCGAAAATAAGCGATAGTTTTCAATAAAACTCAAATTTTATTGATCGGCACGTTACGTTGATTAATTTCATGCATTTCTATGGAAGTACAAATGGTCGAAATGGTCGAGTGGTATTACAAGCGGAGTTGTATTACAGCGGGTACGAGTTCAATTTCCAGCAATGGTCAAACCCGGTTTTTCGAAAAACGTAAAAGTAATGGTGAAAATAGGAGTTTGGGCGGTTAAGGGACATTAAGAAAATTTTGTTTTTTTATTAATACTGTAAGTTTTTGTCTCAAATCAACAATGTGTACCACCTTTAGTTTCGACAATTCAAGCAAATTTCCTTAGGGGCAATTGTTTGACCTTAAATCCCAATTTTGCTCAAAATCCCGACTGGATAGAGTTAATTTGGGCACCAGAATTAAAAACAAAAACTGTTGTCAGTTTCTTACTCACAAAAAAAGTGTTTTGATGTACAGTGTAATTGATAAACTAACCCAGATTCCATTAAAATCCGTTACTTTAAGATATGGAGAGCTTACAATTTGGGGGGTGTCTAAATTAAAAAAATATGTTAAATGAAAATGTCAATAATTTCCAGCACCAGAAGTGCACAGAAGTATTACGTTGGTTTAGATAAAGATGAGATTTTTGGATGAGATGTGTGAAAATAAGGGAAAGTTCAAGTCAAAGAAACAGAGTAAATTACTTCTTATTCAACTTTTCGTAACGTATAGAAGTGATGAGAGCATTTTCCTTTGAAGAAAACGTATCCATCACTATTGCGATACTTTTTCCGCCGACCTCTTCAGATGCTAATCGTCTGTTTAATAGCTTGACAATTTAGGAGAATTTCTAGCGACCTCGGTAGTAGAGTAGGTAGTGTGCTTGACTGCCACCCCAGAGGTCCCGAGTTCGAATTTTGCAAGGCTATGGTTCTACGCTCTAACGCCCCTACATTTCTTTCCTCATTTGTAACCTACTGAAATTAAAAATTCATCGATATTTACGACTTGAAGTTGTAGTTGGTCGTAGAGAAGTTTGTGAGATTGTCCTTTAACTTGAATTCACTGAGGTAAAGGCATAACACTTGCCTCAGTTACAAATTCGCATGTTTCTAGGGTTTTCCACCACGCTTAGAACATCTTGCACAGTTTTCACTTAATTGCCCCTTCCATCCCACTAATCTTCGATGTCTCCCATTTCTGAACCAAGACAGACTTGACTGAATAGGTATTACATCTGGAACCTTGATTCAAAGCTAAAAAAAAAAGAATTTTTTTGACAATAAAATATCGTATTGGTTCAATTTGAAGACATTATGACAGTGAAATGTGAAACGGCCAACGATAAAAAATTTTATCGTTGTGGTTTGTATCTAAAAAGCTGTTCGCAGTCCGAACTGATTTATCCATCAAGGATGGATGTCTTATATAGCTATGTGTTAAAATTTCGTTTTGGGGCAAATTTTTTTATAGATCTGTTAAATTATATCTTTTATAGAAGTGATTTTGTGGAGCAGTAGACTTTACAGAGTACTAGAGTCTACTTTACAGAGTAGAGTCCACTACAGTTTAAGATCCAATGTTCATAATATAATATTTACGCACTGGTATAGCTTTGTCGGTGCTCCCATTGTAATGCAGGTCTGTAAGTGGGACACGCTTGGGTACCTTCCTTATATACTTTTGCTTATTAAAGGATTATAAGTTTGTTTTCATTGTTAACGCAATAGTTTGACTTCATTCGTGAGTGTAATCGTAGCTTCATGTGTTTCCAAACTTGATTTTACAAAGTGAAGTGAAATTGTAAAGTGAAACTGTGAAGTGAAATGGTGAAATTTTCAAATATAATTTTTTTTTAAATACGAATAAAAATTTAATATAAATATTAAAGGTTAATCAAGCATAAATTCTGAAATGTGAGCGGAAAATTACCGAACATTCACTTAAATAAGCGTTGAAATTATTGTGAATATAATTAATTGGTGTCATTTGCTTTTGTTTCTTTCGCTCTTGTGATATATTCATTACTTTTCATTGTGCTTCTTGCATTAAAAGGATATTTCGTTAAATTTCGAAAGAATTATTTCTTATGCGTCATAATCAGCATCCAACTCCAATGTCCGCTTATTGTGTAAGGCAGCTGTATGCAGTCTATTAGCGGCCATGTCCGAACAAAAGATAAAGCCATGCACCTCTTTAACATTGTTAGGGGCGGGAGTCTTCAACATCGCTTCTACCTTTTCTGGGTCCACGTGTTATCCTTGCCTATCAAAAATATAACCTAAATACCGAAGAAAAGTTAAACAAAAATTCAATTATTCCCTATTCGGCCGCAAAATGGCGTCACCAATTCTACGAAGAACTTCCCTCAAGAGCTCTACGTGTTTTTCGAACGTATTAGTTAGGTTGATGATATCATCCAAGTAGATGAATATATGAGGCTCCAAATCAGCTCCGATCACAGTACCAATAAATCTCTGCCACATGGCAGGGCGTAGAGAATTCGCTTAAACTGGTAAAGTCCCCGATCTGGGACCGAAAAAGCGGTGAACGCTTTTGACTCTTCCGCGATTTGACCCTGGCAATACACTGATTTTATATCCAAGCTTGAATAGAGTTGCGGAGATATACGGTAACGGGTAACTATCACGCTCGGTGTGTTTGTTGAGTGCTCTATAATCGAAGCAAAAGCGGTAAGAGCCGTCCTTGTTTTTGATCATCACCACCGGTGAGGCCCACTGACTGTGAGAGACCTCAATCACGTCCTTCTCCAAAATCTGCTTAATTTCCGATGTGTGTCGATTTGTTCTGGATGTAAACACTCATTGAAGACATCGAAGCGAGAGCGTATTGAAGATATACCCAGTTCTTTCATGTATAAATTAATCACTGGGTAATTCAATAGCTCCGATTCCCCGCCTAAAAATAGGCCACACACGCAACAAAGTCAATAAAGCGGATCACGCATAAATTAAATGTTCACACAACCTCATTTAATTACAATAAAACTTTTAATAAAATTTGTCAATTTAACAATTTGTCCGATTGTTGACGTTTAGCCTCCTATTGCTATCGCTGTCAACAGTTGCAGCAGCTAATTTGTTGCCATCACGTCATTAAATTAAAAAAAAAAAAAAAAAATAAAATGCTTGATAAAATTTACAGAAAAAAGCAACTCACGGCTTTATCGACAAACGCAGCTGGCTTAGATAGATGCAGGCCGCAGCGTATCGTCGTCGTCATCATCAATATCAGCATCAAAATCAGTCAACAACAGTAACAAGAGCAACAACAACAGCAACAATTTAATTTAGACAGTCACATAGCAGAACAACGAAATCAAGAATAACAACAACATCAATATCATCATCATGATCATCATCATCATGATCATCAACATCAATGCACTTATTGACGTTGTGCTTGTCATCGCCATCATTTGCGTCAGAAAAGCAGCAAAATTCAATTAAATTGATTACGATTTGCAGTAAAATAGATGTTGTTGTTGTTGTTGTTCTTGTTGTTGGGTTTGACATTTAATATGACAACGTGACGTTTGTAGTTTTTGTATAGATTCACTTTTGCGTGGGTTAGATAGGGTTTGCCAGCAATTTTCCGCATTTCAAACTAACAAATGCAAAATTTTTTAAATAGCTAATGAGAAGCTTTAGCGTCCATTAAAGCTTTTAAACTTTCATGGAACATAAATGCTTTTTTTTCACACTCAGTTTATATAATTTTTCTGTAAAAGCAGCCATTTTTATAAAAAATTCAATTTTCAAAAAAAAAAAAAACTTAGAGCTTAAAAGCTCTGCCAGTTAAGATTACTTAAACACATAACTCAAAAAGCTTTCATTTCACATAATTTTTTGTTTTTAATTTTTCATTAACTAGGACGGACACAAATGGCGAATTCTACCTAAAAATGGTTCCTGGCTTCACATTTATTATTATTTCAGATATAAAAATTGTTTGTTCTATTTTATTCTCATATCTGCCATTTTTTTTTTTTTTTTTTTTGTTTTCTCCTCTAGTTTCTCTCCATTAGTCGATTGCTTGTGCCGCGTAACGCCTGCCCATTTCATTACATTCCATGCCATTTCATTCTTTCACTCGTAGCCAGTCAGTGTTCACCCAAGTGGTGCGCATATTTTTAGCCTAATTTTAAAGTAAACAAGACCAAAATAAAGTAAAAGATACAAAAATGGAAAAAAACTCGTACATTTTGCACTCATTAGATTGACTTTTAATAATGCTTTACAAATGCGCGCCAGTTCGTTTTAATGATTTGTTTGCCCAGCGTCGTATAGCATTAATTAATTGTAAATTTGGATTTTATTTTGGTTTTTTAAATGAGACTTTTTAATGCTCGGAGGGAAGGTGCAGTAAACGAAACGAGACTGTACTTAAACAGATTTTTTCACACTAGGAGGTTGTTACTAAGAATGTTGGTTTGGTTTGCAACAAAAGTGCATGAATTAATGAAAGTGACACGCCCATTTTTATACAAACTTAAGCGTAAATACTGTTCATCCATCGAACTAAAACATTTACCGGAAATGAAACTTCAAAGGGTTAACATCACAAAATGACAAACTACACTGAGCACAAATTATAATAGAGCCAGATCTGACCAGCGTCTTCCAGTTTTATCCTTATCGAAAAATGGCTCCTCTTAAAAAAAACACCCTAAACTAAATCAAAATAAATTTTTATTCAGTTTGGTTAAGGACCTATTTGAGGAATATGGTATAAAATGTAAAGAATGATGAGTATACTGTAGGTATGATGCGACTGATATTGTATGATGGACGATATGATGATTGGTACGTTATATTGGGATGGATATGATAAATATCATATGATGTATTTGGTATGATGGATTTTGTGAAATGACTATGCTAATGAATGTTCGATCAGTACGATATGATGGGTATTGTATGATGAGTATACGATGAGTATATATGATATATCTAGAATGATGAGTATACTTATAATGATGACCAAGCGTGATGGGTGAGATATAATAAAGAGGGTATAATGGGTGTCCCACACGCAAAGAAATTTTTCGTTTACCGCAACTGAAGAATTCATCAACTATTCTTCGTTTGCGAGTTGTATTTGCCGCAAACGAATATTCAGTTGTCATCAACTTAAAAATATATCGTAAATATATATACCACAAGCTATTTCGGTCATTATTTTTTAATTATATTAATTATCTTTCTCCCTACATCCGTTCGTTTTCTTACGGATTGCACTCGTCGCTTCTCTGTTGCTATTTCCATCTTCGTATTAAGCAAATTACCAATTTGCTTTTGTAGTAACCATTTGTCCAAAAAGTAACTCTGAACTATAAGCGTTGCGTTTATACAACGAAGGGAAAAACAAACGAAGTTTTCAGTTGCGAAAACCAAATTTTTCAATTGCTGCAATTTAAAAATCACTCGCGTTTATGACAAACGAAATTAATTTCCTCCAGCTAAATGATACGTTTCTCGAAACTATTATTATGACAACTGTTGAATTGTTTGCAATAAACGAAGTTCATTTGCGGCAAACTGGCATTTATCGGTTTTTTTTTCTCGTGTGTATGGTGAATTTGATAAGATGAATTTGGTATGATAGATTTGGTATGACGGAGTTGTTGTGATGGATTTTGAATGACGGGTTTGTTGTGATCAATTTTCTAAATTGAATTGTGATCTGATAATGGATGTGGCATGATGGGAGCGATGTGAGAGGTTGATGAGTATGGTATGATGGGTATGATGTGAGAGATTGATGAGCATGGTATGATGGTAATGGTATAATGAGTAAGAGATGATGATTATTGTGTAAAGGTTATGGTGTCAGGAATGATAGTTGCCGTAAGATGTAAATGGAATAGTGGGTTTGGTGTGATGAATATGGTTAATAACCATGGTTATGGTCCATAACCATTGGATATGGATGTAATATGGCTTTGATATCATAAGTAAAAGTATCATGAGACTGAGGAGCATGAAGTGATCTTTATTAAAGATCACTCATAGGTAGATTAAAGAGCAGGTAGGTTAAGTGATAGATTAGAGAGCACACGTACAATGCACTTGGTGTACATTTGCTTTTGTAAAAGCACTTTACAGGCATAGGCTGCATAAGTATATTCTAATACACACACACAGACCTCCGCACTAACCCAACGAGTGATCCTTTTGCAATACGAAGCGCTCCGTCTATATTCCCATATACATTGTAATTTTATCATAACATGTCATTGGAAGGGATCACTACTGCTCCGTTGGTGCTTCAAACTACAGTGAAAGTATAGCACTCAATACTGTGCTCCGTTTGTACTCCTAAGCATAGAGTAGCAGGAGCAGTTGTACTTCAGTCGTTCGTTCGTAATATCATCTGTTCTATTTAGTTGTTCTTCTGTAGTGCTCCTCAGGCTCTCCACGCACTTGGACTTCTTCTTTTCCTGGATTCACACAAAAAGAACTTAGAAAAGAGTGCTCTTTGAGCGCTCTTGTTGGAAACACTCCGATTTCGGTCCGTTGGGAAGCAATACGAAATACATAAACAATTTTGTCTTTTTCGTTTTTTGATTTTTTCTTTCTTTGCCCATTCCAAAGTAAAAGCAACAACACTTTCGTAAACTTTGAAGACAGTGATCTTTTACGTAGATTTTTCTGTTGAAGGTTGATAATAAGTTAGATGATTTTGTTTAAAAAAAAGTTTGCAGGAGTTTATACATATTGGTGGGTTTGCACTTTCATAAGAAACTTTTGGGGACCCCTGATCTGCATGTTTGTTGGATGGTGAATATCGAATATATGATGAATATCGTATGACGGGAATGGTATGATGGTTACACATAATGTGATGGGAATGATTCTATGGGAATGGAATGACGCATATGGTACTATGGGTATCGTATGATGAGTATGAAATGATGAATATAGAATGATGGGTATGATCTGGGGCTCTACTCCGTATTGCGATGCGTAAATCAATGCGTTGCGAAAATGAAACGCGATCCGCATTCAAATAGCAAATTGCACGTGGTAATCGCATTACGGAGTAGGGCCCCTGAAAGGTTAGGTATAATGAGTAAGGGAAAATGATTATCGTATGATATGATTGGAATAATGGGTTTGGTAGGAAAAATATGATAATAGATTTGGTATGATGGGCATGGTGTGATTAATAAGAGTATAATCCGTTAGGTATGAAATATGTGGAAGAAACTGTGTGGTATGCTGGATATCGTTTGGTGGGTTTAGTATGATTGATATTCAATAGAGTGATGGTAGTGGTACAATGGGAATGTAATAATGAATATGGTATGTTGGGTATCCTATGATGGATACGGTCTGATGAGTAAAGAATGGTAAAATGTTTATGTTGCGATGGGTATAATATGATGAAAAAAGTATGATGGGCCGTTTAATAATTCCATGAAAAATGAAACAAGAAATGATTTTTACGGCAAAAAAGTTTTATTTCTCAATATAGTCTCCTTTTAGCTCAATACTCTTCGTCCAACGTTGCTCCAATTTTTTTATCCCATCCGAAAAAAAGGTTTTCGGAAGGTCTTCAAAATAGGCCTCTTTTTCGGTGATGAGCTCCTTTCTGGTGGTGAAACCCTTTCTGCCGAGCTATTTCTTCAGGTTTGGAGACGCTGGATATGCTGGATGTGGAAGCAATTCGTACTTTAATTCATGGAATTTTGTCATGGGAGCTGGGCATGTGTGAACGTGCGCATTGTCTTGATGGAAGAGTACTTTTTTTCCTCGCCAAATGGGGACGTTTCACTTTCAAAGCGTCGTTGAAACAGTCCAATTCGGGTGCATAGTATTCGCCATGGATTATTCTTTTCGATAAAAGGTAATCGTTGTAGATTATACCGCGTTTATCCCAAAATACTGTCACCATAACCTTTCTGGCCGATAGCATCGTCTTTGCCTTCTTTGGAGCACGTGAGGTCTGTGAAGTCCACTGTTTCGACTGTACCTTTGTCTCTGGTGTTAAGTGATGGATCCATGTTTCGTCCACGGATACTAATTGACGGAAAAAATCCTTCTTATCTTTATTCAACATCGCCAAATACGCATTTGAATCAGTCACACGATCGAGTTTATGGTCGAGAGTGAACAAACGCGGCACCCATCTTGCGGATAATTTTTTCATATCCAAATGATTTTGCAAAATGTTCCACACCCGGTCGTGTGGATCCAACAATCTCCCACACTTTAAATCTGAGATCGGGCAACAGGATATCGTGAATTTTAGTGACAATTTCTGGTGTGGTGACCTCATTTGGGCGTACAGAACGTTCGGCGTCGCTTGTGCTTGTACGACCCGGCTATGGTACAGTATGATGGGAATGGTATGGTGAGTATGGTATGATAAGTATCATATAAAAAATATAGCATGTTGGTTTAATGTGATGAGTATTAAATAAGGAGAAGGTGTGATGGGTTTGGTAATGGATGTTGAATGAAGGATTTGGTATGGTGGATATACATAGTATATTAAGTAAAGGGTGTTTTTTTTAGGGGTTTGTTTTTCGAATAGAGATAAAACTGGCATTTTGTGGTCAAATCTGGCAGCTCTAATGTCATTTATGTTCAGTTTGGTTTGCCATTTCATCATGAACAGGTTGACAAAAGAACAACGCTTGCAAATCGTGCAAATTTATTTCGAAAATAATGGTTCAGTTCGCGAAGTTTACCGCAAGCTCCGTCCATTTTATGGTCGACATAATCGTAAATCAGAGCAATTAATTCGGTTAACCATGGGTCGTTTTCGCACTACGTTTACTCTATGTGATAATACGCATCCGCAGAGACGTCGAACAGTGCGCACCGAAGAAACAATTGCCGCTGTAGAGCAAAATGTTGAAGAGGACCCGAATGAATCGATTCGCCACCGTGCACAGCAATTGGAGCTTTGTCCATCAACTTTATGGACAATTTTGCGCAAAGATCTTGGCTTGCGACCTTACAAGATCCAGCTTGTGCCGCGAGACCATGCAATGCGTCGTGATTTTGGTGTATGGGCCGAAAATGAGATTGATCTCGATGCTGATTTTCATCGCAAAATTTTGTACAGTGATGAGGCTCATTTTTGGTTGAATGGCTACGTCAAGAAACAAAATTGCCGCATTTGGAGTGAAGAGAATCCACATGAGATCCTTGAGACGCCATTACATCCACAAAAACTGACTGTTTGGTGTGCTCTATGGGCTGGTGGAGTCATTGGGCCATACTTCTTCCGAAATAATGCTGGAGAGTCAGTTACCGTTAATGAAAACCGGTATAGAGCCATGATAACCGACTATTTTGTTCCCGAATGGCATGAATGTGGATGAGTTGTGGTTCCAACAAGACGGCGCTACATGCCACACAGCGCACGTCACAATCGATTTATTGAAGGAAACATTTGATGAGCGCATAATTTCACGGAATGGACCTGTCAATTGGCCACCAAGATCGTGTGATTTGACACCATTGGATTATTTTCTTTGGGGATATGTGAAGTCGCTCGTCTACGCCAACAAACCAGAAACGTTAGGGGACTTGGAGGCCAACATTCGTGGCGTTATTGCCGACATACGGCCCCATATGCTCGAAAAAGTGGTTGAAAATTGGACCTGTAGTATTGGCTTTATTCGAGCCAGCCGCGGCGGACACATGCCCGACATCATATTTAAACATTAATGGCATACAATTATCCTTCCAATAAAGCCAAATTGATGGACATTAAAACGATTTTCTTGTGTTTTATTTCAATTCGAAGTTCTATACCTCTAAAAAAAACACCCTTTATAACATGATGAATATGCTTTGATGAATAGAGGGTGATGCTTATTTTATCATGGAAATCGTATTATGGGTTTCGTATGTACCATATAATAATAAGGGAATGTATTATGTGGTATAATGGTAATAATGAAAATTGAAAATTAATTGTAAAATGAATATGGAGTAATGGGTATCATATGTGCAGTTATGATTTGTTTTATTGTTGAGTTGTAAACTATTTTCATTTACTTGGGGCTATGGCCGTAGATCTACAAGACCTTAACCTTTAAGAAGGCCGACATCGACTATAGAGTTTTTGCAGTACCATGAAATTTTGTCTGCCGCGAATGAGTTAAAAAAATATTTTGGTGCCTACTTTGAGGCGTAAAGTTATAAATTTGCTGTTGATTCACTCGAAGTGTTTTTGAAATGGAAACAATAAAAAGCTTTGAAGTTCATAAAAATTGTATAAAAATAAATACTTAATTTATTACTTAATTTGCTTAATTAATTCATTAAATTAGGAAATGTTGAATACAGAGAATTTTGAATAATTAGAGATAGTTTTAAATTTTTATAATTTTAAATTTTAAAAAGTAATTAAATGTAATTCAAATATTAAATATGAACTAAAACAACAAAGTGCAGAAAAACAAAAACTTCTCGGAGAAATACCTTAAAGAAAAAACCAACAACATGCAACAAAAATGTGTTGGTAAACGATGTCAAGTGAAGAAAAATTCAATCAACATAACGTCAGATTTAACAATAAAAATAACAACAGGAAAAACAACAACAACAGCGAAAATTTACAACAACAATAACAAGAAACACAAAAAAAAAAACAATGACCTCAAAAACTAAACGCAAAAAGTGTTTCATTTTCGTTGTTCTCGTTGTGTGTGTTTTTATTTTAAAAGCAACACATTCAGGGAGCACAGGATGTGCCGCAAAGTATGCAATAATTTTGTAGAGTGGACTATATCCAGCATTAAATATATGAAGATATTTGGATGATAAAAAATTTAAGATAAAAATATTTGAAAAAAAAAGTTTTGTAAAATATGTTAAAATGGAAACGAAGATGGTTATAAAAGAAAAATCATTATTTTTGCAAATTTTTAAATTTATTCTTCTTGTTTTTTTTTTTTGTTTTTTTTTTTGAAATTTGAAAAATAATTTTTAAAAAATTAAAAATTCACAAAGTTGAATTGTTTAAAATTGTTAGGTTGTTAAAAATTCTCAGAAGTTGTGTTTTTTAAAAACAAATACTTTTAATTATGTACACTGTAAAAAAAAAAATTGTGTGTTTCTCGCATTTCATATCAGTTCATTACTTTAATTGTTTTTGTTGTATATAATTGCACAAAGAGCGGCTTGTTTGGCAATTACAAATTGATGCATGGCTCCACAAATGCTTATGCACTTTGACACATACGCACACACATACACATAAGCATTGCTGGCCGGCCACCTTTTGAACTTCCGTTTGGCGCGCGCATTCAAACTTTAAACGTTTCATTGTCCATATGTGCGCTCTCCCCCTCAACCTGGCACTCATTCGCTCTTTATCACTCTCTCACCATCTCTCTCTCTCGCACCCTCTTTCACTCACTCTCTGACTATTGGTCTGTCTTCGTCTATTTGTACGTTGATTTTTCTATATACCCCTTCATACCTCTTCATGTTTGCCAAGCTGTCTGTCCCACAGTCTATGTAGTTGTCTGGCATTTGTTCGGTTTCGAGACTCAGTTGCTTGCGACATTAAAATGAATTCATTTGCAAAAAGCGACTAAATGTTGTAGCAAATACAAAAACAAAAACAACAATAACAACATCAATAACAGACAGACAGACAGAGAGTGACCATGCTTAATTTCTACTTTGACTTGATTATAACTTTATATACGTTATGAGCTCTAGTTCAACACATGCGCTACTGTGCCCCTCATACCCCTGCTTCACAAATTGCTAAACACACTACATACAGCCTGCACACTGCCCGAACTTCGACCGAGCTTTGCCAGGCTGTCAGCCTCGACGCGACTTTGAGTTTAATTTTCCAAAAGCAAAATATATTAAACATAAAAAAAAAAAAAAAAAAAAAAATTTACAAAAAAGAAAACAAAACAGTAAAAATAAAATATTTTTGTTGTTAATTTGCCATTTCCGCTCCAGTAAAGTAATGAGAAATGATGAAGGAAAAACAAAAAAAAAATCATTACAAGATAAAAGGCAAAAAAAAAACTTTGGTGGGCGCAGAATCAGAAGGTTCTTTTCATTGAAAAATCAGTTGGCAGGGTTTAATATTTTGAAAAAAATTGAATTTAAAATTAAGTTGATTTTGCCAGCTCTGCCTAAAAGTATGCTATATTGAACTTATCATTATTAAAAGAAAAATCGAAAAGTTGCATACTTTCGGGCACAACATTTGTTAAGTATATTTAGAAATTGAAAACAAATTTGAACTTTAGGCCAAGCATGTTGACAACAAGACAACATGAAGAACAAAGAAGGCAACAACCAACAACAACAACAACAACGGCTCTGTATCGAGCAAATCACACAGCTTGACTATACAGACTGTTTCGTTGGCCGCTACACCAACTCATCAGTAGTCTTCGCATGACTTTTCACCGTGATCCACTCAAGCTCCACTAAAATTCAAATTTTTTTCAATATAAATAATGAAAGGTCATATTCAAATATTAAGATATTTAGAAATTAATAACTTTTGCGTTATCCTTCATTTCATTTTTTTTTTAACTTTGAACCAAAGACAGATTAGTGGGAAGTGACGTATTTCCTCGTTTTTAAGAAATAATTTTATAGTAAAAAAAAAATTTTTTTTATATTGGGAACATTTTTGACAAATACCTTAAAATTTGTTATAAAACAATAAGATTTTCTTATTTCTCATTTCAAAAAGTTTTGTCACCATACAAGATCAAATGTAACTAATCTTATAATCTCTACATATATTAAAGTAATAATTTTGTTCTACTAGGTTACATTTTTTGTCAAAAATATATATACATTTGTTTTTTTTTAACAAAAGCTTTCAATAACCCTTATCAATGTGGTCAAGTCATATAAACACGCAAGTGTGCGAGTGAGGTGTCTAAGCCCAATACTGAGAAAACATAGAGCAAAAAAAATTATTTCGCCTTTTTTGTGCAAAATAATGTGTTTTTGCTTAAAATAAATTACTTTGTCATTGATATGATTCCGAAAAATAGAAGATGTAAGTAAGTAAAAAGTACAAAATTAAATTTTCAAAGAATTGAGCAAAAATTCACTTGAGCAAAAGGTGCGACCTCTGTTTCCGGTCATGAATAACGCAACAGTACAAAATAAAGAAAAACAACGCCGTAACAAAAAACAAAAACAAAAAAAAAAACAGCAGCAATGATATATGTTTATGAATAAAAACAAAACCAAAAATAAAAACAAAACCAAAAATAAAATAAAAAGAAATAAACCTAAAGGTGGCAACAATTTTGAACAAATAAAAATGAGCACAAGATAAAACAAATTAACATATTAATGGAGACCGCAGGTTGGCTACATGCACAGAGAGTCACAAAGAGAATAGAGAAAGAGACGGAGAGTGATGTATACCACATACCCAGTGGTAAATGAACAATGTCGCAGTCGCGTATCTATTAAATACCATATAGCTGCAAAGCCTCGAAACGTCTGCATACAATTCTCTTTCTATTTCATTTGTTCGGGCATTGCCGCTCTCAAACACTGATGACAGCTACATTACACAGTAAGCGGTCATTGGAGTAGGTATGCTGCTACCTGGAGTAGGTGTGATGCACAAGATGAGAAATTTACAACTCTTTCAAGAAAAACACAGATATAGCAACATATACGAATGAAGTAATATTATTGTGTTAACAATGAAAATACTCTAGTAACCTTTAACAACACAAACCAATTCCTGTCTCATCCCGCTTACAGTGCTACATTACTATTTATTAGGTCACCGACGTTTTTAACAACGAGTTGAGAAGCACAAGAGCCCAGCAAGAGTTATATAGGAACCTACTGTTTCATACTTGTAAATTACCTTGAAACATTCACTTTTCGTTAAAACAGTTTTGAAGAATTTTCTTGTAGAAATTATAAGAACTAAAAGAGTAAGAAGATAAGAATTAAAAGAAGCTAAAGTTTTGACGTTTTTAAAAGTTTTTAAGGAGACATTCACTTCTAGAAACTCAAAAATAACATAGGTCAACAAAGGTCAAGAAGCAGACACATTAAAGGGACATATAGGTTACAAATAATGTCAAAAACCGCTCCAAAAATTCTGAAAAAAAAAATTTTGTATTTTTTAAAAGTTAATAAATATATGTGCAAAATTTGAAAACGTTATCTTTTTTCCTACTATGAAAAAAAATTCCGGGAAAAATTTTTTTTTTTAAATTTGTAACCTATATGTCCCCTTAATATGCATTCCCCAAGGATTTTGGTGCGCTGAATCCGAATCTGGCAGCAGAATTGCTCTATCACATCTCTATGTCAGGTTTTTGAGATATCCCAACCTTAAAGTGCAAAAAATAAAGTTTTTCGTCATACTTGAGGTTATGTAGTTATGCCATCTATTATTTAAAAAAAAAAAAAGAAACATAATTTAAAAGAACAAGGTTCCCTCTTTCGAATGCCGTTGAGTTTGCTAAAATATACTTTTTTTCGTTGAGATATCACATGTTGAAATTTTTAAGTTTCTCAGTTTCTTAATATGTGAACATCTACTAAGGATCCTTTAGACATCAAGCAGTCGATTGCAATTCAGAAAGTTCATACCCAGAAACCTTCAATACATACCAACAAAAAACCCACAAACCCCAAACCCACAAACCTCCAACCCACAGACCCATTATAATCAATGCAAAATTTATATTTTTAGTTTGTGTTCTCATAGTTTTCGGGGTCTTTGATTATGATGCTGGCACTATACTGCTAAAAGTCAAAATGACGGTTCGATAACGACGATAATTGAGGACAGTTTTCTATTTTTATTTATCATAAGGCAAGCAAACGTAGTTGGTTTTGGGTTGGTCGGGGGTTTTTGATTTGACTGATAATGTTTCTGCTGTAACATTAATGAAATTATAAATGAAAATTTTTATTTAATTTTTTTAACATTTTTACATTTACATTTTTCTAAATATTTTATATATTTTTTATATTTTTTATGAATCTTTTAATATGTATATTTTTATTTTTAAATATATTTTTTTATATATAAAAAATTTTGAATATAAATATATTTTTTACATGTTTATTTGTAAATTTTTTAATATAATTGTTATATAATTGTTATATAATTGTTATATAATTGTTATATAATTCTTATATATTTTTTATGTATTTGTTTATATATATATTTAATCTATTTTTAAAATTTTAGGTATATATATTTCAAATATATTTTTTACGATTTTTAAGATATTTTTATAAAATTTTTATGTTTTTTATACATTTTTTTTGTAGACATTTTATGTATTTTCTTTTATATTTTTTTTTTTATTTTCTTACTTTTGGGTTCTTTGTAACATATGTTTTTAATATTTTTTCAAACATTTTCAACACATTTTTTTGTTTATATACTTTTTTATATATCTTTTTTATATTTTATTATATTAGTTGTTTTTTTTTTTTTTTGTATTTTTATGATTATTTTATATTTTTTGTTTAATATTTTATACTCCTAATATATTTTAAATACATTTTTCATCGATTGATTAAATGCTCTCGAGATATTTTTTATATATTTTCTATGTATTTTTATATATTAATTACAATTTATTTTTTTATCTATTTCAAAATTTGAATAAATATTTTACAAATATTTTTAAGATAAAACTTTTGTATATACATTTGTGCTATACAAATTTTCTTTAATATTTTTTGTATATTTTTATATTTTATGTTTTTCTTATTTAAAATAAAATATGTGATATAAATTTTTTACATATTTAATGTTTTTATTTATATTTTTTTTATATATTCTCGAAATATTTTTTAAATATTTTCTATATATTTTTATATAGTTGTTTATATATTATTTATCTAAAATTTGTATTCATACATAACATATAGTTTTAAGGTATTTTAAAACCTTTGTATTTATATTTTTTATATAAATTTTCTATACAATTTTTTTTTTTATTTTTCCGTTTATTTTTATATTTCGTTTTTTCTTGGTTTTTTTTTTAATGTGTTTTGTATAGTTTTTTACATATAATGTGTTTTTTATTTATTTTTTTTTTAATTTTTTATATATTCTCGACATATTTTTTATATATAAACATAAAAAAAAAAATAAACTGTCCATTTCAGCCCTTGAAAGGACTTGAACCGAACTTCTTATGATTAAATTGTGTTTTGCGTGTTATTAAATGTTTTAACACAATTAATCGAGAACTGGATCTACAAGTTTTATGCCGACTCCGAACGGCTAATGTGCATGTTCTCAAAAACCTTTAAATGACATTATTTACTCTCTGAGGTTTGCCATTGTCTGTAGAGAGGTGTCGGCCGAACAGAAAAATTAATTCAATTGAAAAAACTTTGTGTGTCAGATGGAATTGAACCAGGGTCTCTGGCGTATGGATCACGTACTCTACCCACTAAGCCAAGGCCGCCACTTATTTTTTATATATGTTTTATATTTTTTATATTTTTTATATTTTTTATATTTTTTATATATTTTTTATGTATTAATATATATTTTAAATATATATTTGTTTATATATTTTTAATCTTTTGTTCATATGTTTTTTCTATATTGTTTATGTTTTTTATTTATTTTTTTATACAATTTTGTTTTTAATTTTTATGTTTTTTCAAATAGTTTTATATATTTTTTTATTTTTTTTTCATATTTTTATACGCATTTAAAGTAATTTAATTTTTTTTTGTACATTTTTTATTCATTTTTTTATTATTTATGTTTATTATTTTTCTAGTTTGTTTATTTTTTTTATTTTGTTATATGTAGGCATTATTTATGTGTTATGTGTTTTAAATTTTTATGTTCATTTATTTATGTATTTTATATTTTTTGTAAGTAATTTTTATTTATTTTTTTATATTTTTCACAAAATATATTTTTCATTTATTTTTTGTACTTTTTATATATTTACTATATAAATTTTTCATATATTTTTATTTATATTCAATGCAGTTTTTTATATACACATATTTTATAAATATTTTATGCAGTTGCTGATATTATATATTATATATTAATATATAATTTGCAAGTCTTATCTAGAAATTCGTTATAAGCATTTTTGAAACCCCCGAGCGAAAGATATCAGGCCATTTAGTAATTTTTATATTCCTTTTCATCTTTTCAGGCGTCATTTTGGGACTTTGAAATTGTTATGTTTGATGACGAACTTGTGATGTGTGACTCCAAAAACTGAATTACAATTCTAAGACAAAAACAAGTCGGTAAAATTCTTTAAAATTTTTTCTTGTAACACCACCCCTGTACTGTAAACAATAAAATTTATGCATTTACAATGTAAACTACAAGTAATAATGAGATTGGTAGTAAAACTATTAGGTTGGACAAATATGTCCCAGTAGCACTCAAAGGGTTAATCTATGACGGAATGGAAAAAAAGACATTATAAGAAAGTTATAAGGAAACTAGCTGGTACCCGACGCGTTGCTGTCGTAGCAAAAAAGATATCTATCTATATAGCCAAGGACTTTTTCAAATAAACTGCCACTATAATAGAAACAACCGCTTGTTAGACCTTATTTATTTTGATGATAGTAATATTGTTTCAGTTAATAGGTCAGATCCACTTGTGTATCCTGAAGACGCACACCATCCAACTATCGAAATCACACTGAATTTTCCTAAACAATCTATATCAAACCGTATTCAAAATCCTTCCTTAGAGTTTAACTTTAAAAGAACGAATTATGTAGTTTTGAGAAATAATTTGTCAATTATCAACTGGTCATCTGTACTTAATATTAATAACACAAGAATATTGCCACAAACGCTTGACTCTGCTGTATTTGCCTTTAACAGTACTCTTAATAATTGTTTTTTAACTTCAGTGCCACAGAGAAAATCCTCTTTAATATCTGGTCCCGTTTGGTATACCAAAGAACTGAGAAAGCTGAGAAACTTAAAATCGAAATATTATAAAAAGTATCAAAAAACTCATAACATTTGTGATTTTGCTTCTTATACCTCAACTAAATATAACTACCGGCAATTATGCAGACAATCCTATAATATATATTTAACAAAAGTTAAATTAAACATAAAATCTGATGCAAAATCTTTTTGGAACTTTGTTAATACTAAACGTAAGATAAATTCATATCCATCTTTTATGAAATATAAAACATTTGAATCAGATGTTGATTCTACTATCTGTAGTCTTTTTGCAGATTTCTTTAAGACCACTTATTCATCTTCTTCTTACGATAATTTTGGTTACCCTTATAATGTGCAGCCTGGTGACATTTGCTCCCCAATAATTAATGTTGTTACAGTTTTAACCTACTTAAAAAACCTCAAAACATCTTATAAAAGCGGTCCTGATAACATACCTTCATGTGTTTTGAAATATTGCAGTGAAGAACTTGTAATTCCCATCACTTTACTTTTTACAGCGTCTTTGCAATCCTGCTATTTTCCACTGGCTTGGAAATCATCTTTTATTATTCCGCTGCATAAATCCGGCAATAGATCTTTAATAGATAACTATCGCGGAATTGCAAAGCTTAGCGCCCTACCTAAACTTTTTGAGGCTATTGTAACCTCACAATTATCACATAGCGTGAAATCTTTAATGTCCCCATTCCAACATGGATTCTTATCTAGAAAATCTACTGTTACTAACCTTCTAGAATTCACATCAAAGACTATTGAGAATTTTGGAAAAGGTCTACAAACAGATGTTATCTAGACTTCAGTAAAGCTTTTGATGTTGTAAATCATAAGCTCTTAATTTTAAAACTAACCCTTCTCGGTTTTCCAACACCATTAGTGCTTTGGATTGAATCTTATTTAGTAAATAGAACACAAAGTGTTATCTTTAACCTTGTTAAGTCAGAGGAGTTCCCTGTTACTTCCGGTGTACCTCAAGGAAGCCACCTTGGGCCTCTGTTGTTTCTTCTTTTTATTAATGATTTACCATCTGCTGTAATTCATAGTAATATTTTACTATATGCTGATGATGTTAAACTTTTCCTGTCATATAAAAATGAGCAAGACTCTTTTTTCTTACAAACCGATCTTGACCATCTTTGTGACTGGTGTGAAATCAATTGCATGAATCTTAACTTGAAAAAGTGCAAACACATGACTTTTTCTCGAAGACAACCTTCTCGAAGTTATTACAAAATAAGTGACTATACACTTGAGTCCTTAGAAGTTTTCGACGATCTTGGAGTAACTATGGACCCAAAACTTCGCTTTCACATTCATATTAATAAAGCTATAAGCAGAGCAAACAGTACTTTAGGGTTTATTAAACGATGGTCAAAAGAGTTTAATGATCCTTTCATTACTAAAACATTATTCACTTCGCTTGTAAGGCCCATACTTGAGTATGCGTCAATTGTCTGGTGTCCTAGATATGGGTGTTATGTTGACGATATAGAATCAGTTCAGAAACAATTTCTTTTGTTTTGTTTACGCAATATATATTGTCATACTAACATTCACTTACCACCCTATGAATATCGATTAAAGCTTGTTAACCTACCTTCTCTAAGAAATCGTAGAATCATGCTTAATGTTTGCTGGATTTATCAACTTATACATGGATTTGTTGACAGTCCATACTTACTGAGTAAAATTTACTTTAATCTTCCTCTTCGACCAAGAAGATCTTTTGAGCTACTTTTTATGAACTTTTGTAGAACTAACTACTTGCAAAATGAACCACTAAGAAGCGCTTGCGGAGACTTCAATTCCGTTTCAGATGTTATATCTTTTAATGAAACCCTATACTCAATTAAACTTAAAATAATAGATTATCTGCAGCACCGCCACTGATTCTCAACATACTCTTCCAAGGATACGGAATTTTTACTGTTGGATGGTAATCAATCTACGCATTTACATCTGAATGGACCTGAACTTGCCGGACTTATTCCTATATAGAATTTGAGAACGATCTGCATAGTATATATATTAATATAAGTGGCTTATTAGACCAAGTTTGTCTATGTGCCTGCGTTCGTTACCTTTGTCTTAGCTTGCTAGGAACTTGGTGTGATAAATAAAAGATGAATCAAGACATCATCGGCTTTAAAATCACAGAATGAATAATATTGTATATAAACTATTCAGCATGGCGTACCGGGCCTTGTTTGCCTTGATACCTAACATTTTTCTAGATCTCACACTCTGATACTATGTACCACATTTCCGCTTCGAGGTGTTATATGTATATTAATATGAGTGGCCAATGAGACCCAGTTTGTCTTAGTGCCTGCGTTCGCAACCATTTTCTTTTCGTACAAGAAATTGGTGTGGTAAATACGACCCAATTCGTCGGATTACCATCTTGTTAAGCCAAAACTTTATTGGCTTCAAGACAGAACGATATATATTTTATACATATTCTAACTCTCGATACCACCGCCTTGGACCCTCTGGATGATTTATTATTAATTTATTTATTTTTTGTTTTATAATACCTTTATTCATATTATCTAGTAGTCTGTGCATTTTTAAACGCTCATACTTTAATTTACAATTCATTACAATTGAACTTATTTTACTTTGGTTTTGTTTTTGCATTTGAAATGAACTGAGCTCTTTATATTAGTATTATTGTTAGCATTATAAGTATTAGTAAAATTGTATTTCTGAATTTAAATTTAAAAAAATTTTTCAAATTGCTATAAAGCCTAAAAGGCTTAGCACACAAATTAATAAATAAATAAATAAAAAAAATCTGAATCTCAAACTCAGTCTCAATCTCAATCTCAATCTCAATCTCAATCCCAATCTTAATCTCAATCTCTATTTCTATTTTTATCTATCTCTATCTCTATCTCTATCTCTATTTCTATCTCTATCTCTATCTCTATCTCTATCTCTTTCTCTATCTCTATCTCTATCCATATCTCTATCTTTATCTCTATCTCTATCTCTATCTCTATCTCTATCTCTACCTCTATATCTATCTCTATCTCTATCTCTATCTCTATCTCTATCTCTATCCTTATCTCTATCTCTATCTCTATCTCTATCTCTACCTCTACCTCTATCTCTATCTCTATCTCTATCTCTATCTCTATCTCTATCTCTATCTCTATCTCTATCTCTATCTCTATCTCTATCTCTAACTCTATCTCTATCTCTATCTCTATCTCTATCTCTATCTCTATCTCTATCTCTATCTCTATCTCTATCTCTATCTCTATCTCTATCTCTATCTCTATCTCTATCTCTATCTCTATCTCTATCTCTATCTCTATCTCTATCTCTATCTCTATCTCTATCTCTATCTCTATCTCTATCTCTATCTCTATCTCTTTCTCTATCTCTATCTCTATCTCTATCTCTATCTCTATCTCTATCTCTATCTCTATCTCTATCTAAATCTCTATCTCTATCTCTATCTCTATCTCTATCTCTATCTCTATCTCTATCTCTATCTATATCTCTATCTCTATCTCTATCTCTATCTCTATCTCTATCTCTATCTCTATCTCTATCTCTATCTCTATCTCTATCTCTATCTCTATCTCTATCTCTATCTCTATCTCTATCTCTATCTCTATCTCTATCTCTATCTCTATCTCTATCTCTATCTCTATCTCTATCTCTATCTCTATCTCTATCTCTATCTCTATCTCTATCTCTATCTCTATCTCTATCTCTATCTCCATCTCTATCTCTATCTCTATCTCTATCTCTATCTCTATCTCTATCTCTATCTCTATCTCTATCTCTATCTCTATCTCTATGTCTATCTCTATCTCTATCTCTATCTCTATCTCTTTCTCTATCTCTATCTCTATCTCTATCTCTATCTCTATCTCTATCTCTATCTCTATCTCTATCTCTATCTCTATCTCTATCTCTATCTCTATCTCTATCTCTATCTCTATCTCTATCTCTATCTCTATCTCTATCTCTATCTCTATCTCTATCTCTATCTCTAAATGGAACGACTCGTGTAAATTGATAACCAAATTTCGAGGCTATGCTACTTATAATTCCAAAGTTATTCGATATCGCAAATTTGGCTTGTATGGGCGGAGCCACACCCCCTTGTTCAATGACGTCTAAGTTTTCTAGTTGATGGATATCACCCAATAGTAATTCCATACTGAATTTCGTTGTTATACGACGTTTAGTTCCAAAGCTATCTGATATCAAAAATTTAAAGTGTATGGGCGGGGCCACACCCCCTTTTCCAAAGCCCATCCCAGTTTTATAGTAGAAATATATCACCAATTAGCAACTCCATACTGAATTTCACTATGATACGGCATTTAGTTCCAAAGCTATTCGATAGCATAAATTTGAATAGTATGGGCGGTGCCACACCCCCTTTTTCAATGCTTGCTCAATTTTTCTAGTCGAACGACGCGACTAAATAGTACGCTCCTACCAAGTTTCATTGATGTGTGACTTATAGCTTGAAAGTTATACCGAAAATTTGGTCTGCTGAAAAAGTGCCACGCCCCACATTCAACGCCCATAAAATTTTACCTGTGGAACGGCTCTTGTAAATTGAGGTAGAACACCGAATTCTGGAACTGCATAAAATTCATACATTTACTTTTCATATCAATTAAAATCAAATTTGCAAAAAAAAAATTTCCAATAGGTCCAAAACCCTTCACTCAAACACATATAACTCGACCAAATCAAAACATTTTCAAACAATTTTTTTTTTAAAACCATCTAGAGAACGTACCCTACAAAATGGTATCGGCAGATTTTACCCAGCCGAACTCTCAAACACTCGTCACAAACAGATTTGACAACATTTTTTTATTATAAGGAAATTAGCAGAAAAAAAAAACATTCTAAAATTATGTTTACGACCTCATTTCGCCATCTTGAATTTCAGAATTTTCAAATTCTTACTTTAGATTAGTTACCAGCGAATTCGAAAACCATTGGGTTACAGAATACACCAAAATTATTTTATAAAAATAATATACTTTAAAAGGTTCATAGAACTTTTGCATCACAAAGCTTTTCAAAATTGTTTTGACAAAAGAAAAATAACAATTTTCAAAGTGGATTTAAAGTTATGTACAGGTATGGGCACCACTACATTTAAAGCTTATATATTGTCTCTGTGTTTGTCTTTTGTCTTTGCTTTGTTGTAACGTTTTGTGTTGCTACATAAGCCTTTGCTCTCAATTGCTCTTAACTGGCTCCGAAGTTTGCTCCGTGCCCATAGCTGGTTATGAAAGAGAGATTGTGGAGCTTTTAAAAGCTTGCTGTATATAAAAGCTGTTGATATGATGTTTCAAGGTAAGCAGACTTCATCCAAAGCTTTATTTTAAAGTGATTTTTGCAGAACACATTTAAGAACGAAATATTTTACTTACAGCGGTTTTTTTTTTCTTATTGTTGTTTTTGTTGGTTACAAAAAATCGGTAAGATTCTAAACAAATTTGAAAACTCACCTGAAACGAAAAGAGATGAAAACTCTTTAGTCATAAAATAAATATGAATTCAATGAAAGAGGTTATAAAAGACATCAAATAAATATGAAATATTTATATCATACATTTAAATATATGTATGTATATATAAAATATATAATTTTATATTTACTGGTATTTCTATATATTTATATTTAAGCCCAAAAATGTTTGTCAAAATTTCAGTTATTGTCAAATTTGTCTATAAAATTTTCTAGATATGCCGCATTATAGGGCATTATAATGCAACGCAATATAGAGCATTAATTATGGAATTAAAGAAAATTTTCTTGAAATTTTATTTTTCTCTAGTATAAAATATCGTTCATTTTGCAACAACTATTGAAACATGCCATTTTGGATTAAATCAATATTTTTGTTCAACACACAAGAATTTAAAGCTTTGAACTTGAAGCTTGAAAAGTTTTTTATTTGAACTCGTGTTAATTTGACCTATCTGTTGGTGTTGATACCTAACGAAGTTATTCCTACTGCTCTTAAACTCACTCTTCTCACTTGTTCTCTTTGTAACAACTCTTTATCACCCTTTATTTATTTATTTACATATTTAATGCTTTAAACAAATAAGAATTTCAACAAAACGAAAATAACTGATAGACATGGATGAGAAGAAAAGCTTGTATCGTTATAATTTTTACCCCACCTACTCATTCACTTACTTTTCCACCATCATTTAGTTACTTTATCTGACTCCCTCTTTAAAATGGCCTAATAAAAGACTTGCTAACTGAGAACTTGTGTCAACATATTTAATATTATTTGAATTTGGCCCCCTACCATCATGCCCTATCGCCAAAAGAAGGATGTTGACTCAATATACAATATCGATGGGACGAAAGCTCCACACACGAGTTCACCCATGGCCCTTTTCTAGGCGCATAAACACAATTTCGTACAGTCGAGCCGAGCCTAGCAACGAAGCTAAGACTGAAGAATGGAGCCAAACGAGCCGATGCTGCCAACGCTCATGCATCGCTCCAATATCGAAAAAACGAATGTGGAAATAATCCACTTTTGCCAAAGCAGCTGTCATGAACAAAAAAAAAAAAACACATAAAAAAAATAAACAATATAAAATAATTGGACTTTGTTGGTAGTGTTATTGTGGTTGTTGTTGTTGTTGCTACTGCATCTTGTTAGTGCAGTTGTGCTGCTATATTTTGCTGTCAGCAAAAGCAAATGACAACAAAATCTGTTGATTGCAGGCGGAGACAAAAATTTGATTTTTTTCCCAGTTCTTTTTCTTTAAACAAACGAAAGAAATGAATAAACAGAAAATTCAAATTAATTGATTTTTCTTGCTACTTAGAGCCTTTTGAGCGTTGTTTCTGATCTAACCAAAGTGCACTTGAATAAGTTTGAATTTGAAAAAAAAAATGTTGTAACCTTTTAAAATAGAAAAGAGAGTTTTTTATTAATCTGCCAACAGGCTAAAAACTATTTTCGAAGGAAATTCAAACTATTTTAAAATGTAGCTTTTATATGAGAAGAAAATTTATGAGTTAAATTTTGATCAGAACAATCGAAATTCTCTACAATATGCCCCATTATATGGTAGGGTTCCATAATCTAAGTATGGGGCATTCCACGCCAAATCGGTCAAAATTTAGTTTCTACATTTCAGAGTTTTATACCCACTCGCTTACTGCGTAAGGGGTATATTTAGTATCTCACTCCATTTGTAACGCTCATAAGAAGGCGTGGTAGGTAAGGAAAAAATATGCGAGGGTAGCCCCAGAAAAGTAACCTACCTAACGTATAGATTGGTGGTTGTTGTTTGATAAGAATGACTATGGTAGAAAGAATCATAGTTTCTTAGTTTGGCAGTCATCAATAGTGAACGCTCTTAGGGATTTTGTAAACATGGAAAAAATTGGTCATCGTTATATGATACAATATTTTCATTTCAAAGGTCTCACTCCAACCATTGTCAAAGCGGAATAATAATAAAATCCAATAAAATAAAAAAATAATAAGAGAAATAAAAATAAAACTTTAAAATGAAAATATAAATAAACACAATAATAAAAATATAAATAAAAACAAAAAGAAAAACAAAAATAAAAACAAAAACAAAAATTAATAAAAATAAAATAAATAATAAATTTAAATTATTAGTAAACAAAAACAAAAAAAAAATAAAAATAAAATAAATAATAAATTTTAATTATTAATAAGACCATAAAACTAAAATACAAATAAAAAAAATCAAACTTTAAAAATAAAAATAAAAAATAAATAGAAAAATAAACATACATACTTTATGTTAAAAAATAAAAACAAAATATTCAAATGAAAATAATTACAAGTTAAAGTAAAAATAAAAAGAAAAATATTAGTTTAAATTTAATTTAAAAATTTGGCAAATATTAGAACAAGGATCCAAATTAGAATTCTAATCCAAGAATTAGGAAAATTACGAGAACAAGGATTTAGTCAAGGGTTAGGATTCGTATCCGTTAGGGTTAGGATTCGTAAAATGGATTCGTAAAAGGACATGGATTTAAACAAAAATCTGAACATAGTTAAGGACAAGGAGTAAGACAAATATAAGTTCAAATATAGGGATGAAGACAATTTATGGGACAAGAGAAAGGATACAGATGAGAATAAGCACAAGGATTAAGATACTTTGTCACGTCAAATACTTATGTGTCTGCCCATGACACAATCAAATGGAGCCTTTGATTTGAATTTGCGCTTTTTAATAAAAAACAAAAATTTCTGAAAGAAAAAATATCAAAACGTTCGCAAAACTTTCACTTTTCTCGCTTGGAAAACGTGAACTTTCAAATGGAACAGAAAATCCGAATGTATATATCGGGGACACCTGCCTTATCGGCTTAATTCTACACTACTCGTAGCACGGGACCGAAACATTGCGTCGGCCGGTGGCCCTTTGAGTGTTCAAAGGTACCAATTTGATTTCTCACTTGGAAAACGTGAACTTCCAAATGGAACAGAAAATCCGAAAGTATATATCGTGGACACCTGCCTTATCGGCTTTATTCTACTCGAAGCACGGGACCGAAACATTGCGTCGGCCCGGTGGTCCTTTTGAGTGTTAAAAGGTACCAATGTAGTTGTATGTTGTTATGACATCATCGCAACCCTCAGATTAGGAGAAGGCCTATCTAACACCTCTAGCGTACTTTGGTGTACGGCAACCGGTTGAAAAATGCTCCACATCGAGTTGGATAGCTCTGCCCGCTATATAGATAGTAAACCACAACCGACACGATTCTCCCCCAAGGGCCATCCCAATTAGTCAGCCTGGTACCAAGTTTTTTAGTCTTTAGTCGGACTTCGTAGCAAGCTACCAACGGTTGAGCCTCATCACAAATCACAGGGTTGATGGTCAGTTTAAAAATGATATCCTAAAGATCCATCAAATTGGATTCACAGACTATCTTACAGATGAAGAACTGCAGGAATCATTCACCTGTTACGGTATCTAGTAAGCAACTGACATGTGAACTCGTACAATTTAGAAATTTGCTCACTAGATGCAAGCGTATTTTTAATGTCGAACTCTTCATTTTTTCAAAAACTATTCCGCAATCACACCTTTCCATCGTGCTGAGATTTCTTTTATGTAAAAATGCATTTAGCTGGTAATGCATTTAACCATGGACAGTTAAATAGAAGCCCAGACTCAAAAAGAGAACTCAAAGTCTGGACGACCTTCAACAAACGACACGTCACGCATAGAACGATAGTGACTGTACCATTCTGGGTTTGACTCCATCTAGATCTTACGCACTCTTTTTACATAGCCTTTCACTCTGCGGTACTCTTGTCCTTAATTAATATGTTCGAATTCCAATCAGTCGCTAATAGGGGAAGATCTCTGGCTTGCATTACCAACAAGATTGGCTGTCACCGACTCTATGACCGATCATTAATCCATCATTGTAAGTTTGAGTATGTCAACATTCAAGTTATTACTTCCACCAACACTGATTCACCATTGCGTTACATTGATATTGCTATGCAACAACAATTCTCCTCACTCTATCGGTTTGATGTTATGGTTGTTCTCTCGTGAAGTGTAACGTTTTCGTGGCAAAATCTCACGTAACGTTGAGTAGCCTGTCATTGTTGACTTGTTCTTCTATCGCGATTCTGAAGAGGCAGAGAAGGAGAAAGCTGTCGATAAGGAACTCTTGTCAGAACCCAAAATTGTAGCTGAGGTCGTTGACCATCGAGTTGAAGGAGCTACCAATTGGGCTCTCTTTGGTAAGTGGTTGCTGCTGAAAACGTAGTTTGGTGCACAACTCGAGCACTAGCTCGGCCATGACTTGACGAATGTTGGCTATTAATTGCTTAAGAGTTTAAAGTTTATTAACGTAAAAATTATTTTTTTACTTAGCCCCACAAAAAAAGGTCCCGACGCATTACATTGCACGATTTCGGAGGTCAATTGATATCGGCAAATCGAAATTAGAAAGCAACGAAGCCCTAATTGGTACTGTTGTGGGATTTTTAGCCTCATATTGTTGAAACCACATATCATTCAGATCCATAACTTCAATTTTAGAATTGTCTGTAACGGTTGCTCCTTGATCGATGACATGAACATTTAACAGCTGCCAAATGCCAGGGCTGCACTTTCCGAAGCACGAGATGGATAACCCTTTATCATTCGACCAATTCAATTGTTGAAATGAATCAACGTAACGTACTATTAAATAAAATTTAAAAATTAAATTTTAATGTCACCTTTCATTATTTATATTGAAAACAAATTTGAGCTTAAGGCCAAGCATGTTGACAACAAGCGTTCTCTCTGTCAAAATAGACTTCCGGGTAACTTTGTCCGCATATTGGCAGTATAAGTAGGGACTTAGTAGATTGAGTGGATCAAAGTGAAAAGTGCATGCAAGACTACTGATGAGTTGGTGTAGCGGCCAACGAAACAGTCTGTCTAGTCTGCTGTGTGATTTGCTCCATACAGAGCCGTTGTTGATATCACTTCTGCTTCATTCTGGAACATATTCTTGAAGAAAAAAACTAATCAAGTTATTTATATTACAAGCTTATTTGTGAAGAAAATGGTATTATTTCCCAGCCAACAAAATGACTCTTAAAAGACTTTTTTAAGACTCATATAATAGAGTTTTTATCGTCATAGTGCGCTAAAAAAAAGACTCTTTTATGAGTACATTTCCGAAGGTTGTAGGTTTCAAAATATGATTCATAATAATGACTGCTTTATGTCTCATTTTGGACTCGAAGTTAAGACTCTCTTAAGACTAATATTTAATACTCTTTTAAGACTCATAATAGAGACTCTTTAAAGACTCATAATAAAGACTGTTTTATAACTCATATAAATTAGTCTTTTTGGACTCAAATAAAGACTATTTTAAGACTCGTATTTAATACTCTTTTAAGACTCATAATAAAGACTCTTTAAATACTCATAATTAATACTCTTTTAGAACTCATATAAATTAGTCTTTTTGGACTCAAAATAAAAACTTTTTTAAGACTCATATTTAATACTCTTTTAAGACTCATAATAGAGACTCTTTAAAGAATCATAATAAAGACTCTTTTATAACTCATATAAATTAGTCTTTTTGGACTAAAAATAAAGACTATTTTAAGACTCGTATTTAATACTCTTTTATAAATAAATAAATAACTGGCCATTTCAGCCCTTGAAAGGACTTTGACCTAGCTTCTTATGATCAATTGTGTTGTGCGTGTTATTAAGTTTGTACACAATTGACCGAGAACCGGACCTGCATGTTTAACGCCGACTCCGAACGGCGATGAACGGAATGTTCTCGCTCTCAAGAAGCTTTACATGGCATTTTAATTACTCTCTGAGGTTTGCCATTGTCTGCAGAGAGGTGGCGGCCTTACAGAAAAATCATTTTAATTCAAATAATTTTCTGTCGCTGCTGGGGTTCGAACCTGGGTCTCCAGGTTCTTTGACATAGCGGCCATGCACTTTAACCAACTACGCCACGGACGCCACTCTTACTCTTTTAAGACTCATAATAAAGACTCTCTAAATACTCATAATTAATACTCTTTTAGAACTCATATAAATTGGTCTTTTTGGACTCAAAATAAAAACTTTTTTAAGACTCATATTTAATACTCTTTTAAGACTCATAATAGAGACTCTTTAAAGAATCATCTTTTAAAACTCATATAAATTAGTCTTTTGGACTCAAAATAAAGACTCTTTTAAGAATCATATTTAATACTCTTTTAAGACTCATAATAAAGATTCTTTAAATACTCTTTTAGAACTCAAATAAATTAGTCTTTTGGACTCAAAACTAACACTCTTTTAATAGCCATATATAATACTCTTTTAAGAATCATGTCATCTTTAAAGACTCATAATGAAGACTCTTTCAGAACTCATAGAAGTAACAATGATCCGTTTAGGTTGAAATATATTTTTAGATTAAAATTTATTTAAAATATTTTATAATTCAAAAATAAAAACAAAATGAGAAAAATATTTTTTTTTTAACCATTTCAAATAAAAAGTAATTGTAGAAAAATTAAAAGTTAAATATTTCACCATATTCGATTTGACTTCATTCGATTCTGCAAGCTACTCAACTGCTCACTGAACGACTGAAAGATAAATTATGACGTGTTGGAGCTGTGACTTCGAAAATAATATTCACATTCTCACAAATTCAGATCAAATTCAGATCAAATTCAGAAATCACATTATAAATTACAGAGGATTAGCCGTGATGGTCAAACATACATATGCACTAACGTTTTAACATACATGATAAGAAGATAAAAATATAACTTTAAAGTTTATAAAATCCTCTTAAAACCTTATCGTCGAGTTTTCATAAACCACTTTTATATAAGACTCTTTTATGAGGCGTTTTTATAATAACGCATATATCATGCAATATAAATATAATCCTTTTGTGAGTCTTTATTATGAACAATCATAATACCGTCTTATTTAGGACGTTTTAATGAGTTTTTAATGAGAACTCATAAAGCAAGTATAGTATTGACTCTTTTAGGAGTCCTTTTTTTGAGCAGTCATTTTACAACCATATCAAAGACTCCTTTAGGAGTCTTTTAATTGTGTACCCATAAGACATGTATAAAAAATACTCTTTTTAGAGTCTTATTTCTGAGCAATCATTTTACAATCGTATCAAGGACTCCTTTAGGAGTCTTTATGAATAAATGAACAATTATAATACCATCTTATTTAGGACTTTTTAATGAGTTCTTTTTATGAAAACTCATAAAGCAAGAATAAAATTGATTTTTTTAAGAGTCAAATTTTTGAGCTGTCATTTTACAACCATATCAAGGACTCCTTTAGGAGTCTTTTAATTGTATACTTATAAGACATGCATAAAAAATACTCTTTTTAGAGTCTTATTTCTGAACAATCATTTAACAATCACATCAAAGACTTCTTTAGGAGTCCTTTTATTGCTTACTCATAAAACACGCATAAGAAATACTCTTTTTAGAATAATTTTTTAGAGGCACTCAGAAAATATTTGCAGGGTTCTGACGAATTTCGAAGCTTTTATTATTCAATTTCTTTTTTCTACAATGGGAATCAATTTTTTTGCTGTTTTGAAAAAAAATTTTATAGAAAATATATTAATTCGAAAACGTTCGCAAAACTCTCACTTATCACCAAACTTTCACTTGAGAGATTAAAATACTTAACAAACAACTTAATTCGTTGACTGAAAAAAGAATGTTACATAAGGGCCAACTCAGGGCTCCGAACACTCTTCAGGACTTGGACAAAGTATTAAACTCCGCAGCCCAAAAGTTTGAGAATGTGAATATTTCGCAACCACTGCGCAATAATTGCCTACTCAGGCAATCATTGCGCCAAAATCAGTGAAAGAGTTATTTTAATGTCATTTCATGTGACATTTATGACACTCAAATTTAAAAAAAAGGAAATACTATAAAATTGTAGATATTTTCGGCTATTTATGTTTTTAATGAGCCTTAGAAAAACATTGCTGGGAGAACTTAAGGAACAAATCAATGCTTGCTGGCGGTGCAATCTGCATCGAAGCTTAACAAGTAAGCAACAAGAGAGCTTTTTATGACATGCAAGTCTACGTAAGCGAAATTTTGTTAAGTGCTAAAGGCGTGGCAGTTAAGAATCATACTAAGCGGAACTACATAAACTTAATGGGGCAGATGCACAAACTGCATCAAGACCTGTTCTCACTGAAGACTTGCACTGAGCTGAGCTCATGCGACCACATTTAGAAAAAAAAAAATGCAAACATCCAAAAATTAAGATGATGCAATAACTCAATTGGCGTAACTGTTGCTGCTATTGTTAGTATTACAGTTGGTTGTTGTTGTTGTTGTAAGTTGCTGCTGTTGCTATTGTTGTTGGTTGGTGCTGATGATAAATAACAATGTCGTTAACTGACTCTATTTTACCACGTTTGCATTGGTTTGGTTGTGCCTGGTGCTCGGTGTTTGGTGCTGATCAGCTAAATTCAACTTAAGCGCGACTCCGAAATTAACCAAGTGTGACGACGAGACCATAAAAATCCAAACTTATTAGGGTCAAGTAGAATTTCATTTATTTATACAAACATAAAAATAATGCATTGTATAAGGTGAGTACAAACATATGAAGGTGAATATATATGTAGAAAATGTGGTATATATGTATATATAAACACACATATACACACATATATGCATATGTATGTATGATGTTTATAGCGCGCGCTTAGATGTTGTGTATGCGAGCGCGAGCGTCGAGCGTCGCAATTTAATGAGTTTGTATAGTTAGAGAATGCCATTAAAATGAAAATGAAAAAATAACAAAAAATAGAAAAATAAACACAAAGAATTAAATAATTTCTAGAGTAAATTCAACAGCTTCTTTCAAGCAGATTTTTATGGAAAGTGGGGAAAACATTAAATAAACTATTTAAATTTTCAACCTATGCCAATGCAGATTCTTCAAAAATTTCAATTATCCCTAAATATCCTGCGGCGTCTATTTAATGGAGTGAAGTGGAATGCTGCGATTTCGAAAAAAAAACTCGCAACTCAGGCGGCATTCAAGAAAAATAAACACTTGAGGATGCTTCGCTGGTGCTGCTTTTACTTGGCACAAGCTTAAATTCTGCAAAATTTTAGCGAACAGAGAAGACAAAATAACCAACATGAATAAAAAAACACACATAATAAAATTGGTTTGTACAAAATTTCATCTAATGTCAGAAAAATCATTGAATTTCTTCTTGTGTGCAGCAGCAGCATCGGCAGCAACAAGGATGAACATCCTCGGCGACCTAGAGACATGCGCAGTTAAGAGCCTTACGAAATCGCTGTTTGACTAAAAAAACTTAAATCTGCTCTGTGAACTAGGGCAGGGAATGAGGGCGAGTCGCAGCAACTCGCCGCCCATTCTTGCACTTGCATAACGCTCGCTGTAGCTGAAGTCGAAGCTGCTGCTGCTGCTGCTGCTGTCTTGTTGTAAGGTGGATTTGAATAAAAGAATGTTTTAAATTATTAAAACTTGCAAAATTTAAATAGCAAATTGCGGTGCATTGCATGGCAATATGGAGTGAGGAGTTTGGGAATAAAGAAGTTCATCTATATAAAGAACAAGGACTTTGCAAGTATAAGAATGTAGGAATAATGTTAAATTTTTTGTTGTTTTTTTTTTATTTATTTGAAAGTCCGTCAGTTATGTCAGCGTTGCAAGCATTAAATATGTAGCAACAACAGCAGACAAACAGACAAGCATTACACAAACAATCGAAATAATCTGAATACTTCAAAGTAACAAAGAAACATGACAGCAACAGCAGCAGCATCAGTAACAGCGGCAGGATGTTTTAATCAGTTAATGTTACTTATACGCAGTGTTGTGCAGATCAAGTAAAAGCTCTAAAAATGCAGTTAAAGCAATTTAAAACAATAGCTGCTTAAGCTGTGTTGTAAGCGTAGGGGGTGAGGGTAAGGGCACATAGAGTGCGAAAAAGAATTACAAAAGATTTTAACACAAAGATTGTCGGTTCAAAGGGATAATTTCAAGGATTTAAAAACTCAGCTTTCGCTCCTCTCATTTAGTTGTTTTTTATTCAAAAATTATATTAGTACCATAGGATTTAAATGGGTTTATTAAAAATTTGTTTAAAAAGTATTAAAAGCTTTTTTAGCAAAACTTTTTGAGTAAAAGCTTTTATTAAAGCTTATTTTAAAGCTTTTATTAAAGCTTTTATAAAGCTTTTTGTAAAAGCTTTTATAAAGCTTTTTGTAAAAGCTTTTATGAAGCTTTTTTAAAAGCTTTTTGTACAGTTTTTGCTTTGATTAAAAACATTATGAGAAAAAGCTTTTATAAAGCCTTTTGGTAAAAGCTTTTATAAAGCTTATTGTAAAACTTTTACAAAGCTATTTGCAAAGCTTTTATAAAGTTTTTGATAACGATTTTTGTAAAAGCTTTTTGTAAAGCTTTGTGTAAAAGCTTTTTATAAAGCTTTTGGTAAAGGTTTTTGTAAAAGCTTTTTTTAAAGGTTTTTGTAAAAGCTTTTTTTAAAGCTTTTTGTAAAAGTTTTTTGTAAAGCTTTATAGTAACGATTTCTTAAAATCTTTTAAGTAAACACATTCCTTAAAAGCTTTTAAGTAAGACGTTTTCTAAAAGTTTAGCTTTTTGCAAAAGATAGAAAGCTTTTTGTTAAATATTTTTAAAAGCTTTAAAGTATAAGTTTTTATGCAAAAGCTTATCGACTGAAAGTTCTTCTTAAATGATAAATTTAAGATAAGCTTTAGAGTGATAAGTTTTTTTTTTAATTTGTTGAGAAAGAGTTCTGAATTGAAGCTCTTTGGGGTGATGTGAACGGTTTTGGAATAAACGATTTTTCAATAAGCAACATTCAAGTGAAAGCTATGTTTAAACAAGCTTTTAAGAAAACTTTTTTTAATGATAAATTTTATATGAAAGCTTTGAAGGAAAAGCTCCATTTGAGTTTCAAATTGTGGCACCATATTTTAACAAAATAGTTTTAATCGAAAGCTGTAAGAATTGTTTAGAAAAGCTTTTTTTTATTGAAACCTTTTTTTAAACTTTTTTAATGAAAGCTTTCTAATAGACTTTCATTGTGAATCTTCACTTCTTCTGAAAATTCACTTCTTCACATCTAAGTTCACTTTAAAGTCAATTTTTATTAAATACTTTTCAAATGAAAGCTTTTTGAATGAAATTTATTTGAGCGAAAATTAGAGTAAAATCTTTTCAAACGTTACTTTTTACAAAATTTTGAATAATTTGAGTGAAAGTTTTTTGTTTAACAATTAAATTAAAACCTATAAGAAGAGTAAGCAATTTTTAAAGGTTTTTGTAAGCTTTAAAAAAACATTTTTGATTAAAGATGTTTAGAGTGCAATTTTTTAATTCAATTTTTTTACCTTGTGAAACTTAAAAAATATATTTTAATAATTCCGTGGTTATATCAGGCAATAATGTTTGATGATCTTTTTTTTTGTTAGTGTTTTACGCATAAAATGAGAAATAAGCTTTGCTCTCCTGCTTATTATCTCGCTTTCACGCATAGTTATTTTCATAAGTTCCAAAGAGGGTTTATCAATGAAATGTTTTTATGAACCTTTAGAGAAGCTTTCTGCTAATCGTTTAGAATTGAAATTTTGGAGAGCAAGCTTTTTTAAATAAAACCACTTTGAGTAAAAGCCAATTGAGTGACAGCTCGTTTTGGGAAAACTTTTCACTGAAAGCTCTGGGAGAAACTTTAGATAAGCAATATTTATGAACGTTTACGATTAAAAACTTTTGGAAAAAAATCGATAAAGCTTTTTAAAAAATAAATTTATTTATAAATAAAACACTGTAATAGAGAGAAATAATACCAATTTGAGCGATATAAGGTGTAGATGAGAATGCTTGCCTATTATTTATACATTTTGATTTTAAAGGTGAGTGTAAATTTTTGAGTGAAAGCTTCTTTTTTATGTAGAAAGTTTTTTGAGTAAAATTTTATAAAACTGTTAGCTCTTATGTGCCTTAATAACCAATTATATACCGGATGACGTTTGCATAAAACAGTATTGTTCACATGAATGAATGAAAGCGTTATTGAGTGCACATTTTTTTAAATGAAAGCTTTTAAATGAAAGTGAAAAAGTGAAAACTTTTGAGAGAACGCTTTTTGAGTGAAAGCTTTTTGAGTGAAAGCATTTTTGAGTGAAGATTTTTTGGATGAGTTTTCTTAAAATATTTAAGCAAAACTTTGTTCGTTCTCTACACGATGACCGTTACATAGAAAACTCTCGTTTAAGCGAATGAATGCAAACGATATTGAGTGTTGGTTTTTTGAGTGAACATTTTTAGTGAAATGGAAGCTTTGAGTGAAATTTGTTGAAACTATTTTTTAAACGGGGCTTTCTTGTGACTGTGTTACGAATTTCGTACCGAAGAACCGCTGCATAGAAAACTCTTGTTGACACGAATAGATGAAAGCGTAATTGAGCGAAAGCATTATAATGTAAACTTTTTATAGTGAGGATTTTTTAGAGAGAAAGATTTCTTATGCTAGGCAAACATGTTTGGCGATCTTTTTTGTTGTCACTCTCTTCTGCTCAAATGTTTGTTTAGAGGTTAGGCTTTGTTTGCTGTTCAGTTGCTTAACAGAAAACTCTTGAAGAAAACAAAACAAAACAAAAACGGGTACGGAAATTCGACGATTCTGAAATGTTTGGCGTGTTTGCAGTTTGAAACAGCAAACAAACATGTTTGGCGTGCAAGTAAGATAATGATCGGGAGCAAAAAGCATATTTCTCATTTTATGCGTAAAACACTAGCAACAAAAAAGCTCACTAAGCTCATGTTTGCCTAGCATAACCACGGCATTAGAGACACATTTTTGGAATAAAAGCTTTTTTGAATGAAAGCTTTTGAGTGAAATCCAAAAAAATGCTCACTTATGGATTTCTTTACAATTTTTTTTTTCTTTTCTTAGTTGAGTGCAACAAGGAAATTTGTTTAGAGGCATTTTTGGTTTGGCATATAAACAGCTATGGGCAGAGAGCGCTCTGCGAGTGTTGAGAGAAAGAATTGAGAGCAAAGGCTTATGTACCCAGCGGGAAAAAGAGCGCTTCCAAAGGCATCTTGCAGCGCTGCTGTGGTATAGCTACACAAAACGCAACAACAAATCAAAGACATATACAGACACAACACAAAAGCTTTAAATGTAGTGGTGCCCACACACGCATTAAAACGCTGTATTAATGGACGAATTTAAAAACATCAAAAATAATTTTCAAAAATGATTTTATAAACAAACAAGATTTCAGTAGAACATAAAAAATTTTGAAAATTATAAACTGGAAACAAAAAAATACAATTTTTTTTTTCACTTTTTTATTATCTTCACAAAACCTACCATTTGTCTTTACAAAAAAAAAAAAAAAAAGAAACGAGAAACAGAAAAACGTTTACTTTATTTGAATGTGTAAATAACAGCACAAATAGCAACAGACGGAAATTAAATGTCACTTCCGGTTACCCGCTGACAAGTCGCCATTTTGTCGGTTACCTTCGAGTTATGTTTTAAAATAGCAGCAAATATAAAATAAAAGTTAAAAATACAACAAGAATAACTACAACAACAACAAAGAGTTGCCACCCTATGCAAAATAGGAACTTGTCAACAGCGCGAGTTGAAAAAAGTTCCTGGACATAACAATCAACAAGAATGACAAAAAAACCAACAAATACAACAGCAACAACGACCACAGCGAAAACGTTAGCTTTATATTTATTAAGTATGCGTAAAAAAGACAGCAAGAAATAATAAAAAAAAAATAACGAAGGGCACAAGAACGGGTCTTAGCAACAGTAGGGTGCAGCAGCAACATGTTGAAATTGCTGTTGAACTGCCACGTTGTGTGTTAAGCAGCAATTTGTAGGCATAAAAAAAAATTGCTCTAAAAATGTAGCTTAGAAGAAGGGCAAGAAAAACAACAAGAAGCAGCTGAGAAACAAACACAAAATTACAGCAAGCAGCAAGAGCAACAATAAATAAAAGCAACAACAATATTAGAGCCTGAACAGAATCAAAAATCGTTGCGACCAACGTTCCTCTCTGGTCGTCGAACGCAGAGAATGTGTCCAGAATGATGCGTTTGCGATTAACGATTCAAAGTTGCTTTTATTTAGTATTTTTTTATTTATTTTTTCTATTTCATTTCAATGTATTGATCTCTTCAATTGTGTGAATACAACACACACAAACAAGAAATGTCAGAGGATAACAAAAAACCAAGCAAATTTCATGAAACACAGCCAATTCTTAGCAAAAATATGGCAACACAAATGGCACTCAGAGAGAGAATCGTCGGTCGCAAGAGAAGAAATAGAATAGATTCTAATTGTGCGATTTATCGTTGCGGAAAAAGAGCTGCGTTTTTTTCTACATTTTGCATGTATTTTCCAACAACAAAGATCGGACGCCGCAACGATTTTTGATTCTGTTCAGGCTCTTAAACAGCGGCGGCAAATAGCGTAAAAATGATGTCACATGTTGCTGCCAATGCTGCTATTGCTGCTCATGCTGCTGCTGCTGTTTAACAGCGTAATAACGCCAAACAATTGCGAAATAAGCTACACCAATAACAACAACAACAACAAGACGAACAACAACAAAAGTCAAAGTAACTGCAAATAAAGCGAATCAAAGATCAAAACAAACAGCAACAATAACAATCATAACAGCAACAACAGCTGCAACACAGCCAAGCCGGCACAACAACGAGACGCGACAGAGAAAATTGTTTGGGTGACGCCAGCAACAAACCAAAGTTAAAGCAATGCAAAGATTGCTATATAAACGGACGGGTGTGTTTGTGTGTGTATGTAAGTGTTTATTGTTGGTGTGACTGTGCTTATTCGCTTAGCGACTAAATTCAATTAAAAAAATATATAAGCCTTATTTATCTCTGGATAAATCGATAATTATCAAGTTGCTTCTAGATCAAAATTTAATTATACGATATGAAATACGTATGTGGAGAAGAATATCGTTCTGAGAATGTGGTACTTTAAGTTTATTTGAACCAATATACATATAGCAGTTTCATAATTCAAACAAAAATTTATAAATTATAAGTATCTACACATTAAGGTTGTCCCATTTTAAATTTTGATATGTATGTTAATGATTTTCTAGGATGACATAGCAGTCAGTATGCGGGGATATTTGAAAGTACAGTATGAGACGTTCCCTCAGGCAAAAGAGGTCCTCTCTGTAAACCATAAAAAGACCGAAAATCCGAAAATACTTTACGTAGACATCTACCATTTAGAATAAATTTTACGCTGATCCATGGCGTGGGACCGAAACAATTTGTCAATTTAGTCATCGTCCCTTTAAAGGTTCAACTGAACCAAGCCAGTTTTATGTTGTGTCGCAACCCTTGGTGGGGATGGGTAGCGCTCGCTAACTACACGAGGTACCAGTTTTCAAGACTTTAGCTAACAGCTGTACCTGTTACAAACTTTATATCCCTCAATTGGGAAAAATTAATTTTTTTTCATACACTAAATATTAAGGGGTAAGGCCACTGAACATTAGAGCAAAAAAGCTGGACTCTTCGAAACAAAAACATTGATATATTATTCTATAAAATCGGACTGTAAATGAAGATATGAAGAAAAACTTATATGCGCGAACCCTACGGTCGGTCAACACAAAAACAAAAGAATTTATCGAAATTGTCTTAAAAATGTTTCGAATTAGGTGGTGTCCGGTGTACTTTTTTTTGCCTGTAAGGCACTTTTTGATACGGTCTACCGTCAACTCTTCTCGTCGTATATGTCTCCGACATACATATGTCTAGACTGACATATGGTTCTGACTGAACCTCGTAAGTAAAAAAATCGAGGTTTTCAAGAGAAGCAAAAAACTGATTTTTTCCTTAGGGAGAAATATAATTTTTAATCTGTAAATGTTATTTGTGATGTGTAAATTCAATTTACTAAATTGTAATTTGATTACAAATTATATTTCTGCCTGAGGAAAAAAATCAGTTTTTTTCTTCTCCTGAAAACCTCGATTTTTTGACTTACGAGGTCAGTCAGAGACCAGTCAATATGTATCCGTAGTATAGTGGTCAAAATCCCAAGAAGGAACGGACATCAGACGTTTAACACGATCGCATAGAACTATAGGAACATGAAGGTCCGACTGCAACAAACCCACTCCAACTGCGCCTCTCAACGTCAACAGAGGGCTAACTTTAATTCATTACCGTTCCAAAGAGAAGTTAGACCCAGCCCAGTAAATATTGATACTAATGCCCCTTTCCTTAATCAGAAGGGACATCTATCTTTGATCAGAACCCTACAGCAAGATTGCCATACTACAAGACATGCTTCTCAAGTATTGCTTTAAGAAAAACTTCTCTCTAATAATTCCTTTAAGTCATATCTAGAAAAACGAGTAACTAAACCTATCCCGAAACGACCTATTGTGATTCACAAATGGATAAAAAATATAAGAGGACACATGACCGATCACTATCGTATCAAAACTCCCATGGGAGTCCCAATGGTTTATGCCATTACTCCACAATACAGCTCTCAATGTCTTGAATTCAATTATCATCAAATCTGAGATTGTTTTAGACACCGTCACTGTTCTCTCAAACCTTGCTCAGAATAATAAAATAATCTTACATTGGATTCTATCCATAATGGCTTTAACGGAAACGAGAACAAAACTTTTTATGGTCCTTATGTAAATGTTATTTAAATGTAATGTAAATATAATGCAAATGTAATGTAATTGCAATGTAAATGTAATGTAAATGTAATGTAAATGTAATGTAAATGAAATGTAAATGTAATGTAAATGTAATGTAAATGTAATATAAATGTAATGTAAATGTAATGTAAATTAAATGTAATGTAAATGTAATGTAAATGTAATGTAAATGTAATGTAAATGTAATGTAAATGTAATGTAAATGTAATGTAAATGTAATGTAAATGTAATGTAAATGTAATGTAAATGTAATGTAAATGTAATGTAAATGTAATGTAAATGTAATGTAAATGTAATGTAAATGTAATGTAAATGTAATGTAAATGTAATGTAAATGTAATGTAAATGTAATGTAAATGTAATGTAAATGTAATGTAAATGTAATGTAAATGTAATGTAAATGTAATGTAAATGTAATGTAAATGTAATGTAAATGTAATGTAAATGTAATGTAAATGTAATGTAAATGTTATGTAAATGTAATGTAAATGTAATGTGAAAGTAAATAGTTAAAGGGAAATACTGCAAGCGGTTTATTAAAGGGGAAGAGTTTAAGAGACTTTGATTAACTTTGTGCTTCCTGTACAAAACCTTAAAAAATGCTTAAAAAGCGATTTTTTGGCTATTTACCAAGTACCTCAAACACCCGATTCTTAACAAGAGTTCAGATTCGTAAAAACGGCTACAAAATCAGAGAGAGAAAAACATTTTCTGATTTGCAGGTTTTATTATTCAAATAAATTAAAATTTCTCGGGTTTAAAAAAGCTTTTCAATAACTCGGCAGCAACAGAGCCTTAGACTAGCTCGCAACAACTAATAAATGAAGAAAAAGCAACAACAATGAGTAGTACTCGTACAACAACATAACAGGTTGTAAAACTTCGAAAATGAGTTTATCGATTTTAAGTCCACTGAAGCTACCCAGGCTTTGCAGCTCAAAACAAGCAAACGAAATCAGACACACACACAAGCGCCCAACTTAACTCACCACACAAATTCTATACACATACACACATACACACAAGCACCAAGCACCGGAAATGTTGAGTTCATTTGTTGCTTTGGTGAGGTTAAAGAATATTCACCACAAAACAAACAGTTTGTTGAACAGTTGGAATAACTGCAGGTGGTGGGAGGTGGTGGATGACAAAGATAAAAGAAAGGGAGGTTTGTGTGTGATGTTGTAGCTATAGTTGTAGCCAACAAAGAGGAGTAAAAGTTGATATTTGTTTGAGAAGAAATTAAACACGATGACATACAAAGACTGTGAATTTAAGAGGGAGAATAGGGCTAGTTGTTGAAGAGTGGCAGAGGATGGCAGAGGTGATGGTGAAAAGTAGGCGTGATGGTGTAGGTGAAAGAAGAGGAATAGGGATACCTTTCTTTGGGCATATAAAATTTAAATTTTAATGATAGCAGCTCCAACCAATGTGAAGAATTCCCCGAGGTTGTGCCGTGTACGAGGTACATAATTTCGAATGAACCTTCTACACATACACTACATTGTTTGCTTTGTGCTTAATTGAGGAATAGATTTTGAGGAAAATAAAGAAAAGTTCAATAAATTTGAGATTAAGTGGAAAAAGAGCAATTTAATAAAACAGATTTAAATAGGGTGCTTGGGACGGTTTTCAGGGGGAGAACAAGAAATATTTAAAGAATAGTTATGAACGAATGTTTTTTTTTACATTTACAAATTAGTAAAAAATTGAAAATTATCCACTTATAAACTCAAATTAGTAACAAATAGCTGAAAATAAGAAATAATGCCAATTAAGGACCTCTGCTGAGCTTAGAAGATTATAAAGATTCTGACGGATTTCGTGCTTGAAATTAATTAAAGGCTTTTCAACAGTTTGCTTATCTAGCAACTCACACAATCTGACACCAACAACTACAACCACACAACACCTACCTGAAAAACGTTATCATTAAATTGTAAAAGAAATCACACGCAGTACACACGCCCACATGACTAAAAATCCTTCACTACCACTTCCCATCAACATTCAATTAAAATAAAAAAAAAAGTAATCAACGATAACCAAGCAAAGGATATGCTGTAAATATCCTTGTTAACAGGCGACCCACGGTCAACGGGTATTAGTAGAAAAAACAACAGCAGGCAACAACAACAACAACTACCTGACGAGGTGTGAGAAAAACAAATAACGCAAGATTTAATAGCAGTTAGTAGTATAAGTAGTAGAGAAAGTAGTAGCACGGAAAGTAGTACTAAGGGTAGTAGTAGAAGTATGATGAGTAGTAGTAGTATGGATAGTAGTTGTAAGGTACTGATAGTATGGAATTTAGTAGTAGCAAAAGGTAGCGAAAGTAGTAGTAATATAGATTGCAGTAGTATGGATAGTCGTAATAGTAGTAAAAGGTAGCAAAAGTTGTAGCAAAAGGTAGCAAAAGAAGTTGTAATAAAAGGTAGAAAAATTAGCAGTAGTATGGATTGCAAAAGTATGGGTAGTTGTAGTAAAGGGTGATTTTTTTGAGGTTATGATTTTCATGCATTAGTATTTGACAGATCACGTGGGATTTCAGACATGGTGTCAAAGAGAAAGATGCTCAGTATGCTTTGACATTTCATCATGAATAGACTTACTAACGAGCAACGCTTGCAAATCATTGAATTTTATTACCAAAATCAGTGTTCGGTTTTTTTTGTTTTTTTGTTCAAATTTTGTTCAGCGATGAGGCTCATTTCTGGTTGAATGGCTACGTAAATAAGCAAAATTGCCGCATTTGGAGTGAAGAGCAACCAGAAGCCGTTCAAGAACTGGCCATGCATCCCGAAAAATGCACTGTTTGGTGTGGTTTGTACGCTGGTGGAATCATTGGACCGTATTTTTTCAAAGATGCTGTTGGACGCAACGTTACGGTGAATGGTGATCGCTATCGTTCGATGCTAACAAACTTTTTGTTGCCAAAAATGGAAGAACTGAACTTGGTTGACATGTGGTTTCAACAAGATGGCGCTACATGCCACACATCTCGCGATTCTATGGCCATTTTGAGGGAAAACTTCGGAGAACAATTAATCTCAAGAAATGGACCGGTAAGTTGGCCACCAAGATCATGCGATTTGACGCCTTTAGACTATTTTTTGTGGGGCTACGTCAAGTCTAAAGTCTACAGAAATAAGCCAGCAACTATTCCAGCTTTGGAAGACAACATTTCCGAAGAAATTCGGGCTATTCCGGCCGAAATGCTCGAAAAAGTTGCCCAAAATTGGACTTTCCGAATGGACCACCTAAGACGCAGCCGCGGTCAACATTTAAATGAAATTATCTTCAAAAAGTAAATGTCATGGACCAATCTAACGTTTCAAATAAAGAACCGATGAGATTTTGCAAATTTTATGCGTTTTTTTTAAAAAAAAAGTTATCAGGCACTTAAAAAATCACTCTTTACTAGTAAAATCTAGCAAAAGTGGTAGCAAAAGGGGCAGCAAAAGTAGTAGCAAAAGTAGTGGTTGTAAAAGGTAGTAAGCAGAATGTCATAGTGGTAGCAGCGTGAAAACGTGTTCTAATTGAACGGAAGTGAAGCGTAAAAAAGCACAATGAATGAATATAAATCATCATCATGCGTCTCACAAAACAACAACTACAACCATAACAGCAACAACCATAACAACAACAACAACCATAACAACAACAACAACAACAACAACAACAACAACAACAACAACAACAACAACAACAACCATAACAACAACCATATCAAAAACAACAACAACAACCATAACAACAACCATATCAAAAACAACAACAACAACTCTAACCAATGCAGTGTAAAGTACACACAAGGTAACGTCATAAAAACGTTACAGGTAGGTAGCTGCCGCTATTGCTGCTACGTAATTTGCATTTGCGTCAAACTTCAGCTACAAATACAACAAAAAAAAAAAAAAAAAAAAAGACAACAACAACAGCAAAAAACAACAGCCAACTTGAAGTTATTTTTATGTGTTCCATCATCATTGTTTTCTTTTTTTTTTTTTTGTTTTTTGTTGTTGTCTTTGTTTAATGCAATTCCAAAAGCAACACCAAAACAAAATGGAAAAAAGTTGCTATTATTTGAAAAAGTTGTAAGAGAGACAGAAAAATTATAACGTTGAGAGTTAATACAAAAATACCAGCAAATGCCAAGAATAACAATCGAACTGTTGGCAACTCTTCTTGCTTGTACCAGCCAACAAGTTCTTTCGATTTGATACAATATGAGTGGGAGTATCGAAAAATAATCGGAAAACTGGCTTCTTTTCATCATTGTTAATCGATTTTTAAAGATGTCTGAAATTTTTATATTTATATTATTTTTTTTTTCCTTTAAAACGTTTTTTAATCAAATCCGAAAAATTTTATCGATTATCGATTAATATTTATCGATTGTTTATAACGCTTATGTATTGATAAATTCTAAAATTAAGGAATTTAAAAAATTTATAGCAGTCTTAATGTCAATTCGACAAAATAACGAATAATTATCGATTATTTATACTTAATTACAATTAATATTCGATATATTCTCGATAAATTAACGAAGACTTGTCGATAGAGGATCAACAAATTATAGAATAATTGTTGCTTGAATATGGACGAATTATCGAGTAACTATTGACAAATTGTCGAGCAACTTACGACAAATTCAACAAATTGTCGAATAATTATCGATAAATTCTTATTTAACTATAAAGATATATATGTAGATAAATTCTGAAAGGTTTAAACCCTGTAGCTAAAAATAATAAATTTGTATGGAGAAAATTTAAGTTAGTGTTCGATATATTTTCAATAAATTATCGAGTAATTTTTATTTTCAACTTTCGGTAAAGCATAGAGTAATTTTATCGGTTATTGCTTTTTAATCAAAAAATTACTACAAAGATTAATAGATAAATTCTGAAAGGTTTTAACCTAGTAGCTAAAAAAGAGTCAATTTCTATACAGAAAATTTAAATTAGTTTTCGATATATTTTCGAAAATTTTCGATAAATTATAAATATATTTTCGATAAATTATCAACATATTTTCGATAAATTATCGATATACTTTCGATAAACTATCGATACAGTGTTAAGTAACTTTCGGTTAAGCATGGAGTAATTATCGATTATTGCTTTTTAATCAAAAAATTACTACAAAGATTAATAGATGAATTCTGAAAGGTTTTAACCCAGTAGCTAAAAAAGAGTCAATTTCTATACAGAAAATTTAAATTAGTTTTCGATATATTTTCAATAAATTATCGATAAATTATCGTTATATTTTCGATAAATTCTTGATATATTTTCGATAAACTATCGATAGAGTGTTAAGTAACTTTCGGTTAAGCATGGAGTAATTATCGATTATTGGTATTTAATTAAAAATTTACTTCAGGGTAATTCCAGTGAAATGGATTTTGTGTAGTGTCAGTAACCACAAAACATTTGCTTTTTTCCCCCGTTAAATATTAAAATCTCTGTAAAAATTATATTATTTCTTCATTTTGTAAGTCTAAGAGAAAACTTTGTAATAAAAAAAAAAAACAAAGGAAAGAAAAAATGTTTAAGCCGTTATCCTGACATGAAAATATCGTTTGTAGTGTAAGTATCGTTGGAATTACGCTATAAAGATTAATAGATAAATTCTGAAAGGTGTTAAGCCTTAAGGTGTGAAGGTCTTAAGGTGCTAAGGTGTTAAAAAGACAATTTCTATACCAAAAATTAAAATTAGTATTCGATATATTTTCGATAAATTATCGATATATTTTCGATAAATTATTAATATATTTTCTATACATTACCGATATATTTTCGATAAATTTTCTATAAACTATCGATAAAGTGTTGAGTAACTTTCGATAAAACATCGAGTAATTATCGATTATTACTTTTTACACAAACTACCCTTCTACAAAGAGTTATAGAAAAGGTTTTAATCCCGTAGCTAAAAAACAGTCAATTTCTATACAGAATATTTAAATTATTATTCGATATATTTTTGAGTAATTTTCGATAAACTATCGATAAATTGTTGAGTAAATTACGATAAGCCATACAGTAATTATCGATAAATTATTGCTTTTTAATTGAAAAATTATCGATAAATTATGAAAAATCCAATATATATCGACAAATTATTTTCAAAAAATTAACAAGTAATGTTCGATTAAATAAGGATAGAGTTTTGAGTAACTTTCGATTAATAGTCAAGTAATTACCGATAAATTATTGCGACTTTATCGGAAAATTATCGATAAATTCTGAATAGTGGCATTATCGAAACAAACATCGATAATTTATCGTTCTCTTACAAAAAATTATCGATAAATTTTGAAAAAGTTGCACTTTATTGGCCACAAATGGTAATTTGTATAGAACTTCAATTAGTTGAAGTAAGTGTTATCTCAAAATAACACTTTCCTACAAAATATGTTTTTTGTAAAAGAAATATTTTTCACCTTCTCGGGTTTTAAAAGAAAATTATTACGAATTTAAGCTCAGTTTTCTCAGTTTTACTCGAAAAGTTGTCGACAAATTATTTTAAAAAAATTGTCGAGTAATTTTCGATAAATTAAGAATAAAGTGTTAGTAAGTTTCGATAAATCATCAACTAAATATTGATAAATTACTGACACTTTATCGCAAAATTATCGATAAATTATGAAAAGGTGGAATAGTTATCGACAAATTATCGATAATTTATCGTTCTTCTATACAAAAAATTATCGATAAATTTTAAAAAAGTTGCTTTCTATTGCCCACAAATGGTAATTTGTACAGTACTTCAATTAGTTGCAGTAAGTTTTTTCTCAAAATAACACATGCCTACAAATTAGAGATATTTTTTCACCTTCTTCGGTTTTAAAAGCAGATTATGGGGTTTTAAGAGCAGATCGAACCTCCTTATTATGAATATAATGCTCAGGTTTCCACAACTACATCAGGATTTTGAGATAATAAAGGCTATGTATCCGAAAAAAGCTTTTTGGGCTACTTTAAAGGTTGTGTACAAGACGCAGACAATTTTTTTTAACTTTTTGGACTACTTTCGAGGTTGTGTGCAGGATGGACAACATTTTTTTTAAACTTTTTGGTATAAAATGCATCACTTGATCACTTAGTACTTATCTTCCTATAAAATGGATGGATAGAAGCCTTTGTTCAATCATCACTGTGGGTTTAAAAATTATTCGTTTAAAATGAAAATAAATTTGCAAGGAAAAATCGGAAACAAACAATTGGAGACCTCATTTTGAATGAAGAGTACAATAAAATGTTGGTACAGTTGGTAAAAAAAGTTAAAAAAATTAACATTACCTCAAAATCAGACCAAAAGCCCTTTATCTCGGTATATAAACTCAAATGTGAACGAGCAATTCTAATGCAAAAAACCCTTTTTCCCGGGAGACTATTGCAGGGCTGGCCCTTCGGGGAATATCGTGTTGATTGTGGTAGTTTTACGTAGCGAGCATGATCTGGATATGGTGGTTGGTGTAAAGTTTCACTTGTCTACAACCGGATGGCAATTCTCATAAATTGTCAGAGATTTAAGGTCGGTCTCTATTTCCACCAATAAATGTGAATGGTGATTACACTAGCCATCCATAAATTGGTTCTGTTGCGTTCCAGTACTGGTAACTATTCACACAGTATATTTATCAAATTAAATATCCGTAAGTGTGGTATGTATCCGGTATTGAAACAACTGTAATAGGGCGTTGATCGCGTCTGGAGTCATGGAAGTGACGCCTAAGAGATGGTCGGCTGGACGTTAATAAATGAATTTGCTTGGCATTAATGTCTGAAAGATATATCTATTGGGCATCAATTCCTTGAACCTTAGACTTCTTGCCAAGGGGCACGTAGAATAAAGTCATCAAGAAAAGTGTCTACGTTAAACACTAAAAAGATCTCTGACTGTTAAGTGTAGATTGTGGGGCGAAGGTGTCATAAGTCCGTATTTTTTTTGAAAACGATGACGGAAGAGCCGCTACAGAGACTTGATAAAGATTGTTTTTTTCAATAAGGACACAGACGACCTCTTTTTTTCAACAGAATGGTGCTACGGCCGATACAAGACACGAAACAAACGAGTTATTGTGCACCAAGTGTCCTGGTGGCATATCTTCGCGTTTTGGAGACACCAATTGGCCTCAAGGTATTACAATTTAATACCATTATAAATTTTTCCTTTGGTGTTGTTTAAAGAGTAAGGTCTACTCTTTACTAAATAAAGCCCCATTTATGTGAAAGAGTAATAGAAAATTTCGTAAAAAAGACCAAATTATACAAAACGGGACAGGACATTGAACAATGTTGCTCCGCTCATACAAGCCATATTAGCTATTAAAATCTAATAGCTTTGAAATTAAAAATCGCAGAACATTGAAACTCAGAATAGAATTACCACTTGGTAATGTCTTTTTACTACAAAAACTGGGATGGGCATTGGACAAAGACGTATGGTTCCGCCCATACAAGCAAAATTCTTGATATCAAATAGCTTTGAAAGTAAAAGTTACAGAACATTCAAAACTTAGAACGGAGTTATCACTTGGTAATGTTCTTCTATGAAAGAACTGGGACGGGCATTGGATAAGAGGATGTGGCTCTGCCCATACAAGTCAAATTTGCGATATAGAATAGCTTTTGAGTTATAGATTGCACAGCCTCGGAATTCGGTAATCGAACTCAATTTAAACGTGCCGTTTCACTGGTAGCATTTTATGGGCGTTGAACGAGGGGCGTGACACATTTTTAGCAGCCAAAATTTTTGGCATAACTTTCGAAATAAAGGGTGTTTTTTTTAGAGGTATAGAACTTCGAATTGAAATAAAACACAAGAAAATCGTTTTAATGTCCATCAATTTGGCTTTATTGGAAGGATAATTTTATGCCATTAATGTTTAAATATGATTTCGGGCATGTGGCCGCCGCGGCTGGCTCGAATAAAGCCAATTCTACAGGTCCAATTTTCAACCACTTTTTCGAGCATATGGGGCCGTATGTCGGCAATAACGCCACGAATGTTGGCCTCCAAGTCCCCTAACGTTTCTGGTTTGTTGGCGTAGACGAGCGACTTCACATATCCCCAAAGAAAATAATCCAATGGTGTCAAATCACACGATCTTGGTGGCCAATTGACAGGTCCATTCCGCGAAATTATGCGCTCATCGAATGTTTCCTTCAATAAATCGATTGTGACGTACGCTGTGTGGCATGTAGCGCCGTCTTGTTGGAACCACAACTCATCCACATTCATGGCATCCAATTCGGGAACAAAATAGTCGGTTATCATGGCTCTATACCGGTCTCCATTAACGGTAACTGACTCTCCAGCATTATTTCGGAAGAAGTATGGCCCAATGACTCCACCAGCCCATAGAGCACACCAAACAGTCAGTTTTTGTGGATGTAATGGCGTCTCAAGGATCTCATGTGGATTCTCTTCACTCCAAATGCGGCAATTTTGCTTGTTGACGTAGCCATTCAACCAAAAATGAGCCTCATCACTGAACAAAATTTTGCGATGAAAATCAGCATCGAGATCAATCTCATTTTCGGCCCATACACCAAAATCACGACGCATTGCATGGTCTCGCGGCTTTAATTCTTGCACAAGCTGGATCTTGTAAGGTCGCAAGCCAAGATCTTTGCGCAAAATCTTCCATAAAGTTGATGGCCAAAGCTCCAATTGCTGTGTACGGTGGCGAATCGATTCATTCGGGTCCTCTTCAACATTTTGCTCTACAGCGGCAATTGTTTCTTCGGTGCGCACTGTTCGACGTCTCTGCGGATGCGTATTATCACATAGAGTAAACGTAGTGCGAAAACGACCCATGGTTAAACGAATTAATTGCTCTGATGGACGATTATGTCGACCATAAAATGGACGGAGCTTGCTGTAAACTTTGCGAACTGAACCATTATTTTCGAAATAAATTTGCACGATTTGCAAGCGTTGTTCTTTTGTCAACCTGTTCATAATGAAATGGCAAACCAAACTGAACATAAATGACATTAGAGTTGCCAGATTTGACCACAAAATGCCAGTTTTATCTCTATTCGAAAAACAAACCCCTAAAAAAAAACACCCATTATAAGTCACACATCAATGAAACTCGGCAAAACTATTATTAGTCCTGTAGTCCTTACTATTTAGTCTTGTACTTCGAGTGGCAAAATTGAGCGAGCATTCGCACTAACAAGGGGCATGGCACCGCCGATAGAGTTAAAATTTTTTTATATCGAAGCCACTACGAAATGTTTTCTTCTAGCGCAAAAAATTGTATAGATACCGTTTTTGAAGCAATTCTTTAACTTCGAGATATCGAATGAATGGAATCTTAATTTTAAACCGTTTTTAAATAAAAATTATTTTTTGTTTTTTTTTTTTGTAAAATAAAAAATTCAATTTTTTTTTGTAGGTTGGCAACTCTGTATTTCTCTCACGCTCTTTACAACTCTGCTCATTGCTATCGCTTATGCTCTCTGCTGTTTATCTTTAGCAATATTTAAAATCCACAATATTGAGCATAAATTTTAAGGGTGTTTTGGGTGTTTTGCACCCGTTGCCACATCCTTGCATTGTCGAGAGGTGAATCTGTATGTAATTTGGCTTGGATTTCAAAGGGTAAACATAAAACACACACTCGCTTCAACACAAACAAACACACACACACACATAAACATACACGATACAAACGGTCATGAAAATATTGTAAAATGCTATAAGAGGCAATAAAAATGAATGAATAGCGGCGAAGACGACGAGTGCAAAACGGTGCAGATTTGAATAACAACACGTTTAGTTCAGCAGCAAATTTAAAAATTTCATTTAATAAATGGGAAAGTTTATAGAATTTATTAAAAATGGAAAAAGAATGAATAGAGAAAAAGAAATCAAAATTTTCAGAGGGGAATTTCAAGAGGAATCAGTTCTTTCCATAAAAAAAATTTAATTTCACAAGAAATTTTTTTTCGTTCAAAATTCGGAAAAACTATTATTTCAGAAGATTTGAGAAATAAACGACTTTCCTTAGACTTTTATTCATGGAAAAATTTTGTTGCTTTTCCGTTTTGTAAATTCGTTTTTTGTTTTCTTTTTGGCCAGCGTAATTTATGCCTTGCATTCACAAATTTACTTCAAGATCAAGCACATTTTTATTCAAGTATCTACTTGTTGGTATGAGTGCAATTAACTGAGAATATATTTCCTGCTTTTCTGAGAATTTCATATTTTTCAAGCATTCCACCAAATTTAAAAAATGTCACCCCTTTTTTAATGCAACAGTCTCGAGAGCTAATTAAGTTTAAGAACGCGTTAAGAACATGAGTTACTTAAGGGTTGCCATGTGTGTGTGTGAAAATATGAGTTCTTAATAAATTTCATTAGAAATATGCGCGAAAACAATAATGCACAGAGGTGAAATGAAAAATTAAAGCAACAATATTGATGATTTTTCGTATTTTTGAATTGTTTAGACTTTGAGTTAGACTTAAATTTAAAGTTGGTAGGTCATAAAAAATGTGCACCAGAGAGTATCAAGAAAACAAGAAAAATATATCCTCAAAAATTTTAAATCAGAATCAAAAGTTTAATCAAAAAGATGCTTATGTAATATTAGAGTAACTGTGTCAAAGGTTATCATTTTGCAAACAAAATTCAACAAATTTTTTTTAGTGTTTCGATGGTGTATGCTTACGTTACTGTCTTCTACCCCATGGTTGAGTATCTTAAGATGAGGCGTACGAAATTTCATAAGAATAGAACGTTATCTAGTGTCCATTTTAGGTTGGCAAAATGAACACTATTTCAATAAATTTCAAGAAAAAGCAAAAATTTTCATTTTACAAATTTATAATTTCTGGTTGAATCGATGGTAATAGGGATTAATATTAGCTATGCCAAATATTATTGACTTCCAATAACAGTTTCCAACTGAAATCGAAATTTAAAAAAAAAAATTTTAACTATGTAAATTTAAAATTTAACTTTGGTCTAGTGGTGGTTTGATTGGCAGACTCCATAGTTGACTAGGTATAGAGCTTGCTTGTCACCTCGGAGGCCCCGGGTTTAAATCCCATGATCAGAGAAGTCATGTCAAATAGTCTATCCATAGTCTGTTCTCTAAATGACACTTAAATCTGTTAAGCTTATACGATTTGAAAAAAATTTTGAGAAAACGCAAAGAATGATGCCACAAAAAAATGAAAATTTAAAATGCAATCGATGAGCGTGACTTCAAAGAGCAGCTGTGTCGAATATTTTTGTTTTTGGATAACATCTCTGAATTGAAAAGGGAAATGAAAACAAAAATTGCAAGCAAACTTTGGGAAATTATAGTTACCTATAGTAACGGTGTATGAAGGCGTAGCGCTTATTCAACTGATGGTTGAGTATCTTGAGATAAGCCATACTTAATTTTGTACCAATAGGACATTTACTAACCCACTCTTCCGGTCACCAAAGTTTACACGAATTGAAGAAATTTCAAAAAACCGCAAACATTTTTTTCTCAGAAATTTAAAATTTCAAATTGAATTGACGGAAATTATGCTCAAGAGTAGCTATGCAAAATTTGATTGCTCTTCAGTAACATCTTCAAACTTTAAATCGCCATTAGAACAAACATTTCAAAAAAATTAAATTATATTTTTAGTGATATTGTTGTGGTTTGAAGAGAAGTTATGGTGCAGTATATAATACATAACGCTGGTTGAGTATCTTGAGATAAAATATACGTAATTTCATCCCAACAGGATGTTCTTTAGTCTCCTTTCAAATTCGTCAAAATTTCCACGATTTGAGCAAATTTCAAAAAAACCCAAAATTTTTATCTTTAAAAATTTTAAATTTCATAGCGAATCAAAGGGTTTGATGCTTGCGAGTAGCTGTGCCTTAGATAAATAAAATTTATTAACAAAATTAACTTTTAATGTTAACTAAAAAATTTCAATTCTGAACTGAATAAAATGTTACGCATACGCAATGTTGCACGTAGCAGAGCTCTGATTGCATTATGCGTGTTTCAGACTTCAAACTTGAAGCTCAATGAACTTAATTAAATTATGAAAAGCCTTTTCAAGGCAATCTCAATTACAAAAACAATGCCAATTACAATAAACTCAAATGCCACAAGTAGAGTTACCATCATTTTTCAATATAAACAACGGCTAAAGAAATTCATAAATTTTCACTTTCAACTTTTCACTTCGCATTAAAACAAGCTTAATTAATAATGAGAAATACAGCAACAACTGACTGCCACAACATCAGCAACAACAACAACACCAGTTAGCAGCAACCAGCAGCAACGCTGAAAAATTGCAATATATATTAATGGCAAGTATTTTTCAACACCAACAACACAGCAACAGTTATACAGTTGCACACACACACACACACTACGCTGTAATAATTAATTTTCTTTCCAGAAAACAAAAACAACACGCTGCCGCGTTGTTATTGTTGTTGCTATGCGTTTTCGCTTTTGTTTACAAATTGTTGTTGTTTTCGTTAAATTTTTGCATTTAATGAATTGCAATGGAAATAGAGAAGCTAGCAGTGAAAATACAGTAGATATAATATATATATATATATATATATATATATGAATAAATGTTAAACAGCAACAACAAAAAGAGAAAATAAAACGCGCAAGCAGCGTATGACAACAACAACAGCAAAAACAGCAACAGCAATTTAAGTACGTCAGATGAAAATTTCGTGCAAAGCTACAGCAAAATATTTAGCCAAAAGAAAGCCACGCATACCTTTTATTTATTGTTGCATTTTCTATGATGCCCCTGCAGTTGAAAAGGAAAATAGGGAGGAATATAAAAAACGCAAAACGTATTTTCGCTCAATATTCGTAATAAGACTGAGGAAATTTAAAACAATTAATTAACAGTCAATAAAGATGAAAGTTTAAAAACCTGTTACGAGAAAAAAAAAAAAAATTAAATTAATAATGCGTTATATTTTTATTTAGTGTAAAAATATAAGAGCGCTTTTGCATATTGCACTATTAATAGGTTGTTAAATAAAGATATAAGACAAAGTTTTAAGTACAACATATTTTTGAGACAAAAAGTATGAAAATTTTTTTGAGTGTATAATTTACTTTTTCGGTAAAGATTTGTTCAGCTATGACTGCTTTGACGGAACGTTGGGTCTTTTGAGACAAACTGTGCCAAATTTCATATAAATTGATATACATTTTCACTTGGCTTGAGGTTATCAAAGTTTTGTCCATTTGCAAAAATTTCAGAAAAACGCGAAAAATTTTTTCTTGAAAATTAAAAATTTTAGGTAGAATCGATGGCATTGATACTAAAAATTAGCGGTGCCTAAAACTATTATGTTTCGATAACATCTTCGTGCTAAAAATTAAAAAAAGACAAAAATTATGCATCAAAGAAAATTAAGTTTTTTTTTGTGTTCCGATGGTGTATGATTACTTGGTTCTCAAACAACTGATGGTTGATGATTTTAAGATGAGCCACACAAAATTATGTACCAATAGAGCGTTATCTAGTCTCCCGTCAGGGTCGTCAAGGTTAACACTATTTCTGAAAATTTCGGAAAAACACAAAAAAATTTTCTTTAAAAATTTAAAATTTGAAACGGAATCGATGGCTGTGATGCACCAGAATAGTTGTGACACAAATAAATGGCTTTCCCATAACCACTGAGTACTTAAACTCGAGATTTTCAAATGATTTAAAAAAATTTTAAGAAAAATTCAAACCTTTAGTTCAAGGATTTGTGATAATATACGGAGATACAGTTTTAACTCAATGGATGGTAAAATATCTTGAGATAAGCTCCAGAAAACTACGTTTCCATAGATCCTCATCTAGTCTTTATTTAAGGGCCTCAAAAATTATACGATTTGAGAAAATTTTAAAAAATCACGAAAATTTTTTCTTTCAATTTTAAAAATTTTACGTGTAATCAATTGTTTTAATGCTGAAGATGAACTACGCTTAAAATTATTGCTTTACGTTAACATCTGTGTACTTAAATTTCACAAATAGAAAAATCTCAGAAAACTGATTTCTCATAAATCCCTTCAATTTAGGAGAGATCGGTAATATATTGATTGCAATCATCTGAAGAGGATTTGTGTTAAATTTTAATGCATAGTCTGGACTGTAGGTATTTGAAGTTAAAACCATTTCGAAACTTTCAAAAAACCGTGACAATTCAAAATGTTAATTAGAATTAAAAAAGTTTTAAAATATTTTTTTTTTATAATACAAGAAAAACTAAAAAAATATTAAGAAAATTTTTTTACACTATTTAGTTCTTAGCCTATTTAAATTTAATTGGTGATGATCATCAAAGTACTGTTTCAAGACAAAATTATGAAAAATAATTCGTAGATACAAAAACGACCCGTATTTTTGCAAGTATGAGTTCAATTATATTACTTTCAATTTGGTTTTTTTTCGTTTTCTTTTATTTTCGCATCTAAGATGTAATTCCTTGATCTAAGTTTCTTTTTTATTCAGCAGAATGATTAAATATTTCTTAAATTTTTGTTTTTGTTATACTTTGTTGCGATTTTCACGACTTTTACCGATTTTAGCTCTTGGCGATTTTCAGATTGTTTTCTTTTTGTTGTTGACTTTCAGCTACGTTGTGGTAGTTGTTGTGTTTATTTGTGGTGTAGGGTAATGAAAATGTCTAGCACAGCAACAAAAGAACAACAACAACACGAGCGAAATTAATAATGCAACAAATGAAAACTCATTGAACGTTTTTTTTTTTTTACATTTGCTACCTACGTCATTTGACGAACTCCCTTTTTCGTCGCTTTTCTACATAATCTCGCTCATTCCACTTATTTTGCAGATTTTCACTGTTATGTCTTTCCAAATGAGTGACTTTTCGACGCGTGTCATTCACTCAACTGTAGATCGGGCAGGGGTTTTCTTTTTTTGTCTTTGTTTTTCTTTTAATTTGTTTTCTTTTCATTTGACTGACGGCACGGGTGGCAGGCATTTATTAGTTAAATAGCTGTACTTTGTTAAAAGTCGTTACAAATGTTCAAAAAAACTGCCAAGTAAATTAAAAGTATCTTTTTCGAATTAATTTTGAACCTTTACGGGTGGACAAAAAAAAAAACCCCCCGTTTTTACAAGCCAGTAAATAAAGAAATTCTCAATCATTGCGTACTTAATCAAAAATTAAACTCTTTTTTTTTGTACGTAAATGAAAAAAGTACCAAAAACGATACAATTTGTGGGTAAAAAAGTTTCAAAAATGATTTTGAAATATTTTATTTTTCAATATATTGCAGAATTTTAGCTATTATAACTATCCTACGCTTAAATAGAAATATAGCTTTATTAAAAAAAAAAAAAAAAAAAAAAAAAAGTCGTTACTGGGAATTGAACCATGTCCTCTGTGGTAAGTTTACTTGTACTATCACTTCACCGTTTTCATATATATATTTGAGCAAAACAAGAAAGAATCACATTTATTAATCTAATAAATTCATTTATTTATTAAATTAAATTATTAATCAGTAACAATTTCATTTTTGTACAAAAAAAAGTATCATTTGTGATTCGTATCCGAGCTCATTTATGATACAAAAAGTTTAGTTTTTGATTCAATAATGAACAATTTACGAGTTTTTATGTTTACGAGACTCCAATTTCGGAAACATAAATTAATAAATATAACAAAAATCAATCCGAAAATGTTTGCAAGTCTCTCACAGTTCGCCATACCTTCGCTTGTGATTCATTGGGTCTATTTGCTTCAAAACAAACCTTAAAGACACATGCTATTTTAGCTTTAAATTTCTTGTTATTTATCTCTACGTTTTAAATGTCACCCCCTTTTATTTGACCTTTATTTAACCTGCTGTCATTTGATGCGCGGTAAACATGAACATTTTTTTCCATAGAACTACTTTACTTCCCACTGTTGCAGGCAGATATGTATGTTCTAAGCTAATGCTATTGCATTTGACAGTTACGCCGAATGAAACTGAGAACACATTTCAAAAAGGTCGTATTCTTTGAACTAGCAAAGACATAAACCAATATAAAGAGATATACACCTTTTTTTTTGTTTCTTTTTTTTGGAAAAAATGTATTTACAACAAGAAATGACTTTTCAAATGGGAGCAACATACAACCAACTTAATGTGCCTGGAGTTAAGCAAAAGAAGGTAGAGAATTTTTCAATCAATATATGTTCACTATTAACAAGAATTCGTTTGGAGAAAAATAAAATGTATGTTTTATTTTCAGAATTAAAGAGAATTCAGAGAAGTTAAAAATAAATACTTATTAAAATAAGGTATTCTAATATGTGTCGTTTGTAGTGAGCAAATTAAATTTAGAGACAATAAACTATTTATAGAAAAATTGTTTTAGGAGTTCTCTATTTCAATGAAAAAGACCGAGGCGAGAGAGAGTTCACTCCATGGTTGAATTAATACAGTTGTCTCGAGGCTGATCGTACTCTCTTCTCAGTACCCACAATTGTCGAAATAAATAAAAAGCAACAACAGCAACTTCATCGGCTTTACATGTTATCAATAACAAAATTTGTAAGAGCTGCCAACTTTGATTTGACATTTGTAGGCACACGCTCTCACCCTTGCGACAACATTATTATTTCAACCATGGTTGCACTCAATTACTCTTCGAAGAGAGAACGAGTTCACACTACCTCAATGAACACTGCTTGTAGAAAAAGAGCAAAGATGAAAAAGAGAACATGCTGAGAAGCTCTACATATTTACAACATAAGATAAGAAGCATAAGTTTGTTTACTTCAACTGAGCAGTGTTGCCAGAGAGACGAACTGAAATTTACCACTATTTGGGAAAAAATTTACCACTTTCGGATAATAATTTACCTTTTCCCAAAATAAAAAAAAAAATAGAAAATTTTTAAATGAATAACAACCGTTATAATTTTTTGTTAGTATACATATATTTATCTCTCATCAACAAGCTAACCACGTCAACTCATGACGTGTATAAACCGGGACTTACCGGCTATTTTGTTTCGCTATTTTTGAATTTAATTCACTTGTTGCTTTTACGCCTTTTACATTGGTTCTCTTTTGAACGCATAAAGTTGACGATACAACACAAGCGTACCGTCAATTTTTCCCCCTTTCTTCTCCGCCAATTCGCCGAAATTAGCCTGCAAACTCGAAAAATTGCTTTCAATTAGAGCCTTTGTCTCAAAGGGGTCTTTGTTCAGCAACTAAAGATTTTTTGGAATTGGATAATTCAGATTTTTTTGTTTTTGTTACACAGGATGATTCACAAAAATATCAATCTACTTGTGAGTATGTTCAATGAGGTAACAGTACTGCCAATAACTCGAAAAATTAACAAGTCTAAAAAAATTATTATTTCCGCAAAATTTACCACTTTCAGTCAAAAATTACCATTTTTACCTCTGCCCAAAAAATGAGTCAAAAATTACCTCAATTAGGGAAATTTACCTCAATCTGCGACACTGCAACTGAGTGTCAAAGCATTTAAATTTCTGATATATTTGGACTCGGAAATGATATTTATGATATTGTGTTAATTTAATATTAGTTTCAGAGAAAACAAATCGATTCTAATAACTCATGTTTTTTGTTAAACATATTATGTTTGTGAGAAATAAATATTTTTGTGAAGATACTATAGAACAAATAAATGTTTGAAGAACAGTTTTATCGTAAAGTGTGATTATTGTTTAAAGTATTTGTGTGGTATCAACTAGAGAGCTGCATAGAACTTTCTATTCAACAAACTGCACTACTGAACAGTACTTCCGTGTACTGTTATTCAGTGAAGTTTTGATATCGATTAGAGATGTTCCGTCTGAAACGAAGCAAACAAAACAAAAACTGCAAAATTTTAAAATTTTTTCTTTACGGATACATCAGTGCTTGTGTTCTGTCGTGAAATGAAATATCAAAACATACAGTTACAATGAAGTAAAGCATTCATATGGGTAAAACATAGCACAAGCACAGCAAGTGATTGCAAAAGCATCGCTTAGTTTGCAGCAATCCTTCTCAATCAACTCTAGCTGCGAAGACATTGAAAAGTGTTTTCTTATATAAAAGTTTTTATTATAATAAATATTTAAAATATTTGGATAAATATACTTTTTTATTTAACTCATTTGTGCATTTTAATCATGCTAAAGGTAAAGAAACAAAAAACATCAGAACATGCTTCATACAGCAGTGTACGAGTAGTATGTTCTACTTCAGTTAGTTTCTACTTTAGCTAGGTTCTACTTAACTTAGGTTCTACTTAAGTTTAGTTCTAATTCAGTTTGGTTCTACTTCAGTTAGGTTCTACTTATACTAGATTCCACTTAAGTTAGGTATTACTTCATTTTGGTTCTACTTCAGTTTGGTTCTACTTCAGTTTGGTTCGACTTCAGTTTGGTTCTACTTCAGTTCTGTTCTATAATTCTAATACTTTGAGTGTTCTATTGTTCATAGTGCAATATTTGTATATTTTGACAAGCATCTCTTCACTACAGTGGCTGTTTTGAAATATGAGAGCAGAAGAGAGCTAGTATTTGAAAGCATATCAATTGCTTTCATGTTTTTTTTTTTTTGTGATGCTTACATTGTTCTTTAGTATCAATATATTAAATACTAAATACTAATAAAAACAAGCTTTTTTTGATAAATGAAATTTAGTTAATGTTCAGATATTAATTTTTTTACTCCCATGCAGAAAGAGAGAGTTTTTCAGAAAATATTGTTAAGATAAAGAGAATTCAGGTTAATCACTTTCTACTCATTCAGGTTCATCACTTATTCCAAAGAACATACTTTTCGAATGTTGAAATATTTCTTCGAAACGAAAGAGAACAAGGTAAAGAATAATGCAATAAATTAATGAAGTTTAAACGTCTTTCGTATTTATTAAATAGCGGAATGTAGAAATAATGACAGAATTTATTTGAAAATGATTTTAATGCCATTATTTTAAGTACTTTGACCTCGAAAGCGTGTTCCCTGGTATTTTCATACGAATTTCTTAAGAAGCCTCTTAAGAATTATATCATAAAAACAACAAATTATGAAGAAGTCCTGTTTTATCATTTGGAAGGAGAATAAAAAAAAAAATATATCATATACATATTTTTCTCCTGAAAGAATTTTTTCAGGACAATTTCATCATAAGAAGTTCGGTCAAAGTCCTTTTAAGGGCTAAAATGGCCAGATTATTATTATTAAATTCATGATTCCGAATATTTTTAAGACTTAAAAAAAAAATTTTATTTTGTAGTAATTTTCGTCTAAATCCGCCTTACATATCTTTTTAAGTGATGAAAATACAATTTTGTACCCGGAAATCGAAAATGCTCATTTAAAAATATTGAAATGCAGGGTATTTTTTTTATCCTTTCAAAAAAGATTCTAAACAAAAAAATCAGTCTGAAATTGCGTCTCCTTGAGCATTAATGGTTTAGTGAGATTTTAGAGTGAAATGTTTATGATGTTTTGTCTGATATGCCTCGTTTTGCGTATTTTTTTTTAATGATTTAAAAGAGTGAATTAAAAAAAGAGTCACTGTAGTGGTTGCTATTTTATTGATTTTAAATTTCCTTCTTTTATAGGTATCCTATTGGTTTTTTGTTGCTGATACACTGTCTTCAGTGGGTTTTCTCTTTGATATCTGATGATTTTTTTCCAAAAACTAAATCTTCTCTAAATTTTCGGTTGATCTTTTGTTGATCTTTTGTTGATCTTCTGTAAATCTTCTGTTATATTCTTCTGTTGGCCATGTTATAGTCTTCTGTTGGCCGTGTTATAGTCTTCTGTTGGCCATGTAGGTGTTATAATCTAACTCGTATCTTTTGTTAGTTCTGTTGGTTCTTCTGTTGGTCTTCTGTTAGCCTTTTGTCGATCATGTTGGTGTTCTGTTGCTCTTTGTTGGCCTTTGTTAGTCTGCTCTTATGTTGATCTTCTAGAAATATTCTGTTGGTTTTCGGTTATTCTTCTGTTAGTCTATTGTTGTTCCTATTTTGATCTTCTGTTGGTCATCTAATAGTTTTCTGTAAGTCTTCTGTTAGTCATATGTTAGTCTTCTGTTGGTTATATGTGTTTATCTATAATAAATCTATTATCTGTTAGTTTTTTGTTGGTCTTCTGTTACTCTTCTGTTATTCTTCTGTTAGCTTTCTATTAGCCTTCTGTTAGTCTTCTGTTGGCGTTTTTTTTAAGTTTTTGTTGTTCTGTTGGTGTTCTGTTGCTCTACTGTTGGTGTTCTTTTAGTCTTTTTTGGTGTTTGTTAGTCTGCTGTTGGTCTTCTGCTAGTCTTATGTTGGCCTTCTTTAAATATTCTGTTGGTTTTCGGTAGTTCTTATGTAAGTCTATTGTTGTTCTTCTTTTGATTTTCTGTAGGTTATCTAATAGTCTCCTGTACGTCTTTTGTTAGTCTTCTGTTGGTTATTTGTGTATATCTATAATATGTCTATTATCTGTTCGTTTTTTGTTGGTCTTCTGTTACTCTTCTGTTATTATTTTGATAGCTTTCTGTAAGTCTTCTATTGGCCGTGTAGGTATCTATCATCTATCTACTCATTTTTTTTCAAGTTTCTTGTTGGTCTTCTGTTGGTGATCTGTTGTTCTCCTGTGGGTGTTTTCTTAGTCTTTGTTGGTCTCTGTTAGTCTTCTGTAAATCTTCTGTTAGTCTTCTATTAGTAATCTATAAATATTCTGTTGGTTTTAGGTTGATCTTCTGTTAGTCGTTTGTTGTTCTTATTTTTATCTTCTGTTGGTCTTCTGTTGGTCTTCTGTTAGTCCTCTGTTATTCTTCTGTTAGGCTTCTATTAGCCTTCTGTTGGTCATAGATATACCTATCATCTGTCTATTTTCTGTGGGTTTTTTATTGGACTTCTGTTTATTTTCGGTTGTTGTTCCGTTGGTGTTCTGTTGGGCTTTGTGTGTCTTTGTTAATCTTCTGTTGGTCATTAGTTGGTTGTCTGTTAGTCATTTGTTGGTCATCTGTTGGTCATCTGTTATTCATCTGTTGGTCATCTGTTGATTTTCTGTAAGCCTTCTGTAGGTCTTCGGAAGGTCACCTGTAGGTCTGCTTTTGGTCATATTTTGGCTTTCTGTAAGTCTTCTGTTGGTGTTCTATTGATCATGTGTTGGTCATTTCGGTTTTCTGTTAATCTCCTGTTGGTCTTCCATTTAAGGGAGCATTCTATCTTGACAAGGGTGAGTTACAATTTTGGAATAAAATAAGAAAATTTTACTACCGGAGACATAAGGAAATTTTTACATTCTAAAAGTAAATGTATTTTTCCAGAATATTCACCTTTTTGAAATAAACTTGATTAAAATCCTTTTATAAGGCGAGAAAAGCTGAGCATATTCATATTAAAGGTGTTTCTATTCTAAGTCAGTCGGAGCTGCTCTTAGCTACAAAAGTTCAATTACTTAAAAAAAAGTTAATTTACATTAAAAAATATCCTTTAGTATGTAATGCGTTGAAAGTTGTTTTTATAAAATTTGCAACAATTGTTGCATTGCAATGAATTTAAGAAGCATGAAATTGGCATTGGATCAAGAAGTAAGCTTTTAACTTTGTTTGTTTTTTTTAATAAATATTTTGCATAAAACTTTTGCAGTCACCAAAAATAACAACAACATCCTCATCATCATAATCATCATTCACAATTTTTCTATTGGCCTCGCCTACAACTTGACTCATGCTCGAAGTCGCTCTCAATTTCAGCTGGATTCACTTCAAGCCTGTAACAAGCCAAAAGTTTTAAAAGCAAAGCTTTTTTTTGTTTGCTGTTGGTTGTATTTTTGTTTTTAATTTATTTTCGGTTTTTTTTTATTTTTTTCTTATGCTGCTATCTTATTTCTGTTGCTGACTATTTTTCTTTTTTGTAATTTTTGTGTGTCGTTCGAATATTGGAGCAACAAACTGCAAAAATAATGAGGTCAGCGTATTTGTTGCTGCGCGCTCTGTGCACACTTATACTGCTCAGATACTATTGTTTGTATCTGTAAGATGCAGATACGCTGAGGTTTGTATTCTAGAAAATTCAAGTCGGTACCTAGTATGTAAGTGCCTTGAAAATTTAAGTAAGTCGTTTTTTTGTTTGTTATGTTTGTTTGTTTTATTTTTAATTTTTTTATTTTATTTTTATTGTTGTAATTTTTTGCAAACTTTAACTAGTATTTATTTGTGTGAAAGATGTTTGCTCTGCAGAAGTTTCGTTTTATTTTTTCGGCTGTTATTGCATTGAAATAAATGCGCGCAATTATTTTTTTAACAATTGGTTTGTAACAATTTCAGAGATTGTGAAAAGAAAACATTGTTGTTGGGAGGTATTTTTGTTTTTTTTTTATCTATAAAATGTTCATTTCGATAGACTTGCATGTAAAGCTGTGGTAAGCTTTGATAGTGTTGTAACTGTTACTGTTATTGTTACTGTTACTGTTACTGTTACTGTTATTGTAAATGTTACTATTACTGTTACTGTTACTGTTACTGTTACTGTTACTGTTACTGTTACTGTTACTGTTACTGTTACTGTTACTGTTACTGTTACTGTTACTGTTACTGTTACTGTTACTGTTACTGTTACTGTTACTGTTACTGTTACTGTTACTGTTACTGTTACTGTTACTGTTACTGTTACTGTTACTGTTACTGTTACTGTTACTGTTACTGTTACCGTTACCGTTACTGTTACCGTTACCGTTACCGTTACCGTTACAGTTACAGTTACAGTTACAGTTACAGTTACAGTTCTGTTGGTCATAGATATATTTATCATCTGTGTATTTTCTGTTGGTTTTTTATTGGTCTTCTGTTCATTTTCGGTTGTTGTTCCGTTGGTGTTCTGTTGGGCTTTGTGTGTTTTTGTTAATCTTCTGTTGGTCATTAGTTGGTCATCTGTTGGTCATCTGTTGGTCATCTGTTATTCATCTGTTGGTCATCTGTTACTGTACTGTTACTGTTACTGTTACTGTTACTGTTACTGTTACTGTTACTGTTACTGTTACTGTTACTGTTACTGTTACTGTTACTGTTACTGTTACTGTTACTGTTACTGTTACTGTTACTGTTACTGTTACTGTTACTGTTACTGTTACTGTTACTGTTACTGTTACTGTTACTGTTACTGTTACTGTTACTGTTACTGTTACTGTTACTGATACTGTTACTTGTTGCTGTTACTATTTATGTTAATTAATATTAATGTTAATGTTAATGTTAATGTTAATGTTAATGTAAATGTTAATGTTAATGTTAATGTTAATGTTAATGTTAATGTTAATGTTAATTTTAATGTTAATGTTAATGTTAATGTTAATGTTAATGTTAACGTTAATGTTAATGTTAATGTTAATGTTAATGTTAATGTTAATGTTAATGTTAATGTTAATGTTAATGTTAATGTTAATGTTAATGTTAATGTTAATGTTAATGTTAATGTTAATGTTAATGTTAATGTTAATGTTAATGTTAATGTTAATGTTAATGTTAATGTTAATGTTAATGTTAATGTTAATGTTAATGTTAATGTTAATGTTAATGTTAATGTTAATGTTAATGTTAATGTTAATGTTACTGTTAATGTTAATGTTAATGTTAATGTTAATGTTAATGTTAATGTTAATGTTAATGTTAATGTTAATGTTAATGTTAATGTTAATGTTAATGTTAATGTTAATTAAAATGTTAATGTTAATGCTAATGTTAATGTTCCTGTTCCTGTTAATGTTATTTCAACTATCAATATCAAATCTAACAGTTAAGCTTCTTACTGTAAGAATTCTAGAAGTCGTTCCTATTTAGGAACGTTGGAACATTAGTTGCGTTGGTAAAAAGAATATTCTTAATAGGATTGGATTTATTAAGTAGTTTTTTATGTGCTTAAGTCATAAAAAATTATTTTTTTTTCAACTACTTTGCATATTTTTTACTTTATGTTAACAACATTGTTGCACTTTTTATTGCTGCATTTTTTATTTTTTGCTGACAATTAATTGCATTGCATCATGAAAGAAGGTTTTGCATTTGTTTGTTTGACTTATAAAACTGCCATGAGGAATTAAACTGAAACATGAGCTAAGTATAAAATTCTGATATTTATATGGTTTTTGTTTTCATTTAAGCAGAAAATAATGTTGCTGTTTTACAATGATCATTGCTTGGGTACGAGACCATTAAAAATAATATTGAAAGTAGGTTGACCTTCAATTAGCACTTAAAAGAATGCGTCATCAGATGTTTTAGCTCCTTGAGTTATAGATAAATGAAGGTTATCCTTGAAAATTCAATAGTGTTTAAACGTGCATCAATTGTCTTCATTATTTGAACTATTATTTAACTCATTAAAATTAATTTTTTGTTTTAACTTTTGTTTTACAATTCATCATAATCATGTGTTTAACATGAAAATTAGATACGACATATTGCAATTATTTTATTCCACTAAAATCTAATTTTTCAACGAATTAAAAACCTCCCTACGTGCTTTGAGCCATTTCCGTGCTTAAGATACATTTTTGCTCCGCTTGATTTAATACCTTCTACAGTCGATGAGTTAAAAGATATCAGGTGGATGCTAGGAAATAGATTAAAGCACGTTTTGTTTCTGTTTCTTACTAAAAACACAACAAGTGATCAATTGATCTGATTGTGGGTTATGACTAGTGACTTTTTCCGGGTATCTAGTTCTAAATGAGGAAAAGTGTCGCTTACTTGTAGAATTTATTGGACCAACAGCGAGTTATTATAGATAAATACGTTAGAGTTATAACGAATTATACAGCTGAGTAGAAGAGTTTGTGAGATCTTTCCAAGATTTTCATAATTAAACCAGAGAAGGTCAAATCTAAATATGAGGTCACAAGTTGGTTTTGAGAAAATTTATGAAATTTCCAAATAGAAAACAAGTTAAAATATCAAAAGGAAATATTGGAAATCTTCATAGTTAGAATATCCAATTAAATGCATTTTTATAAGTATTTATCACCTAACTAGTAACACAGGTAGAAACTGTAGAACATATTTGCCATAGAATCGTTGATTTTTTGTTTTTTTCAAGGAGTCCGTAGAACCCAGAATACAAGTCTTGCGACCCAACGAGTGCCAAACATAGTCACAGTGGTACATATTGTCCACAGAACAGTGTCGATCACAGCAACAGCATTTGTCTCGTTTACTCTTTCCTGTATATGTAAAAAAACGAAGTTTTGCTTCACACGAGTGTGTACTAGTGGTCGACACTACCAAAGAATCATCGATTTTGATGCAAGTAGTACAACATTGGGCCACAAAAAGTCCTACTGACCCAACTAGTTCCATAGATAATTTCTGTGGAACATATAACATATATGTCTCATAATAAAATACTTTTGTCCTATAAGTTCCAATGGCTCACCCTAGCCAAACCATAGATAGTTCCTCAGTCATAAAGTCATATTCTTTTCGTCCCAGAAATATACAGAACCCAAAAAAATTAAGTTGCTTTCACTAAATTCATCGATAATCTCAGTGGAACATATTTGCCATTTCATAGGTTATCGTTCAGAAAGTTCAAAGAAAACATTAAAAGTTTCACCGGAGATCTTTATTGATCTCTAAAAAAAGGATCGATCGGAACGTAGTATAACTTATATTAGAACGTATCGAAAAAAATACGCCGCACACCGTTTAATACGAAGAATTTTTGAAAGAAAATTTCGAATAAAAAATTTTTTTGACAGAACGTAGGGGTTGTGTAGTTAAGTTTTTTTACATATCTTCGGTATTTACAGTCCGATCTTAAAGAATGATGTATCAATGTTTTTGTTTCGAGGCCAAGGGTTGTTGGGGTTAAGCACCCTGTTCTAGTACGTACCCACAAGATCCCAATTTCTACCATCCTAATGTACCATTTAAAGGTCATCAAATTAAAGCTCGCAAAAAATCATTAACATCTTCCGGAAAATATATCAATTTTCCCAGTCGAACTATTTAAAAAAAAAATTTTAATTTTTTTGCCGAACGTAGGCTATCTATGGTATATAGTGAGGGCCGCCTTCGAGGTATTGGGCAACGGCTCAAAAATATTTTATTTGATTTGGCTCTTATTTTGGGTATTTGACCCCAATGAGCTTTAGAGCGGTGATGTTCACGTAGTAACACGCGTGGTGAGACTCGACGGTTCTATTCGAGAATCGAAATACTGTCACGATCACAAGCACGAAGTTCTCTCAATCAGTTGGCGTTGGAACTTCAAGCAAGTTTGAGTAAAAAAGTTTGAGTTATGTGCAGGTATGAGTGCAGAATTATATTAATAATCATAATAATGATAATGATTATGAGAGTGATAATGGTAATGATACTGATAATTAAAATGGTAATTATAACGCAATTCTTGCTTAATACCTGCACTACAATTTTTGTACAGGTATTAAGCAAGAATTGTGTTATAATTATCATTGTCATCATCATTACCATTATCAGTATCATTGTCATTATCACTATAATTATCATTGTCACTAAAATTGTCATTATTATTATTATTATTCTGGAAATAACGCATTTTCATATGCCACAAACATTTCTTGCAGTGCAAAACACACGACCAAGCGACGCGAACCACCGATCTTGAAGTTTCAGCGCCAACTGATTGAGAGAACTTCGTGCATTCGATCATGTACGTGTTTCGATTCTCGAATAAAGCTTTCGAGTCTCACCACGCGTGGTACTACGTGAACATCACTGCTTTTTGGTTCCCTCGAGACAAAAATATCGATATGTGCTTCTTTTATATCGGACTGTAAAAATCGAAAATTCTCGACGCTTCTCAAAAGGTCGACTGTGGATGTGGGATAAATGCGTTGCGGATGTGGAAACGGTATTTGTTGTAGAATTAGCAGAAACACACAGACAGAAATAAGAAATTTCCTTTCAGCTGGCTTCTAAAAAGGGCCAAAAATAAAGACGATGATTGGATTGACTCATTGACGTAGGCAGGGAGACAGAATTTCTATCTCCAGACGAACCTTTAATAGTTTGAGCCTAGTTAAGCCAAGAATTTCCGGTGTTATACCTATTCCGTTAAGTCTACCTTCGTTCGAAATGGGAGATAGTTTAGTCGGAAAGAAACGGCAATCAAGTGAAACATGTGCAGGCTGTTCTGAACTCGGCGGGAAGCCGTAGAAACATGTGAATTAGAATCTGAGGCAAGTGTTATGGCTTAACCTCAGTCAATTCTAGTTATAAGTCGAACCCATCCACAAATTTTTCTACAACTAACAACAACTAGTAAGTCGGTAATATGGTTGAATTTACAGTTACAGCTGCTAAGAAATAAGGAAAAAAATGAAGAAAAGTTCTAAGTGGTTCAAGTCTAGTCTAATCTAGTCGGGATTTGAACTCGAAACATCTAGGGTGACAGTCTGCTTACTCGACTATCAAAGTCGCTACTGTACAGTGGACACTACTACGTAATGGCGTTCACGGGCGCCATTTTTGTAAGGCATCAAATTAAATTTTCCAGGGACTTTGTGTCCATCCGTTCAACTGTGGCCTATCTAAACAGAAACCAAGAGGTGATAGTGGTCTTGACATATTTTCTGGCGACATGACCGATATACCTACGGAGGAGATTATAGCCCTTGTGGATTACAGAATGCGGCGAAACATTCCTGTGTCAACGGTTCGGACGCAAATGAGCACCATTCTATCTAGGTTAGAATGGACACTAACTAAGGAGATAAGGGCTCGTTCATAAATTACGTTACCAATTTAGGGGGAGGGAGGGGTTTTGAAAAACACAGGTGCGTCGTTGGACACACGAGACAAGCGAAACTTTTTCGCAGTTTCATAGATTTGATACTTTAACTGTTTTTATTTTTTTGCTACTTTTGTTGTTTGTGTAGCCAATACACAATCCTTTTAATAGATATTTTACGTTATGAAGGATAGCGAATACACAATCTTTTTAATAGATTATTATAATCTGCTGCAACCTAGCTTAAGTAAATACTTAATATTGTATCGGTGACGTCACGAACCAAAGGATTTTGGTTTGGTGGTTAGTGTATAGAACCATCAATCGATGGGAGATGAGTTCAATAACCACGGCAAACAAAGAATGTTCACCTTAAAAGGAAAATTACGACTGTATAAATGAGATGAAGTTCTCGAAAGTTATATGTGACAAGGAACATCTTTGGAACACTGAGTTGTATAAGACTGTAGGCAAAGCTACACGTACTTTATATGTCTGTCAAGGCCTCCATATCGTGCCCCTTGTGCAGTGCGACTTTAAGCCGGACTTAAATGGGACCTTAAACAGATAATATTATTGGACAACCATTTATATAACGTGCACTTGCATGGTGACCAAAGATCTAAAGAGGTAACCGTAGATCCAAAGAGGTAGCCAAAGAGAATATCATCTACAAGTTCCAAATAATGGCAAGCATGGGAGTGACTGGGGTAATGAGTCCTTGTCTAAGGTGTACTCCCGGAACTCCCTTATTTAACGATAACAATCGGAACAGAGGCATGTCTCAGTGTACTGAGGATGAAGGAAATAGAAGATTAAAGATCAGGGAATTTTCGGCTCACATGATGATTTTGGAAGACTTCGAACATGAACCCTTTTTTAAAAAATCCCGGATAGAATGCTGCCAAAACTAAATTTTGCAAGATGCGACAAGGTATGAATTCAGAATAAACAAATGTGGAGGAACTATGGTTCATAACTAAACTGCGCTCACAGTTGTGGTATATTGATGAATTTAAACTTGAAAACAGCAATACGGGAGTAGTTGTTTATGATCCCCATTTCCAAAAATGGGGATTTTAAACCCCCATTTCCTTCTAGTGGACTTTATAAATCCGAATTTCAAGTGGCAATCAATACATGCCACTGAGTTATGTTGTGTGTCCGGGAATGACTCCGTAGGAAAGTTATGTCTATATACTCTAAGACACTCAAGCAGCATATAAGGTCCTACAAAAGCTTATTAGCTTCAATCAAGACAAGTTTCTGATTGTGTAGTGTCACTGAATGGAACTACTGGGACAAAACAATAAGAAAGAATTATTGTGGGTAACAAAAAGTTAAGCATTTTAAGACAATGAAAGGGACTGCCTTGCCAAAAAAATGAATACCCAGATTGGCCCAAAACCGTTTCTTAATTTTTAAAGGATACATTGCATCTATGAACATACGGGCGGATCTAGGATTTTCCAGAGGGGGGTAGGGGAGGGCTGCTGAAACTACAGTTTTGTAGCCCAAGAATGGGTCTGAAACGGCTTTTAGGGCTTTTCTTCATTTTTTTCTTATACGAAAAATTCTCCAAGGAGGGACTAAGGCGCTTTCAGCCCGCATGTAAATCCGCCACTGTATGAATATAAGAAATTTCTGCTAACAGGAGAAATTTCAATGGACAGTCAAGTTAGACATGCAACTTTTAACAGGTTACAACCGTGTCGACCGTGTCATCAAATATCAGACCAAAAATTTGGGTCTATACACTGAAACAAAAATGTTAGCTTAAAATTAAACACATGTGTTCAAAAAATGCGTTCGTATTTTGCTTTTTTTTTCATAATTTTTTCAAAAGTTTTAAACACCTTTGCTCTTACTTTGACGAAATTTGTTGCAAGCTATTTTTTAAACACAAAATTCGTCAAATTAATAACAACTGTCGTCAATTTTAAAACATTTTTTTTCAGTGTAGGAATCAGATATCTGCAGGCTCAGCGAAGAAATAGAAAAGACATCAGTCACATTCTATCCGAATTTTAGGCTTTTTGCAAGCCCATAATTTTAAATTTTGCTGAAGCACTAATACTTCCATCTAAAATATGAGATCAGTTTGGCAACTAATTGAGAGCATGCGCTATAGACCCTCTGGATCGTGGTGCACACAAGCTGTCTATAAAAAAGCCAACTTACTTAACTGAGAGATAGAATTAAAAAGTTGAAATATTTCAATTGAATAAATTTTTCTTCACTTACCACATGCACACTGCTCTGCAGATTGCCCGCCAACATGGCTGCTTCCGTTGGCTTCTTCTCCGTCTTTTTGGCAGCACGCTTGTTCTTGCTCTCGAGAAAGCGTTTCTGCAGTGCGGTCGTCTCGTGATTCTGCTGCTCGCAGACAGTGTTGAAGGTTTGTTCGTAGCGTGGCACGCAGTCCGTTTGTCGACGTCTATAGTTTTCCATGCGGCGACGCAGGCGGTCGAACATCTGTTGTCGCTTAGGCGGCACAAGATCGGCGCCGGCTCCAATTCCGCCCAACATACCACCGGGTGGTCCGCCACTGCCAGGTCCACCTGGTACTGTTGTTGCTGTAGTGCCGCCATTTCCGTTGCCACCAGGGCCAACTCCACCGCCACCCATGCCGCCGCCTCCTGCTGTGGATGGATTATAGGGTGAATGTTGTTGTTGGACATTTTGTTGTTGTTGCTGCTGCTGTTGATGTTGCTGCTGCTGCTGTTGATGGTGATGCTGTTGCACATGCACCTGTTGTTGCTGCTGCACATTGTGTAGCTGTTGTTGTTGTGTTGCTTGCAGCTGCTGATGTTGCTGCAAGTGGAGGCCCAAAGATTGCTGTTGATGCAGCTGTTGTTGATGATGCTGCAAATGTTGCTGCTGCTGCAGTTGTAGATTTAATTGTTGGTGTTGCTGTTGTTGTTGTTGCTGCTGTTGCTGTTGTTGGGCGGCTGCCTGGCTGGCGCTCTGATATACCGGAAGTCCTCCTGCATCCATAAATACGAATTTTTTTTGTGATGTTTCACTCGTCCTTGTTTCCGTTGCACTTCGTTTTTGACAACGAAGCGCACCGAATTCAACGAAGGATCAAGCAAGCACTCGACGTTTGGGACGGACGATTTTTAATCAATGCTTCTTCTTCTGTTTTGCTTTTGACTTGCTGCAGACAGTTGTTGTAGATTGTGTTACGCACACACATTTGTTGTTGTCAATTCAATGTTGTTGCCTTTTGAGTGGCAATAAATGTGCTTTTTGGTCGTCATTTGTTGCTGCTAGACGCTGTCCGATAGTTGCTTTAGAGACTTATGATGAATATTTTGGGTTGTGTGTGTAATTGTCAACGAGTAATTGTCGCTTTATTTTTTTGCTGCTCTTGCAAATTTTCTCAAAACTATATAGTTTGCAATTCTAAGAATATCACGCTCGGGCGCCATGATGAAAGGCTGAAAAAACAGACAGAAGGGAGGAAATCAATAAGACGAATGAAATATACAGCAACGCAAAAAAATTTGTAGAAGTTGATATAAATTTATTTTTTTCAATTGAAAACCAAAGAAGGTGCTTTGTGTTATTTATGTATTTATTATGTTATTTATTTACATAACAACTTATTTAAAATATATTTTATACAAGAAAAACACAAGATTTTATATAAAATGGCGGCTACAAATATATTCAAATAGCGCCAAATAGAATAACACCTTAACTAAAATGTGAAATAAAGCCCAAAAATTGTCCATACAAATTAAGGCGTTATTTCATAATGACATAAAATTTGGGCTTTATTTGATATTATTTGGATATTTTATTTTTAATTTTGGGCATAAATTTATTATGAAATAAGGCCCAAAAGAAAAATATTTTTTACTCCTACAAATTATCCAAAAAATATTGGGCATCGATTTGGAATAAATTAAAATAAATTTCAAAGAATGGTGAATCGATTTCTTTATAAAAATTTTGGTCGTCATTTCATTTTCTATTTGGGCGTTATTCATTTTTCTTGGGGCTTTATTTTTTTTGCGTTATATTTTGTTCAGATAACTGTTAAAACCAATATTTGTTGACATTAAGTACATAATATAAATTGCTTGTAAAATTTTTTTGTGTTAAAATCGATAAGCAGTAATCCGTTTTTCAAAACAGATTATTTTTTGATATCCATTATTTTCGATATCGAATATTTTTGGTTTGTTTGGTTTGTTAGTGATATGGTTTGTTTTTAATATCGATTATTTTTTATATAGAATATTTTCAATATCGATTATTTTTAGCATCGATAATTTCTATAAAAAACTTTTGTCTCATTGTTATTTTCAAAGCAATTTTTTCAAAAAATATTATTTTTAATATCGAGTATTTTAGATATAAATTATTTTTAATATAGATTGTTTTCGATGTCAATTACTTTTTAAATCGATAAGTTTTAATATCAATTATTTTATATAAATGATTTTTTATATCGATCGTTTATCGTACAACAAATGTTTCCAATGGAATTTTCAAAATATATTTTTTTGAATTTCGATTATTTTCGTTATCAACTATTTTTAATGTCGATTATTAATATCAATTTTTAATTAAAATCAATTATTTTTTATAAAAATTATTTTTAATATCGATAATTTTATATACATGTAATAGTGAAAATAGTTTAAATTCAACATCGATTGTTGTCGATAGCGATTATTTTTATCGATTATATTGAATATCGATAAATTTATGCAAATGAATATAAATTAATATAAATATTTTAATATTGATAGTTAATAGATTATTTTAAATATGGATTATTTACGAAACTGTTCATTATTAAAATCGATTGTTTTCGATATTGACTTTTTTAAAATAGATTATTTTCTACATCGATTCTTTTTTTGTATTGATAATTTTATGCAAACAATTTTTGATATCGATAATTCATTGTTTCACAAATATTTCCAATATAAAATTTTTTTTCAAATTGATTATTTTTAATATGGATATTTTCGATATCGATTATTTATAATATAGATTGTTTTGTATCGATAACTTTTTCCAATAGTTTAGTTTTAATATAGATCTTTTTTTACATCGATTATCTTTAATATCGATAATTTTATATAAATAATTTTCAATATCAATTGTTTATTGTATCGCAAGTATTTCCAAAAACAATTTATTAAATATATTACTTTTAAAATTATTGTCGATTGCTGTCGATTGCTGTCGATATCGATTATTTTTAATAACGACTTTATTGTATTAAAGATATATCCATTAGCAATTTTTTTCAAAATATATTATTTTTAATATCGATTAGTTTCGAGATTGATCATTATAAATATTGATTATTTTCGATATTGACTATTTTAAAATCTATTATTTTCGATATCATTCTCTTTTAAAATGATAACTCTATGCAAACAATTTTTGATATCGATCGTTTATTGCTTCACAAATATTTCCAATATCAGTTTTTTTTTCAACATAGATATTTCAAATATCGATTATTTTCGTTATATAATATAAATTGTTATATTTTTGAAATCGATCGTTTATTGTTTCACAAATATTACCAATATCAATTTTTTTCAAAATAGATATTTCAAATATCGATTATCTTAGTTATATAATATAAATTGTTTTCGTATCGATTACTTTCTAAAATTGTTTAGTTTTAATATCGATTATTTTTTGTATCGATTATCTTTAATATCGATAATTGTATATAAATAATATTCAATATCGATCGTTTGTTGCATCACAAGTTTTTCCAATAGGATTTTTATTTTAAAAAGATTATTTTAACATCGAATATTTTCGATATCCATTCTTTTTAATATCGATTGTTGTCGACATCGATTATTTTTAGCATCGATCCTTTAATGTAAATTAAAATATATATTTTAATATCGACAGTTGAATTTTTATGTATCGACCGTTTTCTATATCACATATATTTGCAATAGCAATTTAGTAGATTATTTTTAATATCGATTGACTATTTTTAAAACCGATTATTTTTTAATAGATTCTTCTAAATATTGATAACTTTATGCGTGTTATTTTTGATGTCTATCGTTAACTGTTTCACAAATATTTCCAATAGCATTTTTTAGAATATATTATTTTTTAATATCGATTATTTCAGTGTCGATTATTTTTAATGTCAATTTTTTTCGACATCGATTATTTGATATCCATTATTTATAATATAGATTGGTTTCGTATCGATTACTTTTTAAAATTGTTTATTTTTAATATCGATAATTTATAATAAATAATTTATTGCATCACAAGTGTTTTTAATAGAATTTTTTGGAAAATTGATTATTTTACCGATTATTTTTGATATTTTTTAAAATTTTTGATAGAAATTATTTTTGATATCGATTATTTTCGATATCGAATATTTTTTAAATAAACTATTCTCGATATCGATTATTTTTAATATCGATAATTCTATAAAAATAAGTTTTGAAACCGATCTTTTACTGCTTCACAAAAAATTTTTAAAATAGTTCAAATAAATTTATTTTCTAAATTCATTACTTTTTTGCTTTCTTAATTGGAAAATTCTTTACCGAATTTTTTATATTGATAAGTTTTAAGATCGATTTCTTTTAATATCGATTATTTTCAACATCGTTTAATTTCAATATCGATTCTCTTTTTGTATTGATTTATTCTTATATGGATTATTTTTTAAATTCTTTTAAAAGCTATCATAATAGTCTTAACGATGTATCGAAAGTTATCGAAATCATAAGAATATCGAGATTTTTTCTTATGGTACAAATCATTGAAATCGAAACTATACAAAATGCAACTGAATGAAACTCATTTATCGAAAACCATCGAATCCAAAATCAAGATCAAATTCATTATTATTTAAATGCAAAACGATAAATTTCTAAATCGATATAATTTTATGATTGAAATCTATTTAATCGATCATATCGAAAGAAAAAAGAATATAAGTTAATAAGGCTTTGCCTTAACTTGATTGAAAGTTTTTATCGAAGACTGAACTTCTGAAAAATCGATAGATATTTGAAAGAAAACGATATTTCTTGTCGATTATAATCTATAGAAAGAAATTGATTGGCAATGTAGAAAAAATGTTTTGTTTTTTAAGAATTTAAATTTCTTTAATTTTTTGTTTTCAACACACAACAATTTCGGAAAACATTTAATTTTGTGTGATGAATATTCATCGAAAGTCGGTGACAATCGAAACTTCTGTATAAAGTTGTCAAGGTTAAGTTTGAAATTCTTATTAAAAAAATGTTTACATATTTTAAAAGTAGGTGACAATCGATGATTACTGTTGGTTGTCCAATAAGAATTCATTAGAAAAATCATTTTTTTTTTAATTTTTTTATTTTTTAGAAAAATCATTTAAATCCAATTCTTTTAAAATATGAATAAATATCATAACAAAAATAATTTCAAAACAAAATAACGCAATACGTACAAACAATGATGTCGATGTCGATAGTGATGATGATGATGATGATGATGATGATGACAGACACGATAACGATTATGATGAAAACACAATAACGCTTCACTATAACAAGTACGAACGAGCTTCATCAATGCACGAAGCGCGAAGGAGCACCGTCAGAAATGTTTTTAACGCTGATGTTTTTAACGATGACGACGACGACGACAACAACGAGAACGAGAACGCAATCGTATTCGAAAAAATTGCAAACAAATAACAAACAATGAGTATAAAAACAACAACAACAAATAAACAAAAACTGGATTACTCCGCTCTAATGTCGATGACTGACTGACAGACAAACGATGTGAGCAGAGGAGTGAAGCACTCGCTGCTGCTTGGCTGTTGCTGTTGTTGCATGGTTTGCTTGCTTACTGGTTGTCTGTCTGGCTGACTGGCCTGGCATGGCTTGACTTGGCTTGGTCGGGCTTGACTTGGTACGGCTGCATGGTGTTTGTTTGTGTTTGTGTGTGTGTTTGTGAGTCTTTGTTTGGATGAGGCATTTTGTGGCTTGTGAGCTACTAGCCAAAATCCAGCAATCCATGGGCCGTCAAACACACCAAGTAAGCCAGTCAGCCAGCCAAGCCAGCCAGCAAGCTAGCAACCAATCAACCGATCAACCAACCAGCCAACCACACCAAACAAACCAACAACAACAAAGAGCTTGAATAACGTATCGAACCAACCAACGAACCAGCCAACCTTTAAAACAAACCGGAGCGCAGCACAGAAAACACATCGTTTAAAACGTCAAACATTGACAGATTGTCAAGTATTCAGTCTGTCTGTCTGCCAGTCAGTCAGAGCCAAAGTGAGGATATGCCACCCTAAAGAAAGCAAGAGGCCCACCTCAAACCAATTGCATTGTAGCAGAACGTAAGTTCTCTTACGTTATTTGTAGCTTACATTACTTTACGTCAAGCGCTTCCGAAGTCAGCCACCTAAACCGAAGTTAAGCGAACCACAGCGTATCGCAGCGATTTAAGTCGTCGTTGATGAAGCAGAGATTGACTCCGATTTGAGTTTATCCACCATGCATGTTTGTTGTGTGACAGACATACAAACAAATAAACAAACAAACGAAAAAAACACCAACAACATTTCAAACAGCAACAAAAAACTGGGCGATGAGTAACTGTTATTCAGATAGATGGTTGAATATAAGTGGAAGGACGGGATGGTTGGAAAAGCCGGCAAGCAGCAGATAGGCGCAATGCGAGCGGAGGCAATTGTTATCAATTTGTTATTGTAGAAATTTGTTAGTGTTGTTGTTGTTAATGTTGTTGTCACTGATGAGATATTTGTACTCTCATTGATGAAGACAGCCGCAGAGAGTAACAATAGAATTGAAAAATTAACTTAGTAGCTTTGTTTATAAGCCATAATAGCTCAAAGTCCTAAAAAATTTGAGTGGTAGCAGCAAAGTGTTGAAGTCACCCGGTAACTAAACAATAAATATCTATATTTTTGAAAATACGTACAGGCTTTTTATATAAAGCATCGATTATTTTAAATCACCATTATTTATAAAAATTATAACTTTATGGTCCAGATACTGTAACAGCCAATCACGCGCAATTTCGGGTGCGTCGATTCCGTTCCGGTAATTTGGTTGTCAAAGAAGCACCACGCTCTGGAAGGCCAATTATCGATAAAATCATGGAAATCGTCGAGCCCGACCGTCATGTAAGTACGGTTTTGATTGCCCAGGAGCTAAACATTGCACAAAAAACCGTTTTGAACCACTTGAATAAGGCTGGATACAAAAAGAACTCCGTTGTATGTGTACCACACGAGTTAAAGCAAAAAAACCTCATGGACGAAATTTCCATCTGCGAATCGCAGCTGTCTCGCAACAACATCGACCCATTTCTGAAGCGAATGGTGACTGGTGATAGAAAGTGGGTCACTTACGACAACGTCAAGTAGAAACGGTCGTGATCGAATCGCGGTGAGCCGGCGCAAACGGTGGCCAAGGCCGGATTGACAGCCAGGAAGGTTTTGCTGTGTGTTTGGTGGGATTGGCAGGGAGTCATCTACTATGAGCTGCTCCCTTACGGCCAAACTCTTAATTCGGACCTGTACTGTCAACAATTGAACCGTCTGAAGGTAGCAATCGCCCTGAATCAGCCAGCTTTGACCAATAGGAGAGAAATTGTGTTCCACCAACAGGACAACGCCAGGCCTCACATATCGATAGTGACTCACCAGAAGCTTAGGGAGCTTGTTTGGGAGGTTTTTATGCATCCACCTTATAGTCCGGACCTGGCACCAAGTGATTACCACCTGTTTCTGTCTATGACGAATGATTTTGCTGGTGAGAACCTCAAGGGAAGCATGTGAAAATCTACTCTCACGTTTTTATGACATTCATAATGGCAACAAGTTGTCAATCAAAACGGTGCATATGTGACCTTAACCGGATCATTATAACTATGATAAATAAAGGCTTCAATTTCATGCAAAAATAATGGATTTCTCTTTACTACACCTGATTGTAAATTAAATTCTTTTTCACCGAATTTGGTATCAAACTAAAGAGAACTTTTTAGAGAGTTTTCATGTATACTCATTATTCATTAGGGATGTTACGAAGGTAAGTTTATCGGAACCGGAGTCGGAACTGGACTTTTTCGATTTGATTTATCTGAGCCGTAGGCGGAACCAGAGCCGAAGTCGGAGTCGGAGTAAAATCGGAGTAAGATGTGTTAGATTCGATCGAAATAGATCGGAAAGGTACCGAATTCGAAGCTCCGTTACATCTCAAGTTTCCATACATTGATTTATAAAAATAATCAGGATAACGATTATGCAGTTAAGTTGTTTGTAATCAAAGGAAAGATCTTTGTAAATATGTTGGCACAATTTTAATGCTCTCACCCAACCCTTGTTTTTTATGATTGGCAAACCGCTCATTGCACGATCGTTGCAATTTTTATGCACGCAACTGTATATATTTTCCGATATTGATACCTATATCAGTTATTTTTATGCATAGTATGTTTCGATAATAATTGTTATTTCAATTATTTAAAAATTTATATCTTTTAATATTGATTTTTTTAATATCGATTTTTTTTAATATCGATTCTTGTTAATATCGATTATTTTAAATGTCAATTATTTTTGACGTCGATCAATCATTCTGATTTCTTTAATATTGACCATTTCTAATGCCGGTTTTTTATTTTAATTTTATTTTACATCGACTATTTTAAGGAAAGATTATATTTAATAAAAATTATATTAATATCGAATATTTCTTATATACATATATTATTAAAAGTATATTTTATACTTCGCATGTATAATCATTAATATTGATTAATTTTTATGTTATGAATACCATAACAGAGCGGTTATAATGATTATAAATTTTTTTATATCGATTATTTTTAATATCGAATTCTTTTCAAATTTGCTATGTTTAATTTCGATTATATTTACATCGACTAAAAAATTTAATATTGATTATTTTAAAATTAATTTCTTTTGATAACGATTACTTCTGATTGCGATAGCATATATTTTCGTTATAATATTTATATAAATATACATATGTACCTATACATGTATTTCGATTATTATTAGGTATATATTTCGATAATTTTAAAATTTTAATATTGAATTCTTTTAGCTTTGATTATATTTCATTTCGATTATATTTTACATCGAACTGTTTTGAGAATGCATTATGTTGAATATCAATTATTCTAAAATCAGTTTCTTTTAATATGCGATTCTTTTTTAAACCGATAAATTTGAACAAATTCTTTTTATATCGAATATTATTTAATATCGATTATTTTACAACACCAATTATTTTTAATATCAATTAATTTAAATATCGATAATTTATAATATCGATTCTTTTAAATATCGATTATTTTTAATATCGATTATTTTCAATACAGATTACTTCTAATATTGATTAGACTTTCAATTGCGATATCATATATTTTCGATATCGATAATATATATTTAATAATATATATATATTATAATATGTATCACATATGTATTTCGATGACCACACAAAGTAAATATATATGACATCAATTTCAATTGTTGTACCTACCGATTATTTTTCAAATCGAGTAAATTTTTCATGTATAGAACGACTTATTTTATGCATCGATTATTGTTAATATCAGTTGTTAAGTATCGATTATTTCTTATATTGATGATTTTTAGCATCAATTATATTAAATAGCCATACATTTTGTGATTATTTTTAAAACCGATATATATATATAAATTAATTCTTTAAGTATCGATTCTTTTTTAATATCGATTATTTTTACTATAGATTATTTTACTATCGATTATTTTTAATATCGATTATTTTTATATAGATTATTTTAATATTGATTATACTTTCAGTTGCGATAGTATATATTTTCGATATCGATATACATATATATTTCGATGACCAAATAAAGTCAAAATAGATGACATCAATTTCGACAGTTGTAGCTACCGATTATTTTTCAAATCGAATATTTTTAACATAGATCATATATAGAACGGCTTATTTTATACATCGATTATTGTTAATATCTGCAGTTAAGTATCGATTATATCTTATATTGATTATTTTAAGCATCAATTCTATCAAAAATCGATAAATTTTAATGAAGATAACTTCGAAATCAATTATGAAATTTTGATTATATTTGACATCGAATGTATAAATAAATATAAATAATTGGCCATTTCAGCCCTTGAAAGGACTTTGGACCTAGCTTCTTATGATCAATTGTGTTGTGCGTGTTATTAAGTTTTGTACACAATTGACCGAGAACCGGACCTACAGGCTTAACGCCGACTCCGAACGGCGATGAACGAAATGTTCTTGTTCTCAAGAAGCTTTACATGGCTTTTCGATTACTCTCTGAGGTTTGCTATTGTCTGCAGAGAGGTGGCGGCCGTACAGAAAAATCATTTTAATTCAAATAATTTTCTGTCGCTGCTGGGGTTCGAACCTGGGTCTCCAAGTTCGTTGACATAGAGGCCACGCACTTTAACCAACTACGCCACGGACGCCACATCATCATCGAATGTATAAGTATCGATTATTTTTGAAATCGTTGAATTTCAATATAAATTTTTTTAGCAACAATTGTTTAAAAATGCATTAATTTTTACTTCGATTATACATAAAATCGATTATTTTTCGAATTGTTTCGAAAGGTTATTATTACTTTTATTTCACTATCATCAACCTCAGCTGACTTCTCTCTCTGATCGATAAGCATCGTTGAGGTGAAATCTTCAGCAAAAAATTTCGGGAACACTCTTTGGGACTATCGTCCTTTTAGAAGATTTCTACCACAAACTTCAGAGGGCAAAAAGCTTAGGGGACAAAAATTAGGGTAAAAATTAGGATAAAGCTTTGGATACTAAGTGGGATAAAAATAAGAATACAAAGTGGGGTAAGGATAAGAATGCGAAGTGCATTAAGAATTAAAAAAGGAATTAGGACAAGAATTAGGACATGAATTTAGACATGGATTGAAACAAGAATTTGAACAAGGATTAGGAAAAGGTGTTGGACAAGTATTATGACAAATATAAGAACAAGAAAATTACGAGCATAATTTTAGAGACAAGGAAAAAATACAACTAAGAATATGGATAAGGATATAGATACGTTTTCACGTCAGAATACCTACGAGTATGTCCATGACACAGCCAACTGCAACCTTCTTAACATCAAATTCAACTATTAACAGTTCAAATGCAACTTTTCACAAATCAAATTCAATCTTGTCCACTAAAAATTAAACTTTTTACACTTCAAACTCAACATTTCACATTGGAAAACATTACAAAAAGAAGTGAATTGAATGTGAATGAAGAGAAAAAGTGGAGGGAATTAAGAAAATGTAAAAAAAATGTATATGAAGTATTAAATATTGAATTTCATTGGTAAAGCGTTGCATTTCAAGTGTCAAAAATTGTTGAATTTGAAGAAACAACCTTTAAAATAAAAACTGTTCAGATAAAGTATCCGCTAACATGACGAAAGGGCGACTTTTTCAGGCTAACTATACACTTTACTTTAGTCCCCAATTTAGAAATTTGAATTTAATTTGCAAAATGTAAGCATAAATCTCTAAAGCATGATTTATATGAACTTGGTTTTGGCCACTTTAGCCGCAACATTGCAGACTAATGCAAAAAATTAATTTTATTCAAAGAAAGAAATATTAAAAACAAACAATAAACACGCCCCCAATCACACCCCCAATCACTTACAACACTTACTTTAATTGCAAAAAAAACCAACCCTGAATAAATAACGTCAAGTTATAGTGATTTACGTAAATTTAATACGAATTAAGTTTCGTTACAATCCGTTGGTAAGGCCTTACTTGTCACTGATAGCATCTTCAATTTCATCAGACATAATTGGATACCAAAGTTGCACACTTAATATTAATACAAACATATATAGAAACAGCAACACACAAACTTACAAAGATGGGGACACACGCGCCCAACACTTGTAACCACCATCCCTGCACCTACCAGATGACGACGACAACGACGACACCAACATCTATCTCGGGCACATGAAACTAGCCAAGAGTGCTCATTAAAATGGTTGCCTTTATTGCTTTTATTGTAATTACTCCGATTTGAGCTGCTCCCTGTTGCTCTCCACCTGCCGCCAATTGCAACACATTGGTAAAAAAATCGAGCATACTAAAGTGGGGCGAGAGCCTGAGCCTTACTCTCTGTAGCTTTATGTCAATACAATTATTGTGTTTTAGTGGGGGTCTGCTTAGCTTGGCGCTCAAAGCTTTTGACTTGCATGAGTTTGGTCTCTCACTCCCAACCTCTTTCACATGTTGGTACTCAGCGAATCTACTTTGTGATTCTGTTGTTGTTTTTCCCCAACACTTTTGCTGCAGAGTCCCGCCGCAACATTTCAACGTCGTGGAGCTGCTGCTGGATTTTCTGCTCGCCCATTAAAATGCTTGCTGATGTTCAGACGCGCGCGATGTTCGTGCTTGTTGCTGGTCGTGCGCGTTGCGTTGCGTCCGGCGGCTTGCGTGCGCGCGCTGAATCTTGAATTGAAGGCAACAAAATTGTTGACAACAAAGACTAACAACAACAACAGCGACAATGTTTAGATGTTGTTGGTTTGGGGGTTGCCTGCAATTTTGTGCGCTGGCGTTATTGAGCGTAGTAGCAAGAAGTTGCCTCAACTTTCAAAACAGAAAATGACGCACCGATTTTGAAGTTTGGTGCATTAAAAGCCGGTTTGAGTCCTCAACTGAGAAAAAAAAACCGCTCAAGCTCAAACTCAAAGTAGCTGGCGCAACATTAATTTTGTCACTTTGTCGACAAAACATTTTAATTGCGTGAGTTATGCGCGAGCCGGGCATTATTTTGTTGCAATGCGTTAACGATGCGATAAGTTCGTCGCTTAAGAATGTGCTGCTATATAAGTATGACGATTTCGAACTTTTGTCGTCTATGCAAACATTTTTATCCCTTCAAGATTGTCGAAAGGGTCGCAATTGTAATTCCTTCTCTTTCACTCTCACTCTGACATAAATAAAGAAACATCCTACTACCCGTCATAAATTTACCCTAAAAGAAATGCCTGTAAATGTACCTACCAAATTTTCACTTTATTTGGGCAATATATTGCTGTTTACCATCTACCTGTAAATTATAAGGCCCTTACGTTAAAATTTGTTGTGAGGACAGATGTTTTTGACAACAATAAAAACAAGTAGAAACAAGACAACCACACAATAGTCGGTTCTATCGTTAACACAGATAATGTCGTTAAAATATTTTCATAGAGCTCCTCTTTTTTTTCATTTTAAATAAAAGGTTTTGAACAATTTTTTGAAAAATTTTGAAGAGTTTCTCTTTTTTGAAAAAGTTTTTTATTTTTAAACCTTTTCGAAAATATTGTCACAAAGCCCCTCTTTTTCCATTTTTGGAATTTAAAAAAAAATATTTCCTCTCCTTCCCTCCCTTTCCTCCCTTTTTTAAACCAATTTTTAACAGATCCTCTCTTTTCTGAAACAGTTTTTTCTATTTTTGAATCTTTCTGGAAGCTTTTAAAAAAATTTTCATAGTGGCCCATTTTTTGTCCATTTTTGAGTGGTTTTTTAATTTAAAGAACAAAATATTGCCTTAGAGCACCTTTAAAAAGTTTTTGAAATTATTAGAGCCCCTTTTTTCTCTTTAATAATGGGGCCCAATTTTTTTGAATATTGTCATGGAGTTCCGACTTTTTTAATTTTGAAGGTTTTTGAATAATTTTTTTTTAATTTTTAATAGACCCTTATAAATGGAAAAAATATGTGAATACTTTGGTAGATTTTTAAAAACATCAGCTTCCTCTTTTCCCTCGATTTTTGAAGATTTTTGGCAAATTTTTTGAACAAAGGATCAAACTGTTCAAAGTATAAAAAAATTGAATGCTGGACTTTTTCAGCAAAAATGGTCTGCAGAATGCTATTTTTCAGAATAATACCACCGTTACTCAGCTGTAAAAAGTTCTAGTGGACTGTGTCGTTAGATATTTTATCAAATACTTGAATGTCTGCAGGAGTTTGTTGTTTTTTACAATTTAAAAAGACTGAATTGTATTTTCGATAACATTACACTGTTTTTTTTTAAGAATGAAAAGATTAACTCTAAATTTTTTAGAGGATAAAATAAATCACTAAAATATCGATTTATCAAATTTCATCATACATTCGATTTAAAATAATCGATAATTAATGGAATATTCATGAAACTTATATTAGTAACATATATTAAAAATTATCGATTAAAGTTATTTTATTTAAATATCGCTTGTTTATTGAATCAACATTTTTGAGTTATTGATGGATTGAAATACTGATACCAAATATGTTTCTATTTTCGGTCAAATTATCGATAATTTCTCAGCTTAAATTTTGAAAATTTATCGTTTGAGATATCGATGCTTTATCGGGGGTTATATCGATCTTTTATCGATTAAAATAACAATCATTGTAAGATGAAAATCGATAATCTATAGATTTAAAAGTTTTAAAGTTCTTGGTTTACATATAGATAATTTATGGCTAAAATATAGATAACTTATCGATTAAAATATCGATAGTTTATTGATAAGAATTATAAATTTATCGATTTAAGGAACGATTAAAAATTTATTTATTTAATAGTTCGCTTGTTTATTGATTAAAAAATTTTGAGTTATTGATGGATTGAAATACTGATAGCAAACATATTTCTATTTTCGATAAAAATATCGATAATTTCTCAGCTAAAATTTCGATAATTTATCGCCTTAAATATAGATGATTTATCGGCCAATATATCTATAGTTTATCGATTAAAATAACAATCATTGTAACATAAAAATATCGATAATCTATAGATTTAAACGTTTTAAAGTTCTTAGTTTATGTATCGATAGTTTATGGCTAAAACATCGATAATTTATCGATCGAAATATGAATAGCTTATTATTAAGACTTATAAATTTATCGATTCAAAGAGCAATTATTTGTTTTTTTATTGATTCAAATAATTTTGTGCTATTGATGGATTGAAATATTGATAGCAAATACATTTATATTTTCGATAAATAGATCGATAATTTATCGGATAAAATTTCAATAATTTATCGCTTGAAATTTCGATACTTAAGTGGTCGATATATCGATAGTTTATTGATTAAAATAACAATCATTATAGGATGAAAATATCGAAAATCTATAGATTTCCAATTTTCATTTCTTGGTACACCGATAATTTATGGCTAAAATATAGATTATTTATCGATTGAAATAACGATAGTTTATTGATTAAAATTATAAATTTGTCGATAATTTGAAAACTATATGTTGATTAAAATATCGAAAATTTAATAGTTAAAATATCGCTTAATTATTGATTATAATACCGATAAGCATCACTGCAAAAACTTAATGAGCTACTCTAGGCAAATTTATCGATAATTCGAGAAAAAACTGTATCCAATAAATTTCCTTTGAATGTATCAAATAAATAAATATATCGTCGACTTACAAGCAAAACTGACCAACTGAAAACACATAGTTCGTGAAAAAAAGCAAAACAAGTTTTTATTGTTTTGAAGGTCCTTGTGTTTCCTTTTAAATTTGGTCTTTAAAAGGATCAAAGAGATATTTTTAGCCGAAGTATTAGATTTTCAGTATGGCCAGAAATTTTTGAATGACTTTCTACATTGAACTGCATCAAAAATTAAAAAACCGAATTTTTGTAGTTGGTCAGTATTTTTTGTCATCCGACGATATTCACTTCGCAATATTGAATATCCACCAAAACAAAAAAAAAACATAATCATTTAGAAATTCAGTACTTAACAATAATCACTTGTTAAAAATTTATTTCGCTTCATGACACTTTTTACTTTTTTTTTAATTTCCGAAAGAACTCGGGGTACTTTTTTTTAACTTCTAACCGGGGATGTTAGGTGTAATACCTGTTAAGTCAAATCTGCCTTGGGTGGAAATGGGGTGATAGATGAGTGGGAAGGAGAGGGTAATCAAGTGAAACATGTGTAGAATATACTAAGTTTGGTGAAAAGCTGCATAAACATATGAATTTTCCGACTTTTGGTGGAGAAGCACCATACCCAGGGACTCTTAAATGCTGGGTCTATCAAAGGGAGCAGAACTCCACAAATGTTGTCCGCCGATGGAGCCTTCCAAGAAAATGGTTGCCAGTTTCTTCAGAAAATGGACATGTCGCAACGGTACCACTTGAGCTAAGGAGAACTGTTAATGCTGCATTGTACACAACCATTTTTTTGTCGGAAGTCTTCGGAGAATTAAGGAAAATTAATCATCCTCCATCACGACAATGCGAATTTGGCAAGACTTAAAAAGCAATCTTGGTATATAGGTTGCGGCAGGTTTAATATTAATTTTATATAAAAAATTTTCTTTTATATAATTTTTTGTAAAAGGAAATAAGAAGCTATTTTTCCTAATTCTTTATCTCAATTTTGATGAAGATTCATTTCAAATATAAATGGAAAGTTTTGAGATTTAATGATTTTGAAAGTCATCCTCATTACTATGAATTTCTCCGGTCATATTCATAACATACTTATTTTTCTAGTAATTTTTTTCAGTCAGTAACATCTGTTTGGATTTATTTTGTTATTCGTTATTTTATACCCGCTTTATCGCAAAAACAAGCCATTATCTTCCAAAAAATAGCCAATTAAATTTTCGCAACAACCCATTTAAAATGTACTTTTGAAATATAAGACTGATAACAACCATATAAATGCTCTCACAACATTCTAGTGAAAGAAACTCCCCAATAAATTGTCTCCCATACTCAACAACAACAACATTAATAAAATCAAAGCTTTCATCATTTGTGCTCTAGAAGCGAGCGAGCAAGCGACATGGTACTTGTCGACGCGTGCTTTATACACGACTTATTAGAATTTGTGCAGCTTCTTAAAGCTTTTAGTAGTCACTGTGATAAAACTACGAATAGTTTTTTAAAGTGCGGCCGTTAAAGTTACTTTCTATAGAATAGGATACTTAGTTCTTAAAACCAATTTTTAAGATTTTAAAACATAATGGAAATATTTTTATAATGGGGCCATCATAACTTAGATGATTTATATGATTTATGATATTTTTCATATAAACTATTAAGCGTAAGTTATATGAAGACAACTAAAGTGTTACAACTCAAGAAAATGTTTAGCGGCAACTTGGAATATAAACAAACACATGGCAGAGCACTTAGAGAAAGCAAGAATCTGTTTAGCAACTGAGAGCAAGAGTTGACGAGTTAGAGCAAAAACAAATCTCGGTCAGTGTTGCCAATATTTTTTGTTAAATTTCCAAAAAAAAAAAATAAAAAAAAAATCGCTAAAAAATTTAATTTTCCCTTTAACTTCATTAAATAGCCTCTTATATTTATCTACACCGTTTGCAAATTATGGGTAGTTCAGAAAGCATAACTGTGATTATGATAAGCTCAGAAAAAATTTAATGAATTCCTGAAATTCCATTTGAAATTCAGAAAGTATCAATTGAAATTTAAAAAACATCAATTGAAAATCAGAAAAAATCAAATTTATCAATCAATTAATCGGATTTCAGAAATTCCATTTGAAATTCAGAAATCATCAATTGAAATTTAGAAAACAACAATTGAATCTCTACTAAGGATCAAAATAATTTCAGAAATTCCATTTGAGGTTCGGAAAGAATCAATTGAAGTTCAGAAATTCCATATGAAATTCAGAAAGCATCAATTGAAAGTAAATATCAAATGGATTTCGGAAATTCCTTCTGACATTCGGAAAAAATCAATTAAAGTTCAGAAATTCTTAGAAATTCAGAAAAAATCAGTATGGTAAGGAATTTCATTTCAATATCTGAAAAAAATCAATTCAAATTCAGAAATTCCATATGAAATTTCGAAAAAACCCATTGGAAATACAGAAAATATTATATGTAATTCAGAAAAATTTATAAATATAAATTCATCTTTATTCAATTGGAAATTCTGAATTTCAATTGATGTTTTCTGAATTTCAAATGGGATTTGTTAATTTAAATCAATACTTTCTGAATTTCAAATGTAATTTCTGGTTTTCAATAGAATTTTTATTGAATTGTAAATGGTGTGAACCGTAATTTGACATCATAAACATTTCTAAAAGCAAGAAAAGAAATATATATTTTTAATTTTTAATTTTAAATGTTTAATGCTCTTAGTACAACAAAAAACTTAACACGAAATTCCTCCTAATGATTTATATTTTAATGATAAAATAAAACTTTTTCCTTGTTTAGTTTAAATTCTAAGTGTGTAAAGGTAGATTTTGATTTGAAAAAGTATTTATAATCGTCAAAAATTGTATTTTACTGTGAAAAATTCAATTTAAAGTTTGAGTTGATGCTATATTTAACATTTACGTCCGCGAAAATGTTAAATCCAAATTGAACCTTTTACTTTTTAAATACAACTATTAACATTAAAAATTCAACTTATTACAAATCAACTTCAAATTTTTTACACTACAAATTCAATTTTTACACTAAAATTAAAGTTTTTACAATCAGTTAATCAGTGTAGTACGAGTATCCTCGGGAGATAAGGGACACTTTGTCTTTTTAAGTAAACACGAAAGAGTAAATGAGACAAATGCTGTTGCTGAAAGATCGACACTGCCTTAAATCTACCTTTTTGCATTAGAAAATATAACCTTAACAAAAAAAGTTGGAGTTAACCCTTTTGGTTAGAAAAATATAATTTATTGTATTGTAAAAAATCGTTGAAAGTATTCTCCACTAAGCTTGTGCTAAACAGTTCCTTAGCCGGAATGAAAATGGAACGTTTGTTTTGTACATCTGAACTAGTTTGCGGAAACATGTTCGCAGAACTATGTAGTTCCTTTGAGCTGAAGAAGGAAAAATATGTTTGAGTACTAAATTTACTAGATAGGTAGGATATCTGGTAGGATATGAGTAAATATTATAAAATCAGCTATTCGTAATTGCGATCCTTATATGCACAATATAACAAACCTTATTCTATATTGTTTATCTAGAATTTTATTCTACATATTTTAATTATTTAAACATGTTCATATGTAGTTAGCAGTTGTCTCGGAAGCAAAACATGTCCCGAAACTATGTAGTTCCTTTAGTTCCATTTGATTGAATGAAAGCATGTTCAAAACGAAAAGAACAGAGCATTGAGCGCAACAAGAACATCACGAAATGTTAACCCCCAGCGCTTTCGTCATGAAACAGATAATTTATTTTAATTGAAATTGAGAAAAATATAACATTGAAAGGATTGTGAATCGTTAGTCAATACTTTTCTAAAAGACGACTACCAGGCGTCGAAAGAACGCCTTGTCTTGAAATATAATCCCCGAATCAACCTCTTTTTTGTAATGTTCACAAAAAGTGAGCATCTTTTGGGGCAGGCTATGAGTCATCAATCGTAACCAGTGGTAATCAAAAGAATGTCTAGAGAATACGTCCGCTAGTCGGGGCGGGTGATCAGAAGAAGCAATGTCTACAAAAAAAAGTGCTTGGGGTAGAACTTCTTATTTGAGCGTTTCCTAGCATGTTTTGATCGGTTTGCAACGAACGGACGAGCTTTGTTGTGTTTTTCGAAGTATTCCGGCCGTTTTTCCTTGATCAAAGTCCTTGAAAAAGTTGATCAATTGTAGTCTGTTGCTATGATGTAGTCTGTTGCCCCCAGAGATCGTTTCATTCAGTTTTGGCAGCTCATAGAAGATCACATCCTTCTGATCTCACCAAATGAGGCTGGTATTGGTTGGCCATGCTTAACTACATATTTATGCGCTTGGGATTGTCGTAATGGATACACTTTTCATTGCCCGGAACGGTTTGAAGCAAAACCTCTTCCGTTGAAACTGTTGCTTCAGGTGGAAAAAATGCCTTTGTTGTAAGTCGTACTCGTATGGGACCCAACTTCTCTGTTTTTAAACCATGTCCATGTCTTTTAGGCATTTTCCCACTGTTCTCAAATCGACTCCTAACGATTCAAACCAATTTTTAAGAATACGACATGAGCCTTCTTTGAGCGAGGCATTACATTGCATTCATTGTATTAAGACTTTTTCGACCGTCCAAGTCGTTCCTTGTCTTCCAAGTCGAGATTACAACTTTAAAAACGTGAAAACCACTTTCGCTAAGATAGAAATGTTTTAGTAATAAAGTAAAGCTCCATGAAAAAAAACAAATTATCCGGCTCAATCGATAATGCACAAAATCATGATATTTATGCCTCATCAAAAGGACGTACACTGAAAACGTAGTCGAGTAGATAGTTTGACAGCCAAACTTAAGTCTTGGGTTCGAATCCCCGCCAGGGAATTGTCCTACGCTTTAATCCTTTTGCAAATCTTTCCGCATTTCTAATCAACTGAAAATGAAAATTCATCAATATTTACGACATGAAGTCGTAGTTGGTGGTAGAGAAGTTTGTGGATGAGGTTGCCTTATAACTTGTATTGACTGAGGCAAACGTATAACACTTGACATAGATTCTAATTCACATATGTCAACGGGTTTCCGACACACTGAAAACATCCTACACATGTTTCACTTGATTACCTTCTTCTTCCAAGCTAATGTATCACCACGTTTTCGAACCAAGGCATACTTGACTGAATGGGCTTAACACCAGAAATCCTTGGTTCAAAGCTTAAAAAAAACCTGAGAATGCACTTCCTTCAACATCTCTAGTTATCAATTAAATTCAACACCCAAAAAACTTTTAATAATTTTGATGACGCCATATTTGATCCGATATGTTTAGCACCTTATTTTACCGTAAATTAAAAAATTGTCGTTTTATTCCTTCCATGAGAAAACTCCTATAAAATTCCTAAAATGGGAAATATCCATCAAACTGGCAACACTGATCACGGTACAAGGCATAGCAACGCTTTACAAAATCGCAATTTTGCAGCCGGCTGTTGTTGGCTTGTGGAACTCCCGGTATATTTAACAACGGCTAAGCGCGTTAAAGGCGCGCGATTAAAAACATGGCAACACAACGACCAACGACGACCAGAGACAAAACCACCACCAGAAAACAATCCAATGTTCATTGCTTAGTGTTTTCTTCGGTTCGCATCTTTGCGTTGGTCGCAACTTCAACGCCTAGACATGCCGGGTGAGTACAAAGTAAGTGTGATCTTAGGCACAATAACAACAACGACGATGACGACGACAGCGACTACGGTCATGGTGCCGTTACCGGTTCGTTGTCGTCGAACCGCTTCATAGCAATGCGACGAAATCGAACGCGACGGCGAATGTCTCCGTTGCGCGTCTATCGCAAAATCTACCAGGCGCTCAGCAACAAGTAGCAGGTAAAAATGTTGCTGCAAGTTTTGTTGCCACAATATCGAAGAGAGGCTGAGAGTGAAAAGCGGAACTTATACAAAAGAGCGCAAAGCATTGAAAATAAAAATAGACTCCAACCGTCAGCAAAACAACAACAAATAACAGCTGAACTTTGGGGTTGACCGGTGGCGTCATTCTGCAGCTTTTGTGTTTGATTAAGAGAGTATTGTTGAAGCGTTTGTTTTTTTTGGAGCGAGAGTGTGAAGTAAGTGAGAGACGCGCCTTTAAAATTAAATTCATTTCAAAAGATTTTGTTTGTTTTTAGCTTTTATTCATTTTGTTATTGTTTTTGTTGTTGTTATGGGTTAAGTGTTGTTGTTGCTCTTCGTGTTGTTGTTGTTGTGTTGAATACTGAATTTTTATTGCAGCTTAAATGATTTGCGGTTGCGGGTGTAGGCAGCTAGATACGGCTGGATATCCAAAAGAATTTTTGTTTGTTTTGTTTTGTTTCGTTCGTCGGATATCTTCTGTTGAAGAAGCGACCGAAGAAAATATTTGTGTAGCAGCTTACAAAATTATAAAATGACTTGAGAGAAGAAGTATGAACGGATTTTTGAAGATTTGTATCATTAAAATAATAACTAATGACAGAATGTTATAGGTACTCATTAGTGTAAGATCCAAGGGAGATAATTCGAGGTCAAGTTATGTATGTTGAAAGCTCTGCTTTTATTCTGATTACATGAAAATTTGTTGTTGTCTTACTTGTAAAATGCTTAATCGTTAAACAGTTTTAAACTCTCTCCCTAAAAAGCTTACCTTAATAAGAAGGAGAAGTTTGCAGTTAGAGTAAAATTTTAGATGCCGAAGCATGTTACTGTAAAATATACGCTATTGTTATCAACAGCGTTTATATACAGTTAACTTCCAGAGGTAAGCTTTTTGAGCATACTTCTTTTAATTCTAATGAAAAGGCTTTTATAAGAACTTCTAACCTTTAAAGATTTTAAGACGTCATTTCTTTTTACTTATAGTCCTACCGATGAGAAGAAGGTTATCTATATCTTTGTACTTGATAGAAAAAAAAGGAATATGCTTCATGTTGGACAATGGTCAGGCAGGCCAGTAAAACTTAGTACTCCCCATGAATCCATTAAAATAAGGAAAATCAAGAAACAGCCAAGAAATTATGGCGTACAATACGCCAAGTATTTTAAGAACACCTCCTCAGTCACCGGATCTCGACCCGTTCGTTTCTTTGTGGGGGGATTTGGAGTGAGCTATTCGAAAGAATACTATAACAACAAAAGAACAATTAAAACTTGTTATAAAAGAAGAATGGGCGAAAAATTCACCAGAAAGAACACAATACCTTAATCTGTCCATGCATACCTGTCCATTCATAACTGACAGAATGGATCATCAGTAGTACATACAAATTTTGAAGGACAATTTGGCAGCAAATGCCGAAAACTTTGGGCTTTCGGGTCGTTACATATTTCACCAAGATAGCAACCTGAAGTATACAGCTCAGAATACTGGATTTTGTCTTCTGTACAATACGCCAAATATTTTAGAAACAATTCCTCAGTCACCGGATCTCAACCCGTTCGATTCTTTATGGGGGGATTTGAAGCGGTCTATTCGAAAGCATACTATAACATCAAAAGAACAACTAAAAAGTGTCATAACAAAAGAATGGGTGAAAATTTCATCAGAAAGAACACGGTACCTTGCTCGGCCCATACATAATTGTCCAATCATAACTGACAGAATGGACCATCAGTAGTACATACAAATTTTGAAGGACAATTTGAAAGCAAGTGCCGAAATTTTGAGCTTTCAGGTCTTTACATATTTCAACAAGATAACGACTCGAAGCATATAGCTCAGACAACTCGACTTTGTGTCCTGTACAATACTTCAATTATTTTAGGAGCACCTCCTCAGTCACCGAATCTCAACCCGTTCGATTTGAAGTGATCTATTCGAAAGCATGCTATAACATAAAAGGAACAATTAAAACGAGTTATAACAGAAGAATGGATGAAAATTTTATCAGAAATAGCTATGACCCGAATAGCTATAATAGTTATGATAAATTTTATCATAACTGTCCATTCATAACTGACAGAATGGATCATCAGTAGACCATCAACATTTATGGGCGTATGTAGAGTAATCTATTCAAAAGCATCCTTTAACATCAAAGGAACAATTAAAACGAGTTATAACAGAAGAATGGTCGATAATTTCATCAGAGAGAACACAGTACCTTACTCTGTCCATGCCAAATAGCATAAAGGAGTTTATTGGACTGAAGGGATACGGCGCACGATATTAAATTTTCATTTTCATTAGTTTACTATTATTTAAAGTTGACTTCCGAATACTTTTGTGGGGCACTGTAGATAATATTTTATTGAAAGAAATTTGAAGAGATGTGATCAGAAAACATATTTTTTTTTTTTACTATTTGATAATGACTTGTTTGATTATGACTTGCCGCCTTATCTTTAGGTCGTTAAAACGACACAGTAGACCCTGCACCCACGAGATATACAATAATCACTGACTTCTCAAATCAAGTTGAATCATTGAAAAAATGCATGAAGACCGTCATACAGCTGATGAGAAAGCTGTTAAAAGCAAAATTGAAAAGCGACTTGCTTGAACATGGACAGATTACGCCTTCATACTGTCAGAAAGAAATTCACACTATCCTTTTGATCGTAAAAATTTATAGAAGATGAACAGTTCTCATCCTGGATTTTTGCACAAAATTTAACTTCAATGCGGATATTTGAATAAAACTATGCTCTCGTTCCGTTCTATCGTCCTTGGTGCGAAAAATTATGGTTTTTGCATGAAAATCCGATTTCCACGCTCCGAACTCAAACAAAAATTCCAACGTAGATTTTACGGTATCACGGACGATGAGCAGCAATTTTAGGAAAAAAGCACAAAATCATTATTATACCATCAGCTATTACCTTTCATTCATGATAAGTACTCTTATAAAATTTAAAATAAGATATTTAGCATCGATACACTTTTGTTGAGATAATTTCCGATATCCTGAAATATAAGTAGCAGCCAAGTAAAGTAACAGATAATACACTGCGCCTTCGAACCATGCCATAGTTTGTCAATCCGCACCATCTTAAACATATTTTCATGTAAACATGTTGTGAATTATAAGCATGCCAAAATAAGTGGAAGTGAGAAAAATTTGCTTGATTCAAGTAAATACTTTGCTGAAAACTAAAATAATTCTCTGCGGTTGCTTAAACCACCCTGCTCTCCAATCTAAGCCTACCTTGTAATTGTATCAGACTCATAGGTACCTAGTTTGTTGCCCTCACATGTTGTGCATGGAATTAAACTTAGGACCTTTGAAATGGCCTTTATACATGTATACCGCTGCATGGATGGAATGCTCAGTTAATCAAAAGCAATAAAGAGAAATAGCAAAGAAAAAGAGCTACTTTTATGGGATTAAAAATAACAAATTGACAAATTACCCCCTCTTTTATTCTTTCAGGCAGATGCTGACAGAAACATCAATAAATCAATTTAACTAAGACTTTAACAATTGAGATCTTTAGTTTTCACTTCCTTTAAGAAATAATTATTAAAAATTTTCGCCTTGAGGTCCTCATTATTCTGACAGCCAATGGCAAAGCTGTCTTGAAAACTTTACTTCACAACCAATGACTTTTCTCTATAAATGTTAAAATAATTAAGTGTTAAACGAAAAAGTTTCAACATGGCAGCAAAGCTAAGACAATGTGAGCTTTTAAGCAACGAAATCATTGCAATGAATTTCCCCAAGCCAAGAGAAAACTTAGCTTATTTTTGTTATTGTTTTTTTTTTTTATAACTTCAAAATTCCTTTACTCATTGGGCTTTCATGGATTTTGTTCTAATGGGATATGGTAAGACTATGGCTTTCGAGTATTAGGCGAGGAAAGAAAAAGTTATGCAAAAAATTACGCGCGAAAAACTTTTGCCAAGTGAGCGTTGCACTCAAAGCGCGCGTTGCTCCTACTACTACATTGTGTGGTGCTGATGGTGAGGACAATGGCGCTATTGCGCCAATTGTAAGAGCAAATTTTATTGTCGGGAAAAATATTCCTGGGCACCTAATAACATTCAATGCATATTCAAAATGGTGCAAAATATCAAAAAAAAATTTAGTAGTTATTGGATATAAGAGAGGCATGTTGTATGTGTATGTTTTACTGGATTTTTGAGGGGGGGTTAAAACTGTGTTTATGTTGTGAGATGGGAAGGAGGCTCATTAATGTGGGTACATGTATTTTAATAAAAATTTTGATTTAGTTTTTGTGTCAGTTGAAACTGATTTCTTTCAATTTGATGAAAACGTTCAGTGGTGATGAAAATATCTTTAATGATAATGATGATTATTGATAACTTTTAGATGACAAAACTTTAGGACCAAATATACTTTTTTGCCCAAAACTATTTTCTATTTTTTTTTTTTTTGTGTATTTCGGCCTTTACTACTTAAATTTAAGAGAAACGTGGTTAGTCTCTTAATGGGGCTATACACCTACGTTTTCCCATTATCTAGTTATCTTTAAGGGGCTCTACGCCTTCAAGGGGCCAACATTTTTATTTTATGTTCAAGTTAATCCGAAAATTATTTTCAAAGTTACACGCACATTTGTCAAGATGTATCAAAACGTCAAAACTTTCACCGTAATTTTATCAAAACAATGTTTTTGAAGTCGGTGGGCAATGTTTCAAAGAAACGGTTAGGAAACCCATTAGTCTCAAATTTTTACACAAGATTTTGAAGTATATTTCTCATAAATTTATCAAAGATTTTTCCTCACCTATAAATATTTTCCATTTTATTAACATTTAAAGTCAAAATGTACGTTGAAAAACGAATTTTCTGTTGAGATGTCGCCATTTTGTCAAAAAATTAATATTTGGCTTATTCCTTCGATTTAATACTTTATTTTTTGATAAATTCAGTCCAGATGATTCAGTCCAGAGATATCATGTTCATCGCAAGAGGCCTTCTTTAGAGAATCGCAGAGGATCTTAAAGATCAGCTACAGCAGCTTTAAAAATAATAAATCAACAATCATCAAATCAAAATTCAACATTTGTAATACACGGCTTACACCGTGTAAACATATCACCGTATAAACATATCCGGACGGTTAACCGAAGTATTTGACCATTTTTGGTCAGTCATCTTAGATCCCCTTCTGTGGATTGTACAATAGGATAATTCTGACCTCGGATTCATAATCAACGACCTTGAAGAACCCACGAGATATCGATCCAAAAACTATTTTTTGTAATATTTTCGACTTAATTGCGAAATTCTGGTCCACAACTCCGGTGAAGAGGTGGCCATTTTGAATCCGACATGTTGATTTCTGAAATGTTGAATACAGCATCTTAATGTGCACACCGGTATGTCTCCGAATAGTTTTTTGCAACTCTCAATAATGTTTGCCAACAAAACCAGATTTAAGGATTTGGAACAAATATAAAAGTTTCTACTTTTGTACACCATTTTGGAACAATAGTTCACTCGAATCTAGAAAATGATGAAGGAAATCATTAAAGTCGGTAAAATTTTGTGATGTTTTACAGGAAAAGGGTCCGTATCTGCCCAGAATCAAAGTTCTTTTTTCTTGCTTTTTTTAAAATTACACATTATTTTGAACAAAAAGACACCTCAATCACCAAAAAATTTCAAAAATTAGCTTACTTATAGCATTTTGAAGTTCTAGCATGAAAATCTAAAGTTTTGAGATATTGATGTTCAAAAGTTTTACAATTTGTACCTTAACTTCCACATTTAAGATACATGGCGGAAGATAAAGTTTTCTTCCTTTAAGGAGGTAGAGGATGAATAATTGACTGAAATGAAAACTTATAAAATGTATCCACCAAATTCGATCTGAGAATATAAAGTCCCTTTTCCTGAAACATCACGTATATTGGAGAAGAAGGTGAAAATCTATGCTACTTTGGGATGAACCGGGTTGATATTTACTTCAGAGATTCAAAAACTACCTGTTTCGTAAGTTTTACGGTTTGAAATTTTAACTTAATCAGTGCATTATATTTCCTAAACCATTTGTCATTAAGATTTAATTTTATTGAAGATTTAAATAAATTAAATGTCATTCTAATACTCGTATGTACTTGAAATCGTTATCCATACTCTACCCCAAGTCATATAAAATAAGTACTTCGGAGAAAATTCTCCAGCAATTTTGAGTTTAAATAAACAATTACTTCAACACCCGAAAAGGTAAAACTTACAAAAATAACATTTTCTCAAACACACTTCTCCATTACTATTCATCTCCAAAATCAGTTGCAATAAACGTCAAAGCCATTAACTCCTAAATCTCTACCGAATTATCAAGTTTTATCGTCTCCGAAAACTTTTTGTTTTCTTCTCAAACTTGAATTTATTTAGTTAGTGGTGTGTGCCTTCAAGAAAGCCTCACTGCAAAAACTCAATTTTATCGGAATATAACAGGAATTGAGGAAACGTCGCATTTCTCAGACGTGTTGATGTCACAAAATCACGCAGATGAATTTACATAAAAGAGAAGAGTAAAAAAAAAAACAGAACAACAAATACAACACTAAAGTGCTTTCGGTTTGGATAAAATAGTGAGAGCTTATGTGTGTGTGTGTGTGTGTTTGTTTGCTTCAAAGCATAAAAAGCAGTCTCCCCCATACAGTTTAACTCAAAAGCGTCACACACCCGCACTCAGCAGAATCTGTCAGTTTTGTTCTAAAGCTTTGTTGTTTTTGATTTTGTTTTTTTTTTCTTTTCTTTCTTCTTCTTTATTGCATATCATTTGAAAATATTGGATAAAATAAGTTGTGTGCCACATTTCTGAGCGCCGATTACAATTTGCGAGAAAGATCCATCCAATTTTATCTAGACTGAGTGAGGAAAATGAGCTGCCGCCGATGCCAATGATGGCAGCAACAACAACGACGGCGACGATTTCTTCTTGATGAGCTAGTGTGTGGCTCCTCGCACAACAAACCAAGTCAATTGGGGAGCAGAAAATAAAGCTTACCATATGGTATGGTATGGTATGGTATGATGGGGTTATAGTTGGAGAGTGTAAAAGCGATGTAAGAAAGCCACAATCTGAGATATATGGAAAGAGATATTGATGATTGGAAAATGTTGAGATTGGTACAGGAGGGGATACATGATTTGGTTCATGAGAGGGTACAAAAGGGGGCGTGGGGGGGGTCAATGTTGAACATCTTTAAATCATAGAGATTTCAAAGCAGATGATATGTAAAAAATTAAGCGATAGATGTAGAAATCATCAGTTTATTAGAGAAAGCTTTTTTAAGTTTCCTAACATCTACAAATTTTACACATTAAGGGCTCACATGCCCTTGAAATTTAGAAAAACAATTATTTTTACAAATTATTCTTCTTTACACTTTTAGGGATTTAAAGTAATTAAAAAAAAAGTATAAAGAAAATTCCACTCCACGACAAAATTAAAGCAATAAATTCGACCTGACATTTGGTTGGCGCCCCTTACGTCAGCTGAGTTTCGTATTTTATATTTTTGCAAAACCGGGGTTTCATAGAAAACAATATCTTTTATAGGACTATCTTTGAAGTTGACAATTCTAGAACGAGGGTTGCCTTTAAGTCTTGCGCCTCGGCAACACTAAGCATTGTCAGATGAATTTTGACAGTTCCATTCGAATTTGACATTTTCTAGCACAAACGTACTCACAACGTTTTGGTGTATGTGCGCTTTTTGTGTAGTTTACGGTGGTTTCGACTGATGACTTTTTTTACAATTTTGGAAGTGGATTGTCAAGAAAAGAATGCATCAATCAACTAAGCTCGACTTTTGGTGATGAAACACTACACTCAGCGACTGTAAAACGTTTCTGTAATGAGTTCAAGCGTGGTCGTCGTTCTCTCTACGACGAATTTCGGAAAGGTCGTCCAAGAACGGCTGTTGTGGCAGAAAACATCGATGCTGTGCGTGAACTGTTGGAAGCAGACTGGCATGTGTCATACCGTGAGATGGAGTCATCATGAGGCATTAGTGGGACTAGCATATATTTCCACTATATGAGCATTAAGACGTTAGGAAGATTTGTTCCCGTTGGATACCCCATAATTTCACGGTTGCTCAAAAAAGGCCCGTGCAAGGAAATGCTGAAAAAATACAAGAGAGGTAGTTCGAAACACGTCTATGACATCACCACTACGCTACATGGATCTACGCTTATAAGCCCGAACTGTTTGGGTCTTTCAAAATGAACAAAGCCCGACAAAAGTTATTCGCGGAAGGAGCACATCCAAGCAAATGGTAGTCGGTTTTTTCAGAAAAACCGGTAATGTCGCAATTGTTCCACTTGAACTGCGGAGAGTTTTTAAGAAGTCTTTGAAGAATAAAAGAAAACCAACCACCGAATGAAGATCACCATCCACACGACAATGTGAATTCCTACATAGCCGCTCAAACAAAAGAGTTTTTGAGCACTCAAAACGTGGAATTAATGAGCCATCCGCCTTTCAGTCCCGACTTGGCACTCAGTGACTTATTCTTGTTTCGTCACATTAAGAAAAAACCCGTGGCGAGCGTTTTCTACCCCCAGTACAGACCATTGAGGCCTTCAAAAACCTGGTTTCGGAGGTACCAACTTCAGAGTGGTAAGACTATTTCGAAAATTGTTTAAAACGAATGCATAAATGTATTGATCATCTTGGAGAATACTTTGAAAAACAATGAAAGCATTTTCACTGATTAACCACTGTTTTTTCATTGTTATGCGGAAGACTTAAAAGGCAACCCTCGTATTAGCTGACTAGCGTCTTTCGGAAAGTACAGTTTGTGTGTTTCTTTGAAAATTTTAAAAATGATAGAACGTCGTTCCGTCTATTGCTCCGAAATAAATCGAGCCTGATGTTGTACGAACAATTCGAAAAGGTCGGAAAATTTACTTGGTGTAAAAACATTTACGTCGTTGTCGAGTGATCAGCCCTTTCATATGACGTAGAAGTAAATAAGAAGGAATAGATTCACGCATAGATTCTCGACTCCGAAAATAATAAAGTAAATTAGTAATAAATAGTAAAAATCAAATACACTAAAAAGCAAGGCTGAAACATTAGGCCAACGCCTCAGAAATCGGGTAGGTAGCTTCGAATCCCGGTAGGTTCGAATCCCGGCCTGGTCATGGTAAAAATTTATGTATTTTCGATTTCCGAGTATTAGAAATGAGGAAAGAAATTCAGGAAGGTTAAAGCGTAGGAACCTGGTCTGGCCGAGCCCTACACCCGCGGGAGGCTGTCATAACAAAAACAAAAAACACGAAGATATAATAGGGAAAAGGTTTACAATACGAATAGGAGACTAGACGTACGTTCACGTTGCACGAACTAGAAACTTTCATTTCGTTTTTCTCGAAACTATGTTTTTAGACAGTGTCAGCACGATCAATTTTAAAGATTTTTTAAACCTTCGCGTGACACATGGGTTCTTTCGTGTCCAGAAAAAATGTCAATAGTTCCGTATTACAACAAAGGTTAAAGCAGACTGTTCAACTCTTTTCAGCGGATCACTGCAGTCCCAAACTTTTTTCCACGTGACTCCCAGCTTCAGCTATATGAGAACTACAGTCAAAATAAAAGAATTGCAGATTGCAGAGTTTAAAAGAGGTCGGATCAGCACAAAAGATGAAAACACCGGGGGAGCATCAAAAACAGTGACCACTCCAGAATGTATTGGAAAAATCTACGATTTCGTACTGGACAACCCGGTAGTGAAAGTGAGTGAGATGGCTACAGCCGTAGGCATATCAAGTGGGTCGGTGGTTTCAGTTTTACATGAACATTTGGGTATGAGAAAGTTGACTACAAGATGGGTGCCGCATTTGTTAACAATCACAAACATGGAAGTGTTTGCACTTCCCAACAATGTTTGGACATGTTTAAACAAAATCCGACTGATTTTTTGCATAACATGGATCCACCACTATACATCAGAATCGAAGGAATCAGCTTCAGAGTGGGTAGGTGCCAGTGGAAGTGCACCGAAGACTCAACAAACGGCCGGAAAGGTGTCTGCGTCTGTTTTTTATTTTTTGTTTGGGATTCAAGTGCCATTTTGTTCATCGACTTTTTGAGAAAAGGAAAAATAATCAACAGCGACTATTACTGTAAATTATTGGACCGATTGAAGAACAAAATCGTAAACAAACGGCATGATTTATCGAAGAAAAATCATATTTTTGCAGGACAATGCTCCAACTCCTAAATCGATACAAATCATGGCCAAATTGCACGAGTTACACTTCGAACTGCTTCCTTATCCGCCATACTCCAGATTTGGCCACCAGCGACTATTATCTATTCCCAAACTTGAAAAGGTGGCTCCAGGGAAGAAGATTTGCGAAAAATGAACAGGTTGAATTGGTAACTGAAGCGTACTTTGGAGATCTTGAGAATCTAACTATCTAAAATCGTTGGAATAGTTGTATCGAGCTGAAAGGGGACTATGTGGAGGAATAAACAATAATTTTGGCAAAAATCGTGTGTTTTTTGTTACGCTGGCGGTATCTCGAACCCGTAGCATTTTGAAGCGTGTACATCAGAACGTGGTGAGTACGTTTATGCTAGAAAATGTCAAATTTTCGAATAGAATTGTCAAAATTCATCTGGCAATGCTTAATGTTGCCGAGGCGCAAGACTTAAAAGGCAGCCCTCGTATCGAATCGTTTAAATATTTTAACTGTTAACGATTATTACAATAATTAAAAAAATTTCGAATTTGATATCGATATTTGTGCAATTAAGAAGCGAAACTCGAGAAACCATTTCGCTTCAATTTTAAATAAAGAAAAATCATTTTTATCGCTTATTACATTAGCATCGTCAAACGCAATATTGCTTTTATCCTTTAGAATCTTAAAAGGTCAAATTTAAATTTAATTATGTTCAATTTTTACTTCTATGTCATGTTTGTTGGTATTTACCTCTACCATCGGTGCTTAAAACTCTATTTAATTAATTAAAGCCTTTTGTTTCTGTCTTTTGTGTGTCCTACATCCTTTTGCCTTATCCTACGCAATGGCTTCTTGCCACAAATTCAAAATAATTAATTAATTTAAAAACCAGCAACAATTGTTGTCAAACTCTTTTTGGCATGAAGTTGAAGCAGAGAGAGAGAGAGAGAGAGAGTGAGAGAATGTGTGTGTGTGAATGTTGCCAAAAATATGATGCATGTTTATTTCATGACAGCACAGCAAAGAACGTTATTTAATTAACAAGGAAGCTAACAACAATTGTACGCGATAATAAATAATTTTATTCTTTTTCCCTTTTTTACTTGATTTGCGTTTTTATTCGTTTGGTTTTGTACTTTTAATTAACCAAAGAAATTAAATAAGAAACATGAATTCTTGCTAGCCATGCAATCAACTAGAGCACGTCTAGCTTTATAATAAGCGACTTTGACAAAATATCTAGATACTTACGTTAGTTACAGTATCCAAACAAGCACACACACATACACACAAAGACATAATATTGAGCTTTGCACGTATACAGACACACATTTATATTTATATAGATACATAAAAATAAATGCTGGCCGCTTTTCTAAGCCAGAAGCCGCACGTAGTTTGTTTGGAGCAGGGCGCGTGCGCCAAAAATGTATAGAGTATGTGTGCGTGTGTGTTGGTTTGGGGTATCCATAAAAATAAAAACAAAAAGCACTCCAATAGCTTGCGAGCTATTCATACAACAAGTGTACACAATTAAGCTAATTGGAGAGATACATTCTAGCAGATACTTATACGTTAGTTATGTAGATACAAATGTTACGGCAAGAGCGTACTATAACCAAGAAGAGCTTTTATTAACTACTGAGTAGGGAGCTCAAAACTGGTAGAGTTTCAAATATGACTTTAAGCTGGTTAAATTTATTTTTTTTTTAATATATTGCAGATAATTATTAAAATTTAAATAATAAAAAGTTTTAGGAGATAAGTATCTAATATCTTTAATGCATATCCTTTATACTCGTATCGCCGTATAAGGTTCTCTCGAGCGTATTATGTTAAGGGCTGAAGCTCATCGTAACCCAGCGGATTGGATCTTATCAATGTGACTTCAGATCTGGTAAATTTTTTATTGATCAGAGATTACGTTACGACAAATCTTGGAGAAGACCCTAGAGAAACACTCTAGTGTGTGTCTTTTCGTCGATTACAAAGACACCTTCGACAGTCCAATAAGGAATCACTTATACTCCACCATGTCTGGATTTGGTATTCCTGCAAAGCTCATTCGTCTTTGCAGAATGACACTGAGCAACATCAGCAGCACAGTTAAAATTGGATTAAAACTCTCTCCTCTATTCGGTACAAAATGAGGTGTCAATCGATATCCGCGAAGTCAGTGCAGCATTCTCCTGATAAGCGAAAGAATCGAGTTGAATGGGTCTTGCAGTGAATGAAGATAAGACGAAATACTAAGTGTCAACAAACAGTCCCAACGTCTTGAAAACTATGTAACTGTTGAGAACATCTTCTTAAAGGTTGTTAAGGACATCGTCTAACAGGGATCTAGCGTAAACTGCTCCAACGATATCAAAAATAAACCAAATATGTGCTGTTTTGATCGATAACCTTTTGCCTTTTGCCATTCTGGGCTAAAGCCATTATTCCATCTGTGTGGAATTTCTGGGTTTTCTGAGTGAAAAACTGATCCAAGTGCGTTTTGCAGGCCTCCACAGAATTTAAATTTACACCATTAAGAGAGTCCTGCAGAGATCGAAACAAATGATAATCTGAAGGGGTAAAATCCGGGCTATATGGATGGTGGATGCATCAAAGCTTAACAGCCAAAGTCTCTCAGTTTCTGACGGATCATCAAAGATGTGTGTGGTCTGGCGTTGTCATGATGGAACACAACATCTTTTCTGTTGATCAATCCCGTTTCGCTTCAATTTAGTTAATTGTTGACTGTAGAGAACAGAATAAATCGTTTGACCAGGTTGTAGAAGCTCATAATGAACAACACCCTTCCAATCCCACCAGACGCATAGCATTACCTTTCTTGATGTCAATCCTTTGGCTTTGGCACCGTTTGCTAAGCTTCACCTTGCTTCATCCATGATATTTTTCGCACATTATTGGCGTACGTGATCCACTTTTCATCGCCCGTAATCATTAGCTTCAGAAGTGGTTCGCTTTTGTTTCGTTTTAGTAGTGATAGTGATTCACAAATGGATATTCGGTCAATTAAATTGTTCGCTGTTAATTCATGTGGCATCCAAACATCGAGCTTCTTTGTGGATCCAGCTTTCTTCAAATGATTGATAACTATGTGGTAATGAATGTCTAGTTCCCTAGTAACCTCAACGCTGCTTATGTGCCGGTCTTCCTGAATTTTTTCCATGATTTCATCGACTTTTTCAGAAATTGGTCGACCAGTACGAGGTGCATTTATAACATTAAAATTATCAGATCGAAAACGAGCAAACCTCTTCGCTGCTGTTTTTCTAGTTACACCAACGTCTCCGTAAACTTCCTTTCCTGCGACGCATTCTTACTCTTGATTGGGTGACGGTCAAAGCAGAAGAGGATGTCCAGATCTACGTTGAAAGGATCAAGTGTTGGAGAACTTGCCGACTTTTAATGTTTCAAAAGGGCGCCGATCAGCGCAAAATAGAAAAGGCTGGCGTAAAACCTTAGACGAGGCCAAAACCGAGCCACGATTGTAAACGTGGTAAGTACAGGAGTAAGTATGGTAAGTACAGGATGGCTACGGGATGATTTTGGTGGCTACGGGATGATCATTTAAAGCTACGGGATGATTTTGGTAATAATAAAAACAAAAACCAAAACCATTTGCAATGAAATTATTTTTATATTATTTTGATCCATGTTAATTTCATCACTTGTGGAATATGATTTCGCGTAAATGGTCGCCGCCAGAGCGAATAGCGCAATGTGGTCGTTTTTCCGCATTTTTCATCACATTTCGTAGTGTTTCGGGCTGAATAGCGGTCATTTCATGTCGAATATTGCCTTTCAAGGCTTCTTTAAATAACCTTTGAAAATGAAATAAACTTTGAACTTGAAATAAACTTTGAACTTTAAATAACCCCACAGGAAGAAGTTTGGAGTGGTTAAGTCGGGCGAATTAGACGACCGGGAAACAAAGGACGCAATAAAACGATCGTGACTCGGGCTGTGTGACCTATGGTGCCGTCCCGTTAGAGCTAAAAGTTTTCCATGCCGCTAACAGTCAGAATTGGCATTAAAAAATTTGTAATCATGGTACAATAACGCTCTCCATTGACACTTACGGCTGCTCCAACGACGTCATCTACGAAGAAGAACAGTCCAGTGATACTTTCCACACAAACTGGAGCCCAAACAGTCACGCGTTGGTCGTGCAGAGATTGCTTGTGAATTAAGTGAGGAATTTCATTGGCGTAGAACCGACACTTTTGTTTATTTGCGATCCCAATCAAAGAAAAATGAGCCTCATCACTCATGATAATTTTTTGCCAAAAATCATAGTCGATTTGAACCATATTCCTCACGAAACGGAGTCGCGATGGTCGTGGAGAGATTACTCGTGAATTAATTTAGGATTTTAATTGGCGTAGCACTGAAAATGTTGTTTATTAGCGACCCAATTCAAAGAAAAATGAGCCTCATCACTCATCGGTTTGAGCCATGTTCACCAGGTTGCGGTGGCATATACTGTTTCATAGTACAAACTCACTTGGACTGACGCTTCGATCTCGGGGTCAGTAGATAAGCCGATCTAAAAAAAAAAGAAAAATTTACAAGGTTGCCAGATGCCGAAGGTTTAAATGGCCCACCCTGTAAATAGCGCAACTAAAGTCTCGATGTTTTTATGATGACAATGCAGCTTTATGATGAACAAATTATTACAAATGAATCATTCAAAGTATTTTCCAATGCTAGCTACAACTTTATCCCATCTTTCTGGTAGAGCTCGGATACCGTTACGGTAAAAGTGATCATCTTTTGAGGCCATCCACGAATCAAGACATTTTTTTATGTCTTCCTATGAGCTCGAAACTGCTGATCAGGCAGACCATGTACCATCGAACGGAACAAGTAATAATCGGACGGCGTAATATATGCGAAATATGGCGGGTAGAGTAGGACTTCCCATTGGGCGTTTAGGTTTTAATGGGTTTGGTAGGTTTTAATGGGTTTGATAGGTTTTAATGCGTTTGGTAACGTGAGGCCGAGCGTTGTCATGCTGTAGAATCACCTTTTCATGCCTCTGCTCGTATTGTGTTCGTTTTCCCGCAGTGCTCGGCTCAATCGCATTATTTGAAGTCGATACCGTTCCCCAGTGATAGTTTCGTTCGGTTTTAACAGCTCATAATAAATAACACCGATCTGGTCCCACCAAATACACATAATATCCTTCGCAGCGTGAATATTCGGCCGAATCGACGACGTAAAAGCATGAATGGACGGTCCCCATGACTTTCTTCGCTTTGGATTGCTGTAATGAATCCATTTTTCATCACCCATCACAATGCGATGAAGAAAACCCTACCTTTCTTGCCGTTGGAGCAGTTGTTTAAAGGCGAAAAAGTGACACTCAACGTTCGTTGGCTTCAAATCGTAAGGAACCCAAGCTCCTTGCTTTTTCCAACACACGTTATCGCTTGAAAATGCCTTCGCAGGTAACTCCTAATGCTGAAGCAAGCTCTTCTTGTGTTTTGCATGGATCCTCATCGAGCAAAGCCTTCAATTCAGCGTCTTCGGAGGTTTTTGGCCTTGACAAACAGTGGGAAGTTAGCTACCCACCTAATAAAGAAAAAAGGATGCTATTTTTTTGTCCGCAACTGTGAATATATTTAGACTCATATGGAAGAATAAAGAAGAAAAAGTGATTTGAAGAAGATTTATTTTGTACTAATCTTTTTTTCGTACTATTTTAACTATTTTTTCGTAGTGTAGAAAATAGGAATTAATAAAAAAAGGGATGGGCTTTAATGATGGAAGGAAGGGGGCCTTATGAGCCTTAATTTCACAATATATTAGAAACTCAATTTGGCATAAGAATTTTTTTTTAATAAGCCGCCATAATGTGGACTTTTTCTGCCAACTCACACCGATTACTCACCAAAGCCAAAAACAGCAACAGCGGAAAAAAACAACACCAACAACTACCTACAACACCCCAACAAAATTTTTCAATATATCTTTGCTTCAACACTAAAAGCAGCCAGCTGCACCCTGCTGCAGGTTCCACCACGCACCAGATGGCGTTCCAGATATCAATACCAACGAGCAGCAGCAGCTCATCCTCACGAAATGAATGCATTCGACGTAGCCGGCAAGGCAGCAACACGGGGCAAGCTAGGAAATCAACAACTGTTAAGCAATAAAACACAATGTAACAGCAACAACAACAAAAACAACAACACCTACCAGCAACACAGCAGCAGCAACTTCTTGTTCGTGTTGCCATCAACGTCATCGGATGTCGCTCTGCAACACGCAGAGGGCGCCACTGTTGTTGTGTGTTGCCACCAAATACTAGGAACGCAGAAACTAAAGGATATGAAAATGTTGCACAAAACTTGCTGCTAGTGCTTTTTTTATTGTTGCTGTTATGGTTGTTGTTGTTGTTGTTGTTTGTGTTGAGACTTCATTGTTGAGCCATGTTATCCAGTTGTTTGTGCGCCACCTTCTGCAACGGCAACAACTCACCACCGCACATCCTTTGCGCCCAAAAATATGTGCTGCGCATCATGGAGTTGGCAAGACACAAGAGTTTTGTGTGTGCCGGGAACATGTGTCTGTGCGTGTGTTTGTGTTGAGTGGTGCTCAAGCAGGTTTCACAGAGCGGCAACTTCCTACAGCTCAGAGACCAGAGTTGGTCAAAAACCGGTTCAGCTGCAGAGTGCGCAGGTCTGCATATATGTGTGTGTTAGAGTGCATCTGTATATGTGTGCCTGTGTATTGGTGAAATTGGAGTGCGGCAAAAAGGAGCGTACAAAAGGGAGTAGAATGTATAAAGTGCGGCAAAGTTTTACTTGTTTTCACTACTTTCTAGTGCAGAAGTACATAGTTGTTGTAGTAGTTATTGTTGTCGCTGCTGCTGCTGCTCCTGCTGTTGCTGTTGCCGGTTGCAATTTATTGCACTCACTTATTGTGGTTGCAGACAGCTGAACGAACGCAAGAACAGACAGACAGACGGACGACATTGCAGCCAGACAGTCCAACATTTGTTCTTGCCTCCGAACAGATGCAACGCGTTGCATGCGGCGCATGCATTTATTTCATAGTTTGTCTTATTTTAATTTATTATTTTTTTTTCTGCTTTTTTATTCATTATTTCGTTCAGTGTAGAAGGGATCATTTTCATAATTTAGCAGCATGGAGCATTATGGAGTGATGTTGGCTGTGGTCGTGGTTGGTTGATGCAGTGGGTTGTTGTTGTTGTTGCTGTTGCAAGGGTTTGTGAGTGTGGGGGGGAGGAGTAGGTTGCTTTGTGTTGTTGCTTTGTCGCCCTGCTGTTAATTAAGTGCGAATTTATGTTTGGCACTTTGTTTCAATTAATTTAAAAACGCGTAATTTTTGATTTATATCATTTTGCTCTATGAACATAATTACAACAATAATTCATAAACGAGAACAATAACATTACATTTCAACGACATCTAAAGACAATTTTAGAAGAGATGGCAATACGATGGCAATTTGATAAGTATAAGTCAGTGACTCTTTGAATATAATGTATTTTTTTTTATTTATAAAAAGCGTTTTATTTATCAACATGGTCTCCGTTTGGATCCAATATCAAGCATTTTTCCAATTTTTGAATTCCTTCCAAATAGGAGAATTTTACAACGTCCTCAAAATATACGTCCCTTGATGACGTCTTCATTCGACCCAAAACTCTTAACGCCGAGCCATTTTTTCAGATTTAAAAATAGGAAATAGTCGCAGGGGGCTAAATTTTAATCAATGTCAAAACAGTCCAACAGCTGTGAATATTATTCAAAGGTGATCGATTTACCCTTTTCAAGGTAGTTGATGTGAATGACGATGTGAATGGTTGGCCGAGAGACCCACCTTGCACCTTCTTTGGTGCACGTTCACCCGGATAAGTACACTGCTTTGACTGTAACTTGATCTCTGACATGTTGTCATAAATACATCTACGGCTACAAAACGGAGTAAGAACTCCTTCAGATTGCGGTTGAACATCGCGAATTTATCCTCTTCCTTTGAAGTGGTCACACGGCTAAGCTTAAGCTCGAGTGTATGTAATCAGGGCACCCATCATGCGGTTAGCTTTTTTATGTCCAAATATTCATCTAAAATGTGATGTATCCGTTCAGTTGAGATTTTTACAACCTCAGCTACCTCACGAACTTTCATTCTCCGATCGTTCAATATTATTCCATAGATTTTATTGACGATTTCTGGCGTGACGTATGCCGTACTTCAGAGTCCGGAAGAAGTGTTAGATGGGCCTCCACCAAAACCAAGGGTTGCGACCAAGGGTTGCGACCGGGGGTTGCCATTACAGCATGAAGCTTAGTTAGTACCTTTGATCTCTTAAGGGGTCGTTGGCCGACGTAATGTTTTGGTTCCACTCTCTGGAGCACCGTAGAGTTAAGCCTTCACGGCAAGTGTCTACGTAAAACACTAAAGGATAACTGTCTAAATAGCTTTTGAGGAATTGAACAGCCGTATTAGAGAAGCTGAAGTACGTTTCTAACTAACTAACACTGTCGAAAGTTTTCGAGAAAACTAAGACTCTTATTAAAATATAGTATGTTCTGATATCGTCTACAATTTTAACAACAGCAGTGTAACAGCTATACCCAGGACGAAAGCCCCACTGGAGGGGAGACAAAAGCTTATTTGCATTAAGATGATTAGAACTATGCTCAGCTATAAGAGATTCAGACACTTTTGAGAGTGCTAAAGAAGACTGATTGGTCGGCAACCGTTAGGTATAGCTATCGTAAGCTTTTTGCTGATAGGTATTTCCAGATTGAAGGAAATTTAGAACTTTTGAGGCAGTGTTTGTGTATGTGCATGAGGGGCCTAATAACATAAGGCAGAATAAGCTTTACAATACTAATATCGACTCCATCATATCCGCCGATATCATTTGATTTCATCTTTAAGATACATCTCATAACAGCTAACGCAGTAAAGTGAAATTTCTTTAGAAAGAAAGTCTAATTTCTAAAGAAAGTGAAGGCATATTGGGGTTGCGTATATTAATGATCCAGTAACCCTAGTTACCTTAGTTAGAGGTTTCTATGTCAAGGGACTAGATACAAAATATGCATATAGAACATCCGGATCCAAATGACAACCTCCATCTTTAAAGTTACCTATTCGAATTTGCTTTAAGTTATTCCACATTCATAGGGTCTTTCAACAAAAGGTGTCATTTTAATTTATTTTATAATTCTTAAAAACATATTTTTTAAGAATTATATTGTGAGCTTAATGCCAAATAATTCATGAAGCAATAGGTTTGTTGTAGCAACCTGTTGCTTCATGAATTATTTGGCATTAAGCTCACAATATAATTCTTAAAAAATATGTTTTGTAAGAATTATAAAATAAATAAACTTATTAAAAATGCCACAGTTTTATAACTCGTGTCATTTTAAATTTTCCGCTGTTTTTTTAAGTAGCAACATACAACTCCGATGACGTTTGATAAAGAAAAACAAGGAGATTTTCAGATACAGATCGCTACAGATTGCTATTTCGAAAATGGTGAAAATATCCCGATCACGATGCGTACAGTTTGTACTCTTTTTGGCCATTATCAAGCTCCTTCGCGCATAGCTATAGTAAAATTAATCGATAAATTAATGTCTCGGACAAGTTACTGATGTAAAGACCACAACTAGTGCTCGTTCGGATGGGTGCGAACTGAAAATATCGCAGCTGTAGCTGAAAGTGTGGCTAAAAACCCAGGTTTGTCCATTTCGAGAAGATCACAGGAATTGGGCCTCTCCACAGTCACTTTGCATCGTAGTTTGGCCTACATGCTAGTAGGGTGCAGTTGATACAAGAATTAAGGTTTTAGATCATGGAAAACGCGGTACATTCTCTGATTGGGTGCTGGAAATGCATGAACACGATCATGGTTTCTTATACAAAATTATTCTGAGTCATTTTCATCTGTCTGGGTACGTGAATAAGCAAAACTGTCGCATCTGGGGCTCCAAAAACCCAAGAGAAATAGTCGAACAACCACATCAAGTGACAGTTTGGCGCGGTTTTTAGAGTAGCGGTGTCATTGGGCCATATTTTTTTGAAAATGATGCTGGTGCGACCGTTTGAGTGAATGGATTGGGTTACCGAACGATGTTGCCTGAGTATTTTTGGACTGAAAAAGATGCTTTGGACGTGAACAACGTTTATTTTCAACAGGAAGGCGTAGACAGTTGGTGAGACAATGGCTCTATTGCGTGAAATATTTCCTTGACGTGAAATATCGAAAAAAGTTCCCGGAATTTATTCAGGAAATTAAAAATACAAGATTATACATCAACATCGATATTGTCCCCTTCAAAGTACTCCCCATCGACTGCAACGCACTTATGCCAGCGCTTGATCCAATTCTCGAAACATTTTTTATCATATATTCGGTTTGCGGTATGGTCATGAGAGCCATCTTTGATTTTTCCATGATCTCATCTTGGGTGCTGAAACACGTTTCTACAGCTACGGAGCGGTTTCTTGAGTTGACCGAGTAGGAAAAAGTCGCAGAGAGCCAAATCAAGGGGAATCGGTGGTTATTGAATGGTATTTGTTTTGTTTTTAGCCAAATGTTCACGGATAACGATGGTATTGTGCGACGGTGCGTTATCGTGGTGCAAGATCCACGAGTTGTTTGCCCACAAATCCGGTCTTTTTTGGCAAATTGCATTACGCAAACGTCTCATAATGTCCAAATAATACTCCTTGTTGACTGTTTGGCCTTGTGGAAGGAGTTCATGATACACAACACCCTTATAATCCATGAAAACTGAGAGCATTGCCTTCTTTTCCGACTGGAAATGACGTGGTTTTCTCAGTCGCGGCTCATTCGGTGCACGCCATTCACTCGCTTGATGTCTGGATTGCGTGTCATACTCATACACCCACGTCTCGTTTTCAGTAATGATCCGTTTGATGAATGTTGGGTCGGATTCGGCCTTGGAAATCATGTCTTTTGTGACGTCAGCTTGGTCCCTTTTTTGCATGAAATTCAGGTCTTTCAGCACCAGCTTTGCAGCGACACGTCTGAGGCTCAAATCATTAACCAAAATGTCTCGAACGGATCCAAGAGCATTGCCAAAATCCTTTGCCATCTCTCAAATGGTTAATTTATAGTCTACGATCATCCATTCTTTGATTTTGTTGATGTTTTCATCCGATTTCGATGTCGATGGCCTGGCACTGCATTCATCATCGTTCACGGACTCGCGGCCACTTCTGAAACGTTTGTGCCACTGATAAACGACTGTTTTCTTCAGAGTACAACACCACAAATCTCCCCTTTGTTACGAGACTGACTTACACTATAATTTATCATTTTCATTTGGTTTATTGAGTCAAAATTTTTCAGTTTAGCCCCATCAAGTTCAACCACTAAAGGAAAACCTAGGAAGTAAATTATTTAGGAAATAAGTCTATTTCTCTTACTTTAGATGAGAAAATTGCACAAAAACACTTTGCAGTGCGCATAAATGTCAAAAAACTATTCATTTGTAAATGAATTCACACAACCGAGTGAAAACTGAGTTAAGACTTTGGTTAATAACTTATTTTATTTTGCAAGGTGGTTACAAGTGAGTGTAATGCACTTAAAGAGAGCTAGAGTAATGGCAGAAAGTAAGAGAGAGAGAGAGAGAATAAGAGTTAAAAACCATCATCAAGACATATAGAGAGATTTAGTGAATAAGTTAAAAGCATTGTTTACGTTTTGAAGTAATTTTAATGTTCTTATTAAGCTAGACAAGAACTTAAAGCGTTCTACTAGCAAGTCGCTCAAAGCTGTAGGTAGTAAAGAGTTTGGAGACACACGCGTCATAAGAGCCTCTTTAGCTCAGTGGCAGAGCACTGGTCTTGTAAACCAGGGGTCGTGAGTTCAATCCTCACAGGAGGCAATTGTATTTTTTTTATTTTTTTTTTTATATTTAAGAAGTTATTTTTGAAATAAAGCTCTTTTTATTTAATTCAATTTAAGTAAACAAACAATTAAGGAAGCTAGATTTTTTCATAGAAATTTAAAAAAAATATTTCTAGAAAATGCTATAAAAATTCTATAAAATTATGCTGAGTGCTCTCGTAATCATATTCCAGCTGTATACAAACGAACTAACATTGGGGAACCTCGGCGAAATTACTCGAATAAGCAGTGTTGTTTTTTTTTTATTTTGAATTTTTTTCCAATATTCACTTAAAACTTTTAAAGAGAACCGAAAAAGACTTTTTAGTAAAATGAATAAAAAGCAACTCAAAACGAACAGGCACGCAGCAAAGCACAGCAGGGCAAGCTTTTATTTTGCAAAAGCACAAATAACAACAGCAGAAGCGGCAGCAGTTAAAGAGCTAAAAACAACAAAAACCAGCAATTGTTGTTGCTGCGTAGAGTGAACTTTTTTAGCGCGCTCTTTATGTGGACTAAAATCTTGTGTTTTGTTCTTCAAAAGCAGCAAATAACAACAACAAGACAAAACTGCTATAACCCTGCTTTAAAATTTTTACCATCTATGTTTATTTCAGTGATTGTTGTTGTTGCTGTGGTTAAGGTTGTTATTGCTGTTGTTGTTGTTGTTATCATTGGCTGGTTTTGTTATTATTTTGTGCTTTAGCTATTTTTATGCGATTTTATGTTTGTTGAGTTAATTTTTTACTTTGCAAAAATTAGAGTTTTAATATTTTTTTTTTTTTTTATTACAAAAATTTTTATAATAAACTTCAACCTTGACACACCCCATAGCAACTAGCTTTTGAACGCTTTAAGCTTTATAAAGCTTAATTTGCTTCACTGTGCACACGCTTCGCGTCTTGCACATAAATTATTTTATTTTTTATTTACTCCGTTTGAATTTCTTTGATATGTAAAAAAAAGCTTTTAAAAAAAGCACGAGTAGCGAAATTTGTAATTAAAATGTTTTTATGTTTTATTTATTTAGAAGAAAAAAAAGCACACACACAAAGTTACCAAAGATTAACAGAGCCAAGCAACAAAACATAACATTATCTACCTTTAACGGTGAGCAATGAAATTCTGGGTGGTATAGTAATGATGAGCTAGTGAGAAGAGGAGGTCAGTCAGGTCAAAGGCGTGTTAAAGGGCAGAAATGAGTGCGATTTGTTTTTAAGTTTCTTTTTCTCAAACGATTAAGGGAAAAACAACATGTAAAGATAAACTAAACTTAAAAGCTTTCATTGTTAATTGTATCAAAATCATAAACTTCTATGGTGTTAAAGTGGCAAAGCTTTTGTGTTAATTAAAACTTGGTATAAGCAATAATTATAAAAAGCTGTGAGCGTTTTTTGAAAAAGTTTAAAGAAAAGCATTAGCACAGAGATTGATTTTCAAGAATGAAAGTCGGGAAGTAACTAAGTGACCCAGAGCACGTTAACAATATAAATTTATAGGAAGTAATAAATGACTCATAAAGAATTGTTGAATTGCCTTAAGGGGTATTCCAGACTAGAAATTTGAAAAAATTACAATTTTTTTCAGTAGTTTAAACATTCAAAAATATGTCCTTAAAAGGATTTCTTAAAACTCGAATTATCGACGAAGTTAAAGCTTTTTTAGTTAGACAGCAACTAAAACGGCTCAGATTCAACTCTAAATTTTAAACGTGTTATTCTCGAAACTTCTCTTTCCAACCGGTTTGACAGGATATCTCAAGTTCTAATGGACCAATTAACTTAAAATTTGGTGTGGGCCTTTTTTATTTATCCTTCTATGACCCGGACTAGAGTTATGTAAAATGTTGTTTTTTAATATTTAAAAAAAAATTGAAAATTTTGAAAAAAAAGACCAAAAAATGATTTTTTCAAACCATCGTTTTCGCGAACAAAATTTTTTCTGTGACATTCTCATTAAGCATCTTTTTTTTCAGATGGCTGCAAGGGTTCAAATCGAGGCACCCTTTTTTACCCCCCCCCCCCTACCCCCTTTCTACCAACCTGTAATTTTTCATTTCGAATTTTTTTTAATTTTTTTTAATTTTTTTGTGTATTATTGAAATATTAATACACATATAATAAACAAAATATCAATAAACATATAAATAAAATATTTTTAATTTTTTTGTTTTTATTGAATTTAAAAACAGACCCAACATTTTTCCCTCTAGACTAGAATAGCACCTTAAGTTATGGGAAGTTCTGAGAGTCAAAAAAGATTTTTAATTTAAAGAAATGTCTCATCTGCGGGTGGGTGATAAGTATTGCAGATAATCATAACAATAAAACATCTTGCAGTGCATTTTTATGAACTTATCCATATGGATAGTTAAAAAGAGAAAATCATCATGATCATCAAAATATACAGGCAGGTTGCCTTTTAAGTCTTGCGCCTAGTAATGATTAACCCTATGCGATCGTATTAACTTTATGGGTGTCATGCTGGTCGGAATTCATTTTCGCTATACAGGACAGAAATACACAATATGCAAGATTATGAAGGAAAAATAAAATTTATTAATTCCTTTTTAAAACTTTAGATATACATACATATATAACATAATATGTTTAATTTTATGTAAAAATTATATTTTATAGTTTTTTATCGTGTGGTATCTTTCAAAGTCAATATGAAGCATACGACTGGAATGGTGAAAAAAGCTTTGGTGGCTGAGAGCAGACATACGGTCGCAAAGAGTTACACAGTGGTTAGAGCCCGAACAGAATCAAATATCGTTGCGACCGACGATCCTCTCTTGTCGTCGAAAGCAGAGAATGTGTCCAGAATGATGCGATTGCGATTAACGATTCAAAGTTGCTTTTATTTAGTATTTTTTTACTTATTTTTTCTATTTCATTTCAATGTATTGGTCTCTTCAATTGTGTGAATACAACACACACAAACAAGAAATGTCAGAAGATAACAAAAAACTAAGCAAATTTTATGAAACACAGCCAATTCTTAGCAAAAATGTGGCACTCAGAGAGAAAATCGTCGGTCACAAGAGAAGAAATAGAATAGATTCTAATTGTGCGATTTATAGTTGCAGAAAAAGAGTGGCGTTTTTTTCTACATTTTGCATGTATTTTCTAACAACAAAGATCGGCGGCCGCAACGATTTTTGATTCTGTTCAGGTTCTTAATCAGTGAAAACGCTTTTATTATTTTTCAAAGTATTCTCTAAGATGATCAACATCACTTTTGCATGCTTTTATGCAAAAACTTTTGGATAAGAAAATATGGTAATATCTCGAAACATACGATCAATACGATCAATGATCTGGCTATTTTGCGGCTAGTGTATTAAGATAAAATTAATTTGTACGTTTGTCTCTTTGCTCAACTCTTTAATTATACAATAGTATGAACTTGGAAAATTTCAGAAAAAAATGTATCACATAGTTTTAGGCAGCAAATAGAAAACTGACCTTATTCATAGAAACTTTTTGACGTAGAATACGTCATTCTCGGAGGTAAGTAGGGTGGTTGATAGTGATCAGGTGTCGGTATTTATATAACTTTTTGAGCCTTTGGTGGGCCTAAAGTACTGATCGTACAATGTTGATGTTAGCACTTGTTGGTCTGCTTGATCCTCAATGCGACAAAAATTCATGTTAGAACTCTCTTACTTATATACATTTTACACAATTACAAGAAATATAAAGCCAACATTTGATGTTTTTGTTTGCTTAAACTTGCTACCTATTTATCGACAGTTTCCGGTTTTATCGACAAAACCATAAAATTTGTATGGGAGCCCCCCTAAGGAGTGGTCGGAGGGAATAGGAGTCAAAGGCAAAAATGTTCCTTTTGCAAAAGTAATGGGGGTCGGTCATACATATTAACCCTCTCCGGCACTCTCTTAAGGGTCATATGCTCAGTTGTATGGAATAAATAAACAAAAACCATAAAATTTGTATAGGAGCCCCCCTAAGGAGTGGTCGGAGGAAATAGGTGTTGAACCTTCATCGGTCCCTAATTTCTAGAAACGAATAAGTTCCTTGTGTGTAAATATTACACACTTTTTCAAGAGCCATATTTTTATCGATGAATGAAATTCATGCGATCTAGTCGTTAAAAATGATTTATTATTCATTATTTTATTTATTTAAACAACAATTTTTTTAAAAAACCAGCCAAAATGCTAGCTCAGTCGATTTGCTGAAATTATATTAAAAAAATAACAGCTTGAAGTTGAAAAGTGTGTGTAAAATTTACACAAGGGACCGATTAAGGTTAAGGCAAAAATGTTCCTTTTGCAAAAGTAATGGGGGTCGGTGATACATATTAACCCTTTCCGGCACAAACCCAATAAAATTGGTATGGGAGCCCCCCTAAGGAGTGGTCGGAGGGAATAGGTGTCAAAGGCAATAATGTTCCTTTTGCAAAAGTAATGGGGGTCGGTCATACATATTAACCCTCTCCGGCACTCTCTTGAAGGTCAGGTGTATGGCATAAATATACAAAAACCATAAAATTTTTATAGGAGCCCCCCTAAGGAGTGGTCGGAGTTGTCAAACGCAAAAATGTTCCTTTTGCAAAAGTAATGGGGGTCGGTCATACACATTAACCCTTTGCGGCACTCTTTTAAAGGTCATATGCTCAGGTGTATGGAATAAATATTTTGCTAAATAGTTTTTAAAAAAGATGTCATCAAAAGCGAATTGAATAATTCTACGTCTTGTGTTACGACATAGTCGAAACTACTGTATCTTTTTTTTGGGATTTTTTGGAAATACACAATGTTTAAGAAAAAGTAAGACCTTTCTATTGATTGAACCTTTTTATGAAAATCGTATTTATATCACAAAAAAGCGCTGGCGTAATAATAATAATTTTTCATAAATTTAAAGATTTTAATTTTGATTTTTATATACAGTTACCTTTGTTTGCGTTAAGCAGCTTTATTTTTTCAGAAATCTATCGTGTGTTTATTATAAAGAAAATCCTTTGGAGGCACCTGAAAGTGAGAGAAAAAATATGTAAAAAAAATTACAAAAATAAGTTTTATAGCAAAGTTTGTAAGAAGCATATAGAACGAGAATAAGGAATGCAATAATTATTTTACTAAAATAGAAATTCTAAAGAGACAAGAAAAAATAACCTAATGTAGAATTTGTTAAAAATTCTAACGCCAATTTATAAAAATGTAATAATTCTTTGAACAAAAACATTTCGAAAAAATCTTTTTTCTAGAAGAAATTAAGGAAACAGAATCTTACGGTTTTTGCTACGCTTTCAACATGTCTTAAAAATAGTAGTTGAAAAATGAGCAGCAGCTTTTTGAACTTGCCAACACTGTAGCGCATATTTATTGAGCGCATTATAGTGAGCGCGAGAGAGAGAGCGCGAGAAATATTTGCTTTACGTTGTTCCAATATTTGTCTGAATCAGTGTTGCCAGATTGAGGTAAATTTCCCTAATTGAGGTAATTTTTGACTCATTTCTTGGGCAGAGGTAAAAAAGGTATATTTTGACCAAAAGTGGTAAATTTAGCGGAAATAATAATTTTTTAGACTTGTTAATTTTTCGAGTTATTGGCAGTGCTGTTACCTCACTGAACATACACAAGTAGTTTAATATTCTTGTGAATCATCCTGTGTAACACAAAAAATCTGAATTGGTCAATAATTGAAAGCAATTTTTCGGGTTTGTAGGATAATTGCGGTGAATTGGCTGAGAAGAAAGGAGGGAAAAAATTGACGGTACGCTTGTGTTGTATCGTCAACTTTTTGGGTTCAAAAGAGAACCAATGTAAAAGGGGTAAAAGCAAAAAGTGTATTAAATTAAAAAATAGCGAAACAAAAACGCTTATGAAACGGTTTATACACGTCAAGAGTTAAGAGTTAGCTAGTTGATGAGAGATAAATATATGTAAACTAACAAACAAATTATAACGGTTATTAATCATTTAAAAATTTCTTAATTTTTTTTTTATTTTGGTATAAGGTAAATTTTCTCCGAAAGTGGTAAATTTTTTCCCAAATAGTGGTAAATTTCACTTCGTCTCTCTGGCAACACTGGTCTGAATTCAATTTGTATTGAAAATTTATTCGCTCTTTAATTATAATGCATGTGTTATTGTTGTTGTTGTTGTTGTTGTCTGTTAATTTAATTTATTTATCAATTCGCGAATTTCATTTGACTTTGAGCATTTTTACGCTTTTGATTTATAATTCATTTTCATTAAACATTTATAAATAGTTTGCCAAAAAAGAAGACAGCAAAAGAAAAAAAAATACAAAAAACACAAAAACAACACGTCTCTGCTCTCTGTTGCGAAGAAGCGTTTTAATTAAAATTTGTTTATTTTTGCAGCAGCGACTGATAATTTCTGCTGTTTTTATTTAGTTAAGTTGGTGAGTTTTTATTTTTCGCACTTAACCGAATTTACAAATAAACTCAAAATAATGTAGTCAATGAAAAATGAATTAATGAAATTTAATTATTATTAACAGCGCATATTTAAAGAATATTAATTTTTTTGTTATTTAACAGCTGCTAAATGTTTGTTAACAGGTTTATAGCATTTTCTGTGGCATAAGTGTGCAGAGTGTTGACGTTTATCTTGCGGAAAATAAGGAAAATTTAAAAAATAAAAAAAATCATTTTAGAAATCATAAGATATGTTTATAAATGAAACATTAAATAAAATAATGCATTCATATCATTTTTTCAAAAATTAAAATTATTAACAGTTCAACTTTTGATGCAAAAATGCAAAAACAACATAATTTTTTACTTAACGGGCGAATACTTAATTTAATTTAAGTTAATTTTTTATTTATTATTTATTTATTTTTTATTTTATTTTTTTAAAAGTAAATAAACACATTGTTTAGTTTTTTTTATTATTAATTTTTTAATTCTGTATTTTTATTTTTCTTTTTTTTTTAATTTTAAAAAGTTATTTTTTTTCACTTTTTTTTTTTTATTTTCCAGTACATACATTAAATGTTTGGAAGGAATCTGTTTAAATTAATCCGCTATTACAATCAGATATTTATTGATAATTCTCTCTAATAGTCAAGAAAAAATAGAAAAATCAATTTCGACATAAATTCCCAAGACGAAAGCTTGGCAAGCCTACCGTAAACAATATACATAACACTTAAACATGATTGATGAGCTGGCAACAATAAAGCTCTTCTGCTTTATTTCAGCTCTTTTCAACTCATAAAATGATTTCTCCCCTCCCGGCTAAGCAATGCTTTTTTACAAAACTGAAGCCAAGACTGCTTTCAAAGGGATGATTTCTTCAAATATGTGTTGTTTATATATCACCATAAATTTTATCAATTCCAAGGATGAATGGATAATTTATGGCTTATTCCATACGAAATACTCTATCGAATGGAAGTTCAAATGATATAAATGTCATTTCATATATTTTCTCTAAATCTTTTTAAATTATATACATATTTATTTCAGTAGCAATATTTTAAAATTTTATAACTAAATTTGTTCAAGATTAAAAGCAAAAAAAAATACGCTTTATTTCAAAATGGGTGATATTTATGATAGTGATTCACAATTTCAGAATATACCGCATTTTTTAAAACATCTCATATAATTTTTGTTCAAATCTTTTTTATTTTTATTTTTTTTTAAATGTTTATATTTTTTTTATTTTTATATAATTTTACATTGTTCTATTTTTTAATCGTTAATTTTAATTAATTTTTTTGTAATTTTTAATGTTTTTTTTTATTTATAGATTTTTTTTATTTATAAATTTTTTTTTATATTATATAATTTTTTTCAGTTTTTCTGAATTTTTAAAATTTTTTCTAACTTTCTTTATTAAAAAAAACAAATAATTTAAATTTTATTTTTTTTTTTTTTTTTGTAATAGTTATTTCTAGTTTTTTAATTCTGATTTTATTTTTTTTATTTTATTTTTTTAATTTATTTTTTATTTTATTTGCTTAATTTATTTTTTATTTTATTTTTTTTTTAATTTTTTGCACGTTTTTATACACAAACATGTCATCGATGCTTACCGCTTAAAATCTTAATTTGTTTATGTCTGCGAGTGACAACACTTAAAATATGAAAAAAAAAACTCGAGTCATTTTTGTTTAATTTGGCCCCAGCATTAACATTTTCAGGTTAAACATAATTACTCGATACTATTTGTTTTCATTTTAAGTAATTTTTTTAATTTTTATTTTATTTTTTTTTATAGGTTTTTTATTTATATTTTATTAATATTTCATTTATTTTTTAGGTATCTTATATAATTTTGAATATTTTCTTAATTATTTTTTATTAATATTTAATTTTTTAATTGTATTGTAATTTGTTCATGTAGGGATTTATTATTTATTTTTTTTTATTTTAATTTTTGTTTTAATTTGTATTTTTATTTTTTTTACTTTTTTACTTTTTTCTTCAATTTTTTTATTATTTATTTTTATACTTTTTTATTTATTTTTTTTTTTAATTTTATTTTTTATTATTTATTTATTATTCTTTTTTTATTATCTTTTTTTTATTTTTTTTTTCATCTTTTATTCTTTATTTATTATTTTTATTATTTATTTTATTTTCACATCTTTTAAATTCTTTTATACACGAAACGTGTGAAAACTTTTATTTCGTTTATTTCTTCTGCAAGATTTTACAACACTTGAAATATTTATCGTATCGTAAGTTCGCGTCATTTTACTTTATTTTGGGCGCAGGTTCATAATTTTCAGGTTCAACATATTTACGCAATGTTTTTTATTTTTTTTTAAATTTTTGGTAAACATTGTTTTTTTAATTTCAATTAATATTTTAATATTGTTTAGGGTTTTTTTTAATATTTAAATATATTAATTTTTTTGTATTTCTTATTATTTAATATTTTAAAATTAATTAAACATTTTTTTATCTTTTAGTTTTTTGACTTTTTTATTTTTTGTATTAATTTTTGTTAATTTTTTATATATTATTAAATAATATTAATTTTTAAATATTTGTTATTTTTTACATATTTTTTAATATATTATTGTATTTCGTTTCAATTTTTTTAAGTCTTTTTTAAATTATTTTCAAATGATGTTTAAGTTCTTGTTAATTTTTTTTATTTTTTTTATAGTTTTTATTATTTCTCATTTAACTATATTTAATTTTTATTTTTTCACGTTTTTTAATTTTTAACAGTTTTTAATATTAACATTTTCTTACACACAAACGTGTCACCGATTTTACCAGTAAAAACTCTTATTTGTTTTTGTCTGCGAGATTTAACAACACTTAAAATACGATAAAAATTCTCACTTTAATAGTTTTATTTTGCCCCAGGTTCAACATTTTCAGATTCAACATATTTACGCAATATTTTTTATTGTTTGTTTTAAATTTCAATGTCTTTTTTTTGCTTTCGACTATGTTTTATATTTTATTTTTAATTTTTATTTTTAATTTTTTATATAAATTTATATCATTTGAATTTTTAAAAATATTAATATTTTTTTAAGTATTTCGTTTTTAAGTTCTTTTATAATTTTGTATTTTGTAATATTTTATTTTTTTATATTTTTTTTTTTTATTTTCTTAGTTAATTTTTTTTTTATTTTATTTCAATTTATTTCAATTCTTTTTTTTATTTAGCTTTTAATTTTTATATTTTTTATTACTTGTTTTACTATTTTTTTTTATTTTATTTTATTTTTTTTTTTTATTTTCCATTCCATTTTTTTTTTCTTTTATACACAGAAGTTTCACCGTTTAAAATTTTATTTTTTTTTTGCGAGATTTTACAACATTTAAAATTAGATGCAATGCTTTAAATACGAAAAAGTTCGCATAATTTTTGGTTTAATTTGGTGCCAGGTTCAACATTTTCTGTACGTATAGAAGTTGGCAACAATAGAATAGCAAAATTTGCACAAAAGTGATTCATGAGTCAATGAATAGACGTGAGTCAAAGATTCGTGAGTAAATTTAGATTATATCGATTTGATGAATTTATATTGCTTAAGAAGATACCGTTAATCTCTTGTTTATACAACTCTTAAGATAAGACACACAAGCAAAAACGTTGTATTTTTATCGAATTCATCTTAACACAAAGAATTGTCAGAAATAAATAAAGAAAAATTAAGAGACACATTTTGATAATTTCATAAAACTTGAAAAATTCTAAAAACTAAAAAGAAAAATAAATGTTAATCTCAAATTAAGATCATAAAATGCTGTAGATATTTAAAGAAACACAGAGTTTTTGATAAAATTGTCCTAATTTTGCATTTTCGAGCTTATTATTTGATGTTAAAAAAAGTTTAAACTAATGATAATCTCGCAACATAAATAACTATTAAAGCTCGTTAGGCCAGACCAAAAGCTCATAACTACAGATAAGCTAGTTCCTTGTTCTTTTCAGTCAAAACAAAAATCTTTGGCAAAATTCATCTGTTGCGTGACGCTCTCTTTCAAATTTTGCACCAAATACTCTACCCATACTTTAAGAAAACTTGTATATTGCATAAATTTATCTTACGATGGAATTTAAATCACCAAAAAACCAATATCTTGGCAATCTTTTAAAATCACATAAAAATGTCTGCAAATAACCCGAAAAAACGAGCACTCAACAACAAAATAAATCTTTTTAACAAAATAAAATCAGAGAAAATTAAAATCGAGCCAAAGACAAAAACAAAACAAAAGCAAAAAAAAAAAAAAGAAATTAGCAAACCGACGAAGTGATTCAACAATTGTTGACACGATCTGGAAATGCTGCAAAAGATCGCAAACTATGCGAGACACAAATAAAAAGTAAAAATAAAACAAAAACCAAAATAAATTAATGCAAATAGAATGAAGCATTTAGAACAAAAAAAAAAAACAAAAAAAAACAAAAATTGCGAAAAATACTTCTACGCGTTCTGTTTTCCTCACACCTTCCGCTCCAATGGCTTGACTGACACGCTTTGCAGACGCGTCTGCAACACGTTCTTCTTGCGTATGTCTCATCATGCTGGAATTTCAAGATTGTGCACTTCGAAAAACAAAAAACAAAAAAAAAAAAATAAAAATATAACAAAAAAATTAAAATAAGAAATTAATATAAAAAAACTTTGATAGCACTGCGTTAGATCTTTTGCGGAAAGCTTTGTGTACTTAGAGCTTTTTTTAATTCAAAGTATCTATAAAAAGAAGTTAGCTGTTGTATTGTGAACACAAGCGTAGGTTTTAATTTGAAGCCGTATATTAATCCTTGTTCTTATTCTTGTCCCTATCCTTGCCTTTGTCACTTTTCTTCCCTTTTTCAAAAACTTGACCTGGTAATTATTATTTGTTATACAAAAATAAAGTTTTGTATTTGTATTTGTATTTGTATTTGTATTTGTATTTGTTATACAAGAATAAAGATTTGTATTTGTATTCTTATATTTTACCTAACAATTGTCATATTTTCTCATCCAAGCTCCTTGATTTACTCTATGTTCAAATTCCTGACGTTATTGTTGTGCACATTCCTTTCCTAATCCTTGTCCCACCACTGTTTTTCCCAATCCTTGTCCTAAATCTAGTCCTAATTGGGTTCAAATCCTTGTTTTATTCCTTGTCCCATTTCTTGTGCTTATACTTTTTCCAATTTTGCTCTAAATATTGTTTTAGGTGTGTCTGAGTCTCCATCCTAATGCTTATCCCAATCTTGTAGTATTTTTTCCAATCCTTATCCTTCTCCAATTCCTTGCTCTAACTCTTGTCCAAATCTTGGTCCTACTCCTTGTCTTAATCCTATATAATCTCATCCATTTTCAATTCCTTTTCCTTATCCTTATCTAATTCCTTGTCCTTATACTGGTCCTTTTTTCATTTAAATTTATTTTTTTTTTTTTTTTTAATTTCTATCTTTAATCTTACTTTGGGTATTTCATCCACTTGGGTTACTTTAAGAGATTCGCTGATATACCCCATGAGGCTAAATCCTTGACGTAGTCTTTATTTCAACCCTTGTATGAGTTCTCGGCCTTCTTCAATTCTATGCTCTAACCTTTGTCTAAATTTTTGTCCCACTCTTTATCTTATTCCTGGTCCGAATCCTTGTCTAAGCCCTTGTTATCATCATTTTCAATTCCTTGTCCAAATCGTTATTTAAATCCTTATACACGGACAGGTATTTCAATTTAAAGATGATATTTTTATTTCTATCTTAATTCTTGCTTTTGGGTTTTGGTTTTGGTTTTGCTGCATTTGGATTACTTTAAGGAATTTACTAAGAGACATTATGACGCCATTTCTTTCCAATCCTTGTCTGAGTTCTTGACCCAATCTTTCTCCAATTCCATGCTCTAACTCTTGTCTTTATCTTAATCCTACTTATTATATTATTCCTGGTTCGAATTCTTGTCTAAGCCCTTGATCTCATCCTTCTTCAATTCCTTATAGTAATCTTTATCTAGTTCCTTGTCCTTATACTGGTCCTTCCTTTAATTTTAATTTATTTTTTGATTTCTATCTGTAATTTTACTTTCGGCATTGCATTTGGTGCACTTACTGGTTAGTTAAAGAGATTCACTGATATACCTACCATGACGCTCAACCCTTGTCGTAGTCTTTTTTCCAATTCTTGTCTGAGTTATTGTCCTAATCCTTCTCCAATTGCATGCTGTAACCCTTGTCAAAATCTTGCTACTACTCCTTATCTTATTCCTGGTCCTACCCTTTGTCCAAATCTTTACCTTCAACCTTTTTCTATTCCTTTTCCTTATTATACTTGTCCTTATTTTACTTAAAAATTGGTTTTTTTTATATTTATCTTTATTCTTGCTTTTGGTATTGCACCTATTGCATTTGGGTTACTTAAAGGGGTTCACAGAGAGACCCCATAAAGCTATTAGTTTTCGTTTCTATATTTTTATCATGCGACCGAAAACCTCAGCTTTACTGATGTTCCATAAAATTTATCGTAGTATCAATATTCACGGAGCTATAAATCCATGCAACGTTTTTTTCATTGTTGTTGCACTTTAACTGCATTTAGCGGTTGCCGCCATGGTTTTGTGACTCAAATATTTTTTTTTTGTTTCTTTTCGTTATGAGGTCAAAGAAACATTTTTTCTGTCATTAAATAAAATTTTCCGTAGCCCTTCTATTCATCCAGTAATAATTCTATGCAACATTATTGCATTTTTGTTACATAAGCTGATATTTTCGCGAATTTTTTTTTTTTATTTTTGGTGTAAGGCCAAGTATAAATTCTTTCAGTCTTTCCCAAGTATAAATTCTAACATTTTCTGTGCTGCATATACTCACCGAGTAATAATTCCATGCAACGCCTTTGCATGATTGATGTATTTTCGATTTTGTAGTGACTCTTTTCGCGCCCTCATGACGTTATGAATTCTATTCTCTATTTTTGTCATAAGGGCTAAGAACTAGTCTTTACTGGCGGGTCATATTTTTAACCGTTGCACCTATACATAGCGCGTCATAATTTCATTTAACAAACCTGCAGTTTCGTTGCTTAGACAACTTATTCCGCGTCCCGATGACGCCTTTATTTTTTTATTTATTTTTGTCATAAGGCGAAAGAGTCAAATTTTACTGTCATATCGTAACTTTTCTCTTAACTCCTATACTTAGCGAGTAACAATTCCATGCAACACCGATGCATTTTGGAATAAAGCCTTTTCCAACTTTTTTGGAAGACTGCGTGGTAAAACGTAACGTTATCACGTCAGAACAAATTTTACAGCTCTGGTTAATATCTTGTTTTTTTCAACTATGGATACATACAATATTTCAAGTACTTGAAGAGGCTTGAACTTCAAGTAAGCTTCTGACGTTCTCTGGCTGATTAGCATTTACATATGTAGTCAATGATTCAATTTCAAAAAGACGGGGTTTTTCCAATTGTATTTGCAAACTTTTTGTATTAGATTTTAATTTTTTATGAACTCGGATATTTGCTAGGTCTTATTTACCCCAAATACTCATAGAAGAGCATGGAAGAACTTTTTAACTTTGATATTGTTACTATCTGTCGTTAAGATCGTATAAAAAAGTCTTTTAAGGCAACCGCAAATGCAATTGTCTTGTACTTTGCCAGGACATACTATATCATCAAAAAATAAATATTTTTCGAATTACTATCGAAATCAGCCCACCCTAAAACTTTCTATAAAGCAAAGTCTGGTTTCTTCTGTTATCTTTATAAAAAGTATAGAATAATAACATAAATTTTTTTAATTTTAAGTGAATTCAAACCTTGTGTTATAATGCAAACTGAAATATAACCTTGGAAATCGACTCTTGAAGGAGGATAAAAGCCAAAAAAAAGAGGTCGTTCAATGACCACAAAACGTGTGACACATAAAAATAATAAGTAAAAATAATAAATCAAAATAAACTCAAACTAACTGCACGAGGCATGAGGCTAATAATAAAAAAAAAAAAAAAAAACAATAAACAAAATGGTAAAGAATAGACAGCTTAGCGATATGTTGGCGGCAATGTTTGGAGAGCTTAACCAACAACATGTAATTAATTGACGGCAATCATTTAAAAAAAATCTTGATATCTTATTTTTATAAATTTTTAACAAGTATAAAATCACTCAAATTAAATCACTCGAGCTTATATGAGTGTCAAGAGCAATTAAAATAAGAAATAAAAAGCAAGTAAGCAGATTTCAAAATATTTTTTTTAATTTAATTAATTTTACTTAATTTTAATTAATTCGCATCACAATTTAATCGCTTTTTAGGTATGACGTTCTATTTAAGTGAGCGACTTTAAACCCATTTATATTGATTCGACTCTTATTGAAATGGTTTCTCATGACTTAACGTCAAGTTCGACACAAAATTAATTATTTTCCCATTTTAAGGGCACCCTTTGCTTGGCCCAATGAACAGGCGCACCCTAATGCAAAAAGTACAAAAACAACAACTACTACAACAACAAGAATGATCGCAGTAAACACAGTTGCTGCGCTGCTTTCGAAACCTTCTCGTTAATTCTCGTTGTTGTTCGCTCAAACTTTGTGTTGAGCGAATAATACTGAAGTTAATGGAAAAAATATGGAGAAAAATAAAATCATAAACACACAAAAAACAAAATACCAACAAGGTTAGTGAAGCCAGAAAAATTGAGGGTTAAAGCAGGGTGCACCACAACCAAGGAAATGTAGAAAAACGGCCGTTGAAGGATAAATGTTGTTAAACGAAGCATAACGCAACTGAAACGAAATGGAGCGCATTTTTGCGAAAAGTTCTGCGTAAAGTTGCGATAATGGCAGAAAATAGAGTTGATAGACTGCAGGACTGACGAATGAGGACTTTCAGGACGAATGAAGGACTTTCAGGACGAATGGGCAAAAAAAACCGTATTTGAAGAAAAATTATGTGAGCAAAACAAGCAAATTAAATAACAGCCAATTAAAATGAAAAAAAAAACATATTACTCAATTTGCTACAACCCTCAGTTCTAGTTGAACTTTTAAGGTTTCTCAATTTGTGCAGGATATTATCGACTTTTATAAAAATGCGGGAAACAGTCAACATTTCACAACGCCCTTGTAAGGAAACTTTTGCTGTTCTTAAATACTCCTTTTTAAATTCTCAAACAAATTTATACATATATTCTTTATTAAAAAAAAACAAATAAAATAAAATAATTCTTCCAAGAATTGTATTATAGCCGATATTTTATCTGATCCGACTACTTTCTCAAGAAAATATAAATAATGCAATTATTTTAGAAAACAAATGTAGTTAAAAAATGGTCGAATAATACGATACAGCACATGCCATCCATTACTAATATTATGACACCATATCAAGACATCATATCAGGACATCGCATTATGACATCACATCATGACATCACATCATGACATTCCATCATGACATCACATCATAACATCACATCATGACATCACATCATGACATCACATCATGACATCACATCATGACATCACATCATGACATCACATCATGACATCACATCATGACATCACATCATGACATCACATCATGACATCACATCATGACATCACATCATGGCATCACATCATGACATCACATCATGGCATCACATCTTACATCACGTCACATCACATCATGAATTCACATCATGACATCACATCGAATCATCACGTTACATCACATCGCATAATTAACTAACATCCAATCATTACAATACATTCTATGATATTTAGTCATCATATCATGAGGTAAAAATACGAGATGAGATAACATTAAATGACATCATAATTATAATCATGATCACATTATAATATAGTATCACATGTATAGTACCACATGTATAGTACCACATGCATAGTACCATAGTACCACATTTGTCACATTATGGCAAAATCGTAACATTATATCATGGAATTACATCTATATAATTATCATGACATTACATCGATATATCTTCATGGTATATCAACATGACATTTAATCATCATCCACAACACATCATTGTCCCAGTATATTGCGTAATGACATCACATCCTAACACCACATTTCGACATCGGCACATCAGATCACTACATTATATTATGATAACACATCATCTAACAACATTTGATGACATTACGTAATTACATTATGTTATATCATGGCAATACATTAAAACATCACACAATGAATTTATATATCATCAAATCATGTCACATGATGTGAAATAACTCATATTAAATGAAACCACCGACATCATGACATGAACTCATAACATTAAGACATCACATCATTAATTTTTAAATCCTCAAATCATATCACATGATATGATATAACTCACATTAAATGAAACCACCCGAATCATGACACGAAATCATAACATTAAGACATCGTATCATAAATTTTTATATCATCAAATCGTGTCACATTACATGAGACAACCACATCATAACATCACATCACAACATGTCATGACAACACATTATTGTTCCATCATAAAATTTTATAATGTCATATTTCTTGTATCTCACATTACATTGCAGCATCTAATGATGGCAATATAAGTACATCATGTCATCATATCAGGACAACATAATAACCCTATCGTGAGTAAGTAAGTAAGTAATTAAGTAAGTAAGTAAGAAAGTAAGTAAGTAAGTAAGTAAGTAAGTAAGTAAGTAAGTAAGTTAGTAATAAAGTACGTAAGTAAGTAAGTAAGTAAGTAAGTAAGTAAGTAAGTAAGTAAGTAAGTAAGTAAGTAAGTAAGTAAGTAAGTAAGTAAGTAAGTAAGTAAGTAAGTAAGTAAGTAAGTAAGTAAGTACGTAAGTAAGTAAGTAAGTAAGTAAGTAAGTAAGTAAGTAAGTAAGTAAGTAAGTAAGTAAGTAAGTAAGTAAGTAAGTAAGTAAGTAAGTAAGTAAGTAAGTAAGTAAGTAAGTAAGTAAGTAAGTAAGTAAGTAAGTAAGTAAGTAAGTAAGTAAGTAAGTAAGTAAGTAAGTAAGTAAGTAAGTAAGTAACTAACTAAGTAAGTAAGTAAGTAAGTTAGTAAGTAAGTAAGTAAGCAAGTAAGTAAGTAAGTAAGTAAGTAAGTAGGTAAGTAAGTAAGTAAGTGAGTAAGTAAGTAAGTAAGTGAGTAAGTAAGTAAGTAAGTAAGTAAGTAAGTAAGTAAGTAAGTAAGTAAGTAAGTAAGTAAGTAAGTAAGTAAGTAAGTAAGTAAGTAAGTAAGTAAGTAAGTAAGTAAGTAAGTAAGTAAGTAAGTAAGTAAGTAAGTAAGTAAGTAAGTTAGTAAGTAAGTAAGTAAGTAAGTAAGTAAGTAAGTAAGTAAGTAAGTAAGTAAGTAAGTAAGTAAGTAAGTAAGTAAGTAAGTAAGCAAGTAAGTAAGTAAGTAAGTAAGTAAGTAGGTAAGTAAGTAAGTAAGTAAGTAAGTAAGTGAGTAAGTAAGTAAGTAAGTAAGTAAGTAAGTAAGTAAGTAAGTAAGTAAGTAAGTAAGTAAGTAAGTAAGTAAGTAAGTAAGTAAGTAAGTAAGTTAGTAAGTAAGTAAGTAAGTAAGTAAGTAAGTAAGTAAGTAAGTAAGTAAGTAAGTAAGTAAGTAAGTAAGTAAGTAAGTAAGTAAGTAAGTAAGTAAGTAAGTAAGTAAGTAAGTAAGTAAGTAAGTAAGTAAGTAAGTAAGTAAGTAAGTAAGTAAGTAAGTAAGTAAGTAAGTAAGTAAGTAAGTAAGTAAGTAAGTAAGTAAGTAAGTAAGTAAGTAAGTAAGTAAGTAAGTAAGTAAGTAAGTAAGTAAGTAAGTAAGTAAGTTAGTTAGTGAATATTATGTCAAATTATGTCAATGTGAATATTATGTCAAATAACATGATCTTTCATAACTTGATATTATATAAAATAGATCACATCATGACATGAAGTCATAATCACATTGTAACATTATTTCATTACAAAGATCTTTCATCTCGACAATTCATATTGAAACAACATCAGATCATTAACTTATATCATGTTATTACACCATAACATTATATTATGACATTACATCATAACACCACATGCTGTCATCACATCACATCATTATATCATGAAATCATATTGGCAATAAGACATAACATTGTCATAATATCCAATCCTGATATCGTATCCTGAAATCAGATTATAACTTACTATCATATCATCACATTTTGACATCGCATGATGTCAGCATATCATTACATCACATAATAATACCACATTATTACATTAAATCATATCATAACATCATGAAATAAAATTACATTATCACATATGTCACATGATATGATACATCATTACATTAAATAACATTAAATTAAAAAATAGTCGCATCAAAAAGTTCAAGTCATATATCTCATTAAAAGTCAAAATTCAAGTCAATCAGTTAGGCATTTTTTCAAATCTTGAAAATTGTATTTTTATGACATCACATCCTGACTCAAATTATGAAACATCGTTTAAGGCCTCATAATGTCAATTCACATTGACATATCATCAGATCATAGCTTATTCATTTATCATGGCATTACATGACACTATATCATCATTATGAATCATGACATTACACACTGACAACACATCATGGCAACACATATCGATATCGCATCCTGAAATCAGATCATAAATCTATATTATGTCATCATATCTTGACATCATATCATGACAACGAATCATTAAATCATCTAATAACATTTGTGTCACATTATATAAAACATCACATGATCACAAAAATCAAATCAAAAAATTTCAGGAAAAAATCAGTCCAAATTTGAGTTAAAATTTAAGTGAAAATTTAAATCAAAATTCAAGCTAAAATCCAAATCAAAATTTTAGACAAAAGTAAATGGCATTGACCTTACACCGCGACCTCACATCACCAGGACCTCGAACCAAGACATCACACGAAGACCTCACATCCTGACATTACATAATGGCATCACATCATGACATCACATCATGACATCACATCATGACATAACATCATGACATCACATCAAGACATAACATCATGACATCACATCATGACATCACATCATGACATCACATCAAGACATCACATCATGACATCACATCATGACACAACATCATGACATCACATCATAACATCACATCATGACACCACATCATGACACCACATCATGTCACCAAATTATGACATCACAACATGATCACATCAAGACATGATATGATGAAATATACCATGACATAACATTATGTTGGATGACAACATGATTATGTTAATGGGAAAATGAGACTCTGGAAGGGTTAATAGTATAAAAATTCTCATTTGAACAGAAACGAGGTAGAAGTCTTCAGCAAATTTATTCGGCGTAAGTGGCAAACATTATTTTTCTGTCGACTTGTTCTACCTTCGAATCCTTTTAAATGAAGAAATTGAGTTATGAACTCCTATCTTTAGAAAAATAGTCGTTAGATAAAAACCCGTTGTAATGATTTTTGTTTCGTGTACAGAAATAAACTAAATTTACGAATACTGGTAAAATAAAACAAATATTTATAGCAAAGAGCGAATTGTTAGCAGGTAACACGGTCAGAAAGAGATATTCTGCTAAATCCTTTAAAACTTGAGCAAAATTCCAAAATGTTCTAATAGATATTTTTAACGAAGTTGTAGCAAGAGAAGCGAGAGAAAACAACCCTGAAATCAAATGTATGAATGAATAAAATAAAGATAAAACAAAAAAAAAAAAAAAGAAAAATACGGAAGGAGCAGTGCAAATGCACAAAACAATTACAAAATATTACTTAAGGACAACGAAGCAAAGGTTGACGTAAGCAGCGACAACACAAACAAAACACAAATTCGAAGATATTCGTAGATGTCGAGGATTGCGAAACTCCTCGAAAAAGGGCGGCAAGCAGCAGGCAGTATCTACTTTAAATTCGAATTTTCGAAATTAAGTGCTGGAAGCTATGTTGCCAGAAAAGCACGATAAATAGTGTTTATGGTATTTTTCAACGATTGTGGGATGTGGGAATTCCCATGGTATTTTGTGGTAAAAATGTCTCGCGTGGGAATAAAAATACCACATGTGGGATATTTACCACGCGTGGGAAAAAAAATACCTCAAAATACCATAAAATACCTCAAATTACCACAAAATACCATAATACCTCAAAATACCTCAAAATACCACAAAATACCTCAAATTACCACAAAATACCTTTCAAGCATTTTATACGCTAAGAGCTTATCGAAATCAAACTACACAACAGAAGTTCACTTTAATGAAATCCACTATGAACTTTATAATAGCGAAATGTATAAAAATTAATTTATTTAAGCTATGAACATATCAATTTAAACTAATTTATTACGGTTATATTTTTATTTAATTAATATTTAGAAAAATAACTGAATTAATATGCTTATTATGTTTTTAATAAATAAAGAACTGAATAATATTTAAAATCAATGTTTTTTATTGAATATGGTCAATTCTTGGTAATTATGTTATGATGTTGTCAGAATCAATTTAGTTTACTGCATTTTGGTATGTTTTGGTAATTTGAGGTATTTTGAGGTATTTTGTGGTATTTTGAGGTATTTTGAGGTATTATGGTATTTTGTGGTAATTTTGAGGTATTTTGAGGTATTTTGCGACTGTGGTAATTTATGGGAATTAAGTGTGAGAAAAAGAGAATTTTGGTGGTAATTTCATCTGGCGACATTGGCTGGAAGCCTGAGCCTTGCAGCCCATTTCACTGTGTGAATGTGTGACTTTGGGCTTGTGTGAATGTGTACGTGTAATTGTGTGTGGTATATGTTTTACATCCTGGTACAGTTGTTGTTATTTATGTTGTTTGTTGTTTTATTTCAAAATTTATTTTCAATTTTCTTGCGACAGAGGGAAGAAAAGACGTGTGCCTGTTTTTCGCAGCAAGGACTAAGGAAGGATAATTAAAAAAAGGACGCACCTGCTGAAAACCTTTAGTATCGTCCAAAGTGTGAGTGAAAAGGATATGAATAGTGTGTGTGTGTGTAAGTACAAAACTGGTTTTTAGCAGCACACTTTGTGCTGGTTCGGGTTCTATTTCAACTTGTTTAGTTACAAGGCAGAATAACCGCCCCAGTGGCCTAATGGATAAGGCATCGGCCTCCTAAGCCGGGGATTGTGGGTTCGAGTCCCATCTGGGGTAAAGTCCAAATTATTTTTTTTTTTCTTTAAATTCCAATTTTTTTATAAAAATATTTTAAATTTCAAATCACTTAATTTAGAATTTCGTTTTTTTATCTATTTTTAGAGTTTTTAGAAGCATGTCTTCTTTGTATTTATTTTAACAGATGTTGTCAAAAGCGGGGTGCTTATTTTCATTAACCACCAGCGATAACAAAATAACAAAAAAAAAAAAAACAAAATTTTTATGTGACAATCCATTACTTTGCTGTACCAAACAGCATTCAACAGCCAGACTTTCGACACAAGTTAGATTTAATGTATCTACTAGATATTCATCCGTACAGATGAACCATTAACACAGCGAACATAGAGATACATATCTATTGCACAAAAGTTAAAATATAAATACACAAAAACAATTGAAAACATCTGCCGCAAGCACGCTCAAAACACACACACGCACACATGAATTATTATTTTTATTATGATTTTTTTATTAACCGTTAACGTCAGTAAAATTTTCTGTAAACATTTTAAATTTTAATTTCGTTAATTATTTGCAGTTGGCAACAGTTTGAAGAAAGCAATCACAGCGAGTTGCCAGATTATAAGAAAATATAAAAAAAAAAATTAAAAAAAAGAAATCAATGGAAAACTTGTAAATTATGGTAAATTTTTCGAAAAAATTGTTATTTAATGTCTTCTTTATATTTTTAAGAATATACATACTCATTTTTAAATCGATATTTACAAAAAAACAGAAGTTATAACGGTTTTCGTTAACCTATGTCTAAGCTCCATACAACAAAAAAAAACTTTAAACGCGATTTCCTCGAAACTACTTTTTTTTAAAACGGTTCGATAGATAACTCGAAATCTATTGATTCAATTTCAATAATTTTTTTTGCATTTTGTTTGTAATTTTGTCCTTTAAGCATCCCCCCTAAATTCAAGTATCTATTTTGTTTTGTTTTTTTTTTATATAAACAAAAAAGCGCGCGAAAATGTATCTATTTTTCGAACTTTTTTCTTCAACTTCCACCATGATTAAAAAAAAAACCCCCGGGGGTCTTGCGTAGGGGGATGCTTAATATAAGGTCTATGCTTTAAAATGTCATTTGATTTTTTGTTTCCGATACATGGGAAAGGCCATATCCATCGAACCGTTTTGGATGTCTTTTTTTCAATGCCATTTTCAGCGCCCTCTATATAAAAGTCAGAACTGTATTGAAAAAAAAATATTTTTATAAAGTATTTTTTATATACAATAACCTCTATAAATTTAAAAAAAAAATAATAACTTCTAAAAAAACTTTTTCCAAACAGCTCCTGTTTTTGGTTGCTACACGTATATTATACCTTAAACTAAATTTTTTATAATTTTTAAAGAAAAAATCACAAAACATCACGTCATTAGGAATCTAAAAACCAAAATCATTACATCATTGTAATACATCAAAGCATCAGAACTTGATAACTCATCATATTACAGCTTGACATCACATCATAATATCACATCATGACATCACATCATGACATCACATCATGACATCACATCATGACATCACATCATGACATCACATCATGACATCACATCATGACATCACATCATGACATCACATCATGACATCACATCATGACATCACATCATGACATCACACCATGACATCACATCATGACATCACATCACACAATGACGTCATGACTTCATATCACGATATTGATCGCTGAATTCACATATCGAAGTAGCTTCATCACGTCTTATCATGGATTCTCATCTTGACATTATATTTTAAGAATTCATCAGGACATCAAATAACTTGCCTAATGCAATCAAATCACAATACACCAAAATATCACATAACATAGCATAAAATGAAATCACATCTTGACATAACATTATGATATCACAACTGTACATCCATCCCAACCTGAAATGAAATCACGATACACATTATAAGATCACATAATAATAGCACACTATGTTCTCATAAAAGTACATCAAGACGTCACATCATAGCATCGAATCATAACCTCACACCAAGACTTCAGACCATGACATTACATCATGGCAACTCATTGTGATATCACATCTTGACAATACATCTAGACCTCGTGTCATGAAATAACATCACGAAATGCCATCGAGCTACATTATCATATAAGCACATCATGAGGTTACATCACGACATCTTAATTTGACAAAACGTCATAATGACATAACACCAAAACATCACAACTAGACATCACATCTAGACATTATATCTAGACATCACATCTTGAAATTACATCTATTTCACATAACGAAATAAAATCACGAAATTACATTAAGGCATATCATCATTTCAGCACTTAATGGGGTGACATCATGGCATTTCATCTTGACATCAAATCATAACAACTCATTATGACATCACATATTTATACAATGTGTTATAATATCATAACATTACATCAAGATATCTCAATATAACAAAATATCATGGCCTTAAGTTATGCATGCTCTTGCATCATCACATCACATCCAGAATTGACATAGGGACATTCAATCTTCAAATGACAACTTTGCTTCATGAGAAGTAATCACATTACGAAATTAAATTAAATTAAATACAACTCAGCCACAAAGGCGGCTGTCGCCGAGTGTGTTTATATGTGCCTGAACCACTCGATGCCAATTCGAGACCGGATTCGAATACCAGCTGACACAGAAAATTTGTTCAATTGAAATTAAGGGAGAAAATGGTCAATTGATTTTTTTTTTAAATACATTTTTTATGTTCGTCAAAAGGAAATTTCACATAATAAGATAACATCAAGTCAATAGATAAAATAAAACAAAAATTATCACATAACTACATCACATTAAGGCATCACTACTTGATAACACATCATGATATTAAAGCTAAAAATCACATTGTTAGATCACATTATAAAATCACTTCATCATATCACATTTTTATCAAACATTTAATCAAACGATGAACTTTTTGAGAGAAAAGCAAAATTAAATATTTTTATGCACACAAAATATGATCACAATAAATAAAAAATAGCAGTACATCGATAGTAATATAATGGTTTACCAAAGTTTATTTTGTTGAAAAATTCTTGCAGAAAAAAATTACATGTAAGTGGAAAGAAGCATGCCATTGCGATTTAAAAGTTTTACACAATAGTTCCCATCTAACCGTTACAGAGAATTACTAACCCATAAATATAGAAATCTTAGTCGTTAGCTACTTTAAAGCAATTCATAAAAATGCATATATTTCGTATGCACTTGGAACAAATTGAAATTCAGCTTCAAATTGCATGAAATCTGTTGTTGATGCAACAAAAGCAAGGCAGTCAGTCAGTAAGTCTTTACAACGCAGCAGTATAGCAAAAGCACGCAAACCTCTAAAATAAAGCGCTAAACAAGTCATAAGTATGCCGAACGCTATACAGTTGACTTTAAAATTAAACTCAACTCAAGTTTTTCTGTTTTTTTGTTTTGTGCTGATAAATTTTTCAAAATACTCCATAAAGACATGCACGAGAAGGGGAAAAGTTCGTGTGTATGTGCGTGTATGTACCAGAAATAATAGTTTTGTAGAATAGTCTAAAAATAAGCTAAGATTAAACAAATTCAAATCAGTTGCAGCCATATTCGTTGGATAGGCTTCACATGAAAAATAAAAAAAAAAGAAAAAAGTATGCGCACAGTACGTAGATGGATTGAGTTGGAGATAATAAACGACAAACAGGAGAAGAACTTGGGGCCCCATTTCATAGAGAAGTTGTTGAGAAAGCTAAGAAGTTCTCAGTGTGCAAAAATAGCAAAAAATTGAATTGCTCAGATAATAGCAAAAATTTTTTTTTAAACGTAGCCTTGAGATCGATTAATTGAGTATTTCACACTTTTTATAAAAGCGTTGATTAAAACGTTTAATGAAACCCGAATAAAAAATGTGATAAGGAGAGGCTTGATGCTCAAAATTTTGCTAGAGCTTCAATGGCTGTAATTGTTGTGGCTACACGGAAAGAATTTCTGAATTTGTACGGAAAATATTAAAATCTTGAGCACACTACAAAATGCGGACTATTTCAAGCAATTAAATGAGGAGAGCATTGCTTTCTCATTTTTCATTAACTTATATTTGAACATTGCATGGAGATATCACTCCACAGCATAACATCTTGACCTCAGACCATGACCACACAACAAAACTTAAGATAACATCATAAATCACAACTTGAAATAAAATTATGATGCATAAAAAATATCAAATCATGATTTCGCATCATAATTTCAGACAATGTTATCATAGCACAACATTACAATAAGGCATCACATCATGATGTCGCGTCATAACCTCACACCATGACACCTCATAATAACATCACATCATTATATCACATCTTAACATCACATTTTGACATCAGATCTACTCATATCTCAAAATCAAATAATGAAACACATTATAGAATCACATCATGCATTCACATTATGTAATCATATCACAACTTTACACCAAGTTTACCAACTTTACGCCTCATAACATCGCATCATTACCTCTCACCAAGACCCACACATCATAACGTCGCATCATGACATCACATCATATCATCACATCATGTTATCACATTGTGATATCACATCTTGACATGCCACCTTAACATTACACTTTGATATTACATCTTGACCTGTAATTACATTAAAACACGTCATCATATCCCCAAATAATGAGGTCACATCATGACATTTGAATTTGACATGAAGTAAAAACACCATAAAATAACACCAAAACATCACATCTATGCATTGCATCTTGACATTACATATATACAAGACATCACATACACTCAGAAAAAAATCCTGTAAAAACAACACTTTTTTAACACTTTATCATGTTATTGAAATTCAACACGATCTGCTATGTTAACAATTAACACTTTACATGATGATTTTTCAGTGTTAAAATAACACGATGAACATGTTGTATGAACAGGATAATATTGTAAAACTAAGACTTTAAAACTGTTAAAAAAACATTATCATAATGTTATCTGAATATGATTATAATGTAAAGCTTACACTCCAACAATGTTAAAAGAACACGATCCAATGTTATCTGAACAGGATAATATTGTAAAGCTTACACTTCAAAACCGTTAAAAGAACACGATCAAAATGTTTTATGAACAAAATAATATTGTAAAAATAAGACTTTATTTTTAATATTTAATAATTCAACCTCCAAGAATCCCTTGTTTTTGTACTCGCTGATCACACTCTGTCCTTTCGGGGTTTTTGTAAGTAGCTCGGTCAAACTTAGAACTGGGCGTACATTAAATGCGGTTGTTCGTGGAGCAGAGCAGTTTATATTTTTGCAATCATTCCGCCACTTTTCAAGTTTTTTTCGAAATTTTACTCGCAAACCTAACTGAAATATGGGAAAGAGCTCATAATATCGGCTTCTTCTAAAAGCTTAAATGATTCCAAATCTGTTCCGCAATCTGTTAAAAATGGAAATGCAAATAAAAAGCGCAAGTCCATAATTAATTAACAAGGTAAGGTTCTTTCTATTTATTTGATTCTTACCGATCAGTCGTTGGTATACGAATTCATCGAATTGAAGATTTGTTAAAATTGAATTTTTTAATTCTTCCAATTGAACTTTTTCGACTTTTTTCAATATTTTTTCTTAAAAATTTCAAAATTTTTTCAATGAGCTATTGATGCAATGAGAAAATCTACACTTTGGTAATGTTATTTTTTAACACTGTATAATGTAGTGTAAATATTTAAAAAGTGTTGATGTTTTGTATATAAAAATGATCATGTTAGAATAACAGGAGCCGTGTTGTTTGCTTCATTTTTTCCTGGGTGTAATGACATCACATCTTGAAATCAAATAATGATACTCATTATGACATCGCATGAATTCGAATCACATGAACCACAATAGCCATGTTTTATTTGGCCTGGTTTAACCAAAAAAGTTCTAAATTACATCCAGAACACTGGTGAAATCCAGATCAAAAGATGAACCTGTACAGTAGCTGGATCATCTTGTTGAACTTTTTTTCGTTCCGCTTCTGCTCCATAGATGTCGTTGTTAATTTTTGTTTTCATTGATTTATACACTAAGGGAAAAAAATATTAAATTTATCCAAAAACCTTTTTAATTTATCCAAAAAGCGAGTCATTTTTGCACCAATAACGCATTTGAATAAATCGACTACGTAAATATTTAAAATTTATTTGAATACTTTTTTAATTTAATTAAATATGTAAATATTTGAACAGAATTAATAAAAAATATATTAAAATTATGCACGAATTTTTTTAAAATATCTTTCAAATGTTTACTATTTGAAAATAAACTATCGCATTTAAAGAAAATTTATATAAAAATATTGAATTTAAAAAACAACATATTTAAATTGAATATGATATTAATGGTTTATAAAGGGTGATTTTTTTTAAGTTATGATTTTCATGTATTAGTATTTGACAGATCACGTGGGATTTCAGACATGGTGTCAAAGAGAAAGATGCTCAGTATGCTTTGACATTTCATCATGAATAGACTTACTAACGAGCAACGCTTGCAAATCATTGAATTTTATTACCAAAATCAGTGTTCGGTTCGAAATGTGTTTCGCGCTTTACGTCCGATTTATGGTCTACATAATCGACCAAGTGAGCAAACAATTAATGCGATTGTGACCAAGTTTCGCACTCAGTTTACTTTATTGGACATTAAACCAACCACACGAATGCGTACAGTGCGTACAGAAGAGAGTATTGCGTCTGTTTCTGAGAGTGTTGCTGAAGACCGTGAAATGTCGATTCGTCGCCGTTCGCAGCAATTGGGTTTGTGTTATTCGACCACATGGAAGGTTTTACGCAAAGATCTTGGTGTAAAACCGTATAAAATACAGCTCGTGCAAGAACTGAAGCCGAACGATCTGCCACAACGTCGAATTTTCAGTGAATGGGCCCTAGAAAAGTTGGCAGAAAATCCGCTTTTTTATCGACAAATTTTGTTCAGCGATGAGGCTCATTTCTGGTTGAATGGCTACGTAAATAAGCAAAATTGCCGCATTTGGAGTGAAGAGCAACCAGAAGCCGTTCAAGAACTGGCCATGCATCCCGAAAAATGCACTGTTTGGTGTGGTTTGTACGCTGGTGGAATCATTGGACCGTATTTTTTCAAAGATGCTGTTGGACGCAACGTTACGGTGAATGGTGATCGCTATCGTTCGATGCTAACAAACTTTTTGTTGCCAAAAATGGAAGAACTGAACTTGGTTGACATGTGGTTTCAACAAGATGGCGCTACATGCCACACATCTCGCGATTCTATGGCCATTTTGAGGGAAAACTTCGGAGAACAATTAATCTCAAGAAATGGACCGGTAAGTTGGCCACCAAGATCATGCGATTTGACGCCTTTAGACTATTTTTTGTGGGGCTACGTCAAGTCTAAAGTCTACAGAAATAAGCCAGCAACTATTCCAGCTTTGGAAGACAACATTTCCGAAGAAATTTGGGCTATTCCGGCCGAAATGCTCGAAAAAGTTGCCCAAAATTGGACTTTCCGAATGGACCACCTAAGACGCAGCCGCGGTCAACATTTAAATGAAATTATCTTCAAAAAGTAAATGTCATGGACCAATCTAACGTTTCAAATAAAGAACCGATGAGATTTTGCAAATTTTATGCGTTTTTTTTAAAAAAAAAGTTATCAGGCACTTAAAAAATCACTCTTTAGTATTATTTTCTTCATATTGCGTCCATCAAATGGCATTTGCCTGTATTATTTATTCTCGCTTCACTGTTTTGTTCTCTAATTTATACTATTTTTGACAGTTGGTGCAATATTAGGGCACCAAATGTCAAAAATAGTATAAACTAGAGGGAGAAAAAATAAATTTACAAAATACATACAGATAGAAGCAAAATATGTAGGTAAATGACAACCGGTGCAAGATATTTCAGAGAAAATATCAAGTTGTCACTCCACCCTACATAATTTAATTTCTTAGCCAAACATGCATAATATATTGCTCTTGCAACAATAACTAAATGAGAACTGTAAGAACTGCAAATGCAAGAAATAAACTCAGGAACAAAGTGCGATGCTGTTGCTGCTTGTCGGAGTATGTATGTAAGTGTGCGATGCTGTTGCTGCTTGCTTGTATGAAATATGTGTGTACGTGTGTGGTATAAATAAAATTCAAATACGGGAAAAAAACGAGTTGTAATGAAAATATTTGATTTATCCACGTAAATATTTAAATAAAATTGATACTCAGGCGTGGATAATGTTAATATGCATTATTTCCCTTAGTGTAGTCACCCTTTGCTGTCAAAGAAAACAGCTGTGCTTATTTCTTTGCAATAAATAAATAAAAATGGATGCAAAAGAGTCGTAAGCTTATTGCCTCAAGCGGTTAAGGCCAGGAGCAAAACTTAAAAAAAATTAAACTAATGCGATAAATCCGTTCATCAGGTTAAACCAGAACGAATAAAACGGGGCTAATATTTAACCACTCCACAAACATCGGATCATGACCTCACACCAAGACCTCAAATTATGGCATCACATCATGTCATCACATCTTAACATCACATCTTGACATTACATCTTGGCTTGAAATTACATCAAAGCACATCATCATAACGACAAAACAACATCATGTTATAACACCCAACACTTCACATCTAGACATCTCAACATGATATTACATCTAAACTTCACATCATGAAATTACATCACGAAATCACACCAACGAAAATCATAATTTCTGCTCTTCATGAGGTCACATTATGATGCATAACCTCTACATCACATCATAAGAACTCATCATGACCACACAAAATTAATCAATATGTAATCATATTATAACATCTCGTCAAGATATCAAATCATAACAAACCTCATGACCTCACATCATGACTTTACATCATCGCATCACATCACATGAAGGCATCACATAATGACATCACATCCTGGCATCACATCATGAAATCACATTTCAACATCACGATTTAAAATAAAATTATGATGCACTTTATAACACCACATCTTGAATGCATGCCATGATACCACATTATGCAGTCTTATCATATCACATCAAAACATAACTATATTTCATCGCAACATGGCCTTACACCCAAACCTCGAATCATTACACCACATCATTACATCACATCATAACATCACATCATAACATCACATCATAACACCACATCATGATATCACATCATGACATCACATCATAACATCACATCATAACATCACATCATGACATCACATCATGACATCACATCATGACATCATATCATGACATCACATCATGAAATCACATTTCAACATCACGATTTGAAATAAAATTATGATGCACTTTATAACACCACATCTTGAATGCATGCCATTATACCACATTATGTAGTCATATCAAATCACATCAAGACATAACAATATAACATCGCAACATGACTTTACACCCAAACCTAGAATCATTACACCACATCATTACATCACATCATGACATCACATCATGACATCACATCATAACATCACATCATGACAGCACATTATGACATCACATCATGACATCACATCATGAGACTACATCATGACATCGAATCATGACATCACATCATGACATCACATAGACATCACATCACAACATCACATCACTACATCACATCAAGTTACATTATCATTTTAGTACATCATGAGGTTACATCGCAACATCTGTCAATTTGACAGAACTAAAAAATCACACCTAAACATCACATTTGGACATCACTCACAAATTACCATCATGACACTATTATGGGTATTCACAAGGTGTGCTATCATGTCATATAATCATAATGTTATAAAATTTTACACTAGTTTAAAAATGTAGTTGTTGCCTTCCATATAAAAATAGTACTAAAATATTACAACCCTAAAAGCTATGTTATTGAGTGTCGTATTCAATTATAACGTCCAAAATATTCTTTTTGCACAAATCGGCTATTATTTTGTCTTTTTCGCTTTCTTTTGCATTGTGATAACAAATATTTATTTTAATTTGTTTTGTATCAGCTGATTGAGAGTTGAAATAGCACAATAAGTTATAAGAGGTTGTTCACACTAGTTGTAAATTTTTATGTTTTCAACTTAAGACATTTGACTTTATGAAACCTTGTGAATGCCCTATATATTAAACCAAAAATATTTTAAAATCTTATCACATTAATTTATATAAATTCTTAAAAATTTTTTATAAAATAAAAAATTGTAAATCAAAATTTTACTAATTTCTTGCAATAATGTACACAATAATGGAAAGTAAAAGTGCAAAATTTGATTTAAACATGTATAGTTCCACTTCGGTTGAGAAAAACACACACTTAACAAAGCGACAAAAAGCTTACAGGGACAAGAAGCTTCGATACGCATTTGTTCTAAACCAAAGCGGAACTATACTTATTTCAAATTAAATTTACCTTTCTTCAGATTTTTTTCTTCTGTTTTCAAATAGTGACAACATTGATCATAACAATTTTCTTTTTCCTCAAAATATGAAGAAGTGATTTAAAATCATGAAAGATTTTATGAATCCAACCGTGATCACTTCAAAATTTGCTGATTACCGTTTAGAGAAAACATTGTCTGATTCAAACAAAACAATTTTCACTGTATAACAAAAACCAAACCCTTTAGAAAAGAACTTCATTTAAATATGTAAACAATATTTATAAATAAAAAAAAAATTTACAAAACAATATTTATATTCCCAGTAATATTTCAAAAAAGGTAAATCCCTCTCATTATTGTCTAGAAAATTGTATTTTGATAAGAAATAATCACGTCAAAAATTTTCCGTGACCAAAAATCACCATAATCAGCTATTCTCTACAAATAAAATTAACACCTTAACAAATATTGAGATCGGATCACAAAAGCAGGTAACACACATCATAGAAGAACTTTCGATGACAAAGCACAGAAAACTGAAATGTCTCATTAAGCAGTTATAATATGACGGAATGGGTAAGAAATTAAAAAGTATTGATGCTCGAAATTGACAATTATGTAATATGACCAACTCAACGGCTTTGTCAATCGGCTTATGTCAGTTAGAACCAATTTCTTTATTTCGGATACAAACAAATTATGCTAAGTTTATGATATTTTCACCTTTCTTCATTTTCACCTTTTCGTCTCAACTTAGAGGATTAAAGAAATAAGAGCTCAATAATTTTTTCTTATTACATAATTATTCAAGATAACATTTAATTTTTTAATAGATTTTCTGTTCAAGATTGTGTGGGTTTATATTGTAAAATATTTTAATTTCATGTGTTTTTATTCATATTTTTAATGTGGGCTCAAAAAACTCCCATTTTCATGGGAACTTTGAAAATAATTTTCAGGGATATTTTCAGTAATATCTCATATATAAGCACTCACCAATAATAAGATTATACATTTAAATACTGTTAAAGATTTCCAAAAAATCACTTCAAGATTCAAGTCAAAACTCGAGTGAACATTCAAGCCATAAACACTAGTCAAAATAAAACTAAAAAATCAAGTCAAAATTAAACTCAAAAATCAAAACAAAATTCAGAAAATGAGGACAGTATTCATGTCTAACAAGTAAAAATTGAAGCCAAATTTCAACTCAACAATCAAGACCAATTTCAACTCAAAAATCAAGTCAAACTTTGAAATTCAAGCAAGAATTCAAGTCGAAATTCTAGTTAAATTCGATTAAAAAATCCAGTCAAAATTCAGTTCGATATTCAGGTCAAAACTCAACTCAAAATTCAATTAAAAATTCAACTCAAAAATAAATTTCCAGTCAAAATTAAATGTAAATTTCATTAAAAATTCAGGTCAAAAACCAAGTTAAAATTCAAACCAGAATGTAATCAGAATTTAAATCAATTTTCTAACAACAATTCAAGTCATAACTGAAATTAAAATTCACGTCAAAATTCAACTCAAGAATCAAATCTAAATTGAATTAGAAATTTCGACTCAAAATTCAAGTCAAAATCCAAATCATAGTTCACGTCATAATCGAAGTCCCAAAATCATTTAAAAATTTTGGTCAAAATTCCAGACGAAAATCATATAAAAATTCAAGTCAAAATTTTATCAAAATTTAAATCGAATTTCAATCAAATACTCATGTAAAAATTCAAGTTAAAATTCAACTCAAAAATCAAGTCGATATCCGAGGCAGAAATCGAGAAAAAAATTCAATTGAAAATCAAGTTTAAATTCAATTCAAAACTCAAGTCAAAATTATTGTCGAAACTTTTGGCAAAATTCAACTCAAAAATCAAGTCAAAATGCAAGTTAAAAATCAAGTCAAAATCGAGTTAGATCTCAATTGCAAAATCAAGTTGAATTCAACTCGAAACTATTGTCAAAACTCAAAATTGAAGTAAAAATTATAGTGAAAAATCAAGTCAAAATTAAAGTGTAAAGACGAGTCAAAACTAAATTGAAAAAAACAAGCATAAATTTAACTCAAAATTCAAGTCAAAATTCACGTCAAAATCCAAGTTGAAATTCAGGTAATAACTCGTGTTAGAAATCTAGTGAACTTTTCGAAATTCAAGTTAAAATTCGACTCAACGATCAAAACGAATTCAATTAAAAATATATGTTAATATTAAAGTCAAAAATTCATCTCAAAACTCAAGTCAAAATCAAACGAAATTCAACTCAAAACTCAAGTTTTAATTCAACTCAAAACTCAAATTAGATCAAATATCAAATCAAAATTATTGTCGAAATTCAAGTTAAAATGAAATTAAAAAATCAGGCCAAAATCAAATCGAAATTCAGCTTCAAATTCGATCAAAAATGCACATCAATATTCAAGTCAAAAACATCCAAAAAATCAAGTCATGAACCTAGTTAAAATTCAAGTATTAATTCGCGTCAAAAACATTTCCAATCGAATTTCCGTCGAAATTTAGGTCAAAATTCAATCAGAATAATAATAAAAACAAAATTATTTCTCAAAATTTAAGTCAAAATTTATGTCGGATACAAAATAAAGTGTTATTAACGTATCAACAAGAAGTGTAGAACTTGTTTTTTGAATTAAACAAGGAATTGTTTAAATGTTTCTTACATTTTTATTGAATTAAAAAGAAGACACATGGAGATTATGTATGAAATACAATCAGCCCTATCATGGAAAATTTTCTCCCGGGAATTGTAAAAGGGAGTTTTAGTTTTTGAAATAAAGCTCGAAAATTTTTTGTGAATTTTCAATGCAAGTTTGTTCATCAACCTTATATCGCTCGTTTTCTTCAATAACGTTATAATCCAAAAAACATAAAAATTGAATTCATTACACAGCAACATTCGTGTTACCATGATCTATGCTGTGTACAATTTTGGTAACGATATCTTCTTTAATTTTTGCAGGAGAGTAGAATTCGTGATTCATTCACATCAATATATTTCCGATAAGATCGTATTGTATATCGATAATCTCCAGTTTTTTTTATCACTTTGTATGGATTAAACCTTGTACATTACAGTAGTACTTGTATATTTGATGTTTTGTCCATATTTTGATAATGGTGAATTAATTTCATTTGTCTGTTCAAAACTTAAAATGCTTCTCTTAAAAAATCTAGTTTTTTGTGTTCTAACGTTATTGTAGAAAACGAGCGATATATTCATGAGCGTAAAATAAAAAAAATATGTAATGTCTTTATCTGCTATCTTATCTGCTATAAGCGGAAACTCCCTTTTACAATTCCCGGGAAAAAATTGTTCATGATAGGGCTTAGATTTTACAATTCAAATGGCCGCCTCGGCTTAGCTTACAGACTTAAATAATCTTCTCTAAATTTTCTATTATTCCTTCGCATAATAGGCGCTCTATTTCGGCCATGGTGACTTCAATCGTCGCTTTAACAGTTGAAATTGTTTGTGGATGGTTATCGTAGTCTTTACTTTAATCATAAAGCCAAAGGAAGAGGTCTAACGGCATTTATATGCCAGATCTTGTTGGCAAATTGCTGCCTCCAAAACGCCAAATTACGCGATCTGGAAAGTGCGCAATTACTCTATTGTTTCGCGACTTGTATGGCACGTAGCACCATTCTATTGAAAGTGGAGGACGTCTGTGTCCGCATACTTCATCTCTGAACACAAAAAATTGCTATCATATCTCTGTATCGCACTAATTTGACTGTAACGGCCCCTCACTCGTCATTTTCGAAAAAGTACTGCCCTATGACAACTTCGGCCCACAATCCCCACCAAACAATCATTAATAATTTTAAATCTATTTTTTGCTTATCTCGCAGAGCTTTACTGACCTAGAGAACTAGTGTTTTTCAATGTAAAAATGCGCAGAAAAATCCCAGCAGTTTTGGTACAAGCCATAAAACAAAGATTTTAACTTATTTCAATAGGCAAAGCGATGACATGTTTTTAACAAAGCTTTTAGAAACACATGTGAATTGTGAAAACGTGAATTGGATTGGGTGAATTGCAAGTCTAAATTATAGAATTTTATCAAGAAATCATTCGGGAACACTATAAAATAGTCCCTCGCAACCTGACTGCGCGGCACTCACGTGCAACTCAGATGTCAAATTTAACATGAGATCCCAACACTTTGCTACACATAGTAAAAGAAAAAATGCTAATAAAACAAGCAACAAAAACTTTAAATTTATTCCATTTTAAACAAGAAAAAAAATTATAAAATCAAGAAAATTTAGATTTTATAATAATTGTCGGAGTTTTTATTGGAATATCTAACAAAAGGCACGAAAGAAACGTGCGCATAAAATATGGGTAGAAAAACAAGAAAAACGATAACATCCGCAAGCTTTGCAGAAAATTATGGCTTTTACAGATACCGGTATAGATTTGAGCTGTCTTTGTTACAGTTGTCAGATAAACTGGAATGGAAGAAAACGAATTTTTAAAATAATCTATTGAATTTTATAAAAAATAAGTTCTCCTAGTTAACTTAACAGAGTAGGATTTTTTTAAGCAATTTTTGCCATAGAAAATTGTCCAATTTGGGAAATTAATTACATAGCATCAGAGAGTTTTATAGGAAGCTTTATATTTTATATATCAGGTGTACAAAAAAGTTTTAAAGGATTTTTTTGAGATGACATCATGCGGAGAAGGGGAACATGCTTCATCGATTTCCACATGTGAGTTTTGTTAAAGACGGTTTAGAAGTGGTGTATATATTTTGTGTATATAGTATTTTAATACCGATGAAAAAGAGCGCGAAGGACGGCCAGAAAAGTTTCATGATGAAGAAGAACTCGCAAAAGCATTGGGAGTGACTCAACAAGCCATATCTGTTCGCTTGAAAGCCATGGGAATGATCCAAAATACAGGATATTGGATGCCTTATGAATTGAAGCCGAGAAACGTCGAACGCCGTTTTTTTTCACAGTTGATCCAACGGCAAAAAATAAATGGATTTTTGCATCGTATTGTGACTGACGATGAAAAAACCATGAACCCATTACGATAACCCCAGTTAACAGTTAACAGTCCTAAGCTGCCGCAGATCTCTAGATGAGATGGCAGAGCAGCTCAATATATTTCTATGTTGGATCCCCGGACATAGAGGCTTCCCAGGAAAATGCAAAGCAGACAAACTCGCTCGTAACGGTACTACCAGCCCCTATCGACAGATAAGGAACAAGTTGCAATACCTCTTGCCACATGTAAATTACGCACAAATGAACAATCCCTTGAAAGTACCAATATTAGGTCGTCTACGGGTAGCACATGCCATACGGCGCATCAAGTTTGGCCAACCCTGAACTTAAAACGCTCAAAGGAACTAATTTTCCTTAGAAGGGACCAAATAAATACTGTCATAGCCGTTCTAACAGGACACAGCCTAATTGGAAACCATGCCCCAAGACAAAAAATCCTCCATAACGACTTCTGCAGAAGCTGCAGAGAATCCACAACCCATCTTCTCTGCACATGCACAGCGCTGGCCAGAAAGCGCCAACTTTTCCTAGGTATCTAGTTCCACAGTGACCTAGATGAGCTCTCAACATCTTCGGTCTACCGAATACTCAGCTTTATAAAAAGCTCCAACTGGTTTGGTTTGATAGAGTGGAAAATAATTAACCCCTGGTACCACAACGGGCCTAATTGCCTTAAGTGTGTCTTATAAGAGACAGCCGTATTTGCTCTGTGTTCTGTATTTGGTGGGACCACTTGGACGTGGTGTACTATGAGCTGCTACAGCCGGGTGAAATCATCACAGGGCAAATCTACCGAATTAACCACAACTGATGCGTTTGAGTCGAGCATTGAAGCAAAATCGGCCATAATACGAGCAAAGGCACGACAAGGTAATTTTGCAACATGACAAATTAAATCGCAATGAACTAGGTGGCACATTAAAAAGCCCAATTCTTGATATGATTCGGTCACCAAAAGTTCGTCCGAATAAACGAACAAATTCATGAGCGGTATGATGGAACCCTTTAGCATTCAGAAGATTGATATTGACGTGAGGAGCTTGAAAAGTCGCGAATCATTTGCCCGTAGGGCTCACCAGTGACGGTAACGTGAGCTCCATCTTCAGTTTTGAAAAAGTATGGACCAATAATGCCTTCGGTGTGCAAACCACACCAGACACTAACTTTTTCTGGATGTAATACGACAATTTTGCTTATTTATGTACCCGTTAAGCCAGAAATGCGATCCATCGCTGAAGATGATTTGACGGTTAACATGCGGTTCAATTTTCAATTGATTTTCAGCTCATTTACCGAACGTACGACGCAAATGATGGTCTGAGGGCTTTAATTCCTGTAACAGTTGGATTTAATACAGGTGTAGGCCAAGGTCTTTCCTAAAAGTCTCCCACGTAGAAGACGTACTCAGGCCGACTTCTTGAGAACGGCGTCGAATCGATCACACTCACCACTACAGCGGCGATGGCTTCTTCGGTATGTGCAGTATGAGCATACATTATTAGCCGTTCGGATTCGGCATCAAACTAGTAGGTCCGATTCTCGATCAATTGTGTCCAAACATTTAATAACACGCACAACACAATTTGATGATCATAAGAAGTTCGGTCAAAGTACTTTCAATGGCTGAAATGGCCGGTTTATTTTATGCTTTTAATGTGTGAAAAGTGCTCCGTAAATTGGCACTTTTATTTGAAAAAAACCCTTAATTTTAAAATGAATTTCCACGATTTGTAAACGTTATTCCGGTGTAAGTATTTGGATGTGAATTTGTCAAATTGTACTGAACTTAAATGTCAAACTCATGTGTTTACTTTGACAACTGGTTTGGCACCTATACCTCTAGGAAAATCTATACCTTTAAAAGAAAACACCCGATGTTAAGTAATTAAAAATTATACTGAAACTGAACTTACTGTCGAAAACTTTGGATGATGTAACATACCTTTTTTTTCTGCAAAGAAAAGAATGAAAGCCTTGAATTAGTATAAAAGTTTGTATGTAACCTTAAAAAATATATTAATTTTAAATATTTAATAATGATATTAATATCAATATTTAAAAATAAAGTAGAAATAATGATTTTTTTATAATAATGTGATGTTTTTATCAAGTATTCACTGCATAAGGGTGTAACGACGCTATGCGGATCGGTATATTGGCGCATTTATTTTTCTCTATAATTCGCCAGTGACACCCAAAGATGTTTTTATATGGAGGATAGCACAAAATAGGGAAAAATTTGCGTAGATGATTCGCAAAACCCGCAAAATTCGAAGCCAAGCTTATCTCACGCCGAGGTGATGTCAATTGGCCAGTGAGATCATGTTATTTGACGCCGTTGCACTTCTTTGGGGTTTCCTTAAAAGGAAGGTCTATGACAATACACCCCGAAGGATTCCGGAGCCCAAATAGGAAATCCAACTGGCCATTGCTGAAATTGATGCAGAATTATGCCAGAATGTTATGGAAAATTTCATGAAATAGGCTCGCGTGTGCAAGCAAAGTCGAGACTGACAATTGAGCGATATCAGATATGTTCCACCAATAAACTCCATGGTAATGAATAAACTCTACTTTATAATTCAATACAAACTCACAGAAATTTCATCAAAATAATTCATTTTATTAAAAAATAAAAATGTCAGTGACATTTTGCTTGGACAAGATAAGAAAATTGATGTAATAGTTAAAATATTTTTCATTTAGTTTAAACAGAGGGCATCATATACCCTGCGGTGCAGAAATATAGGCGCACTCTATTGTTATTAAACTCACTACGCCCATGAAAAAAAAAAAATATTTAATTGAATGCATTATAGAGAACATCTGCAGTTAACAACTTAGGTGAACAACGTTCAAAATTGTTTGCTCTTTACGTACCGTTATAATGATATTTCTAAATTTAAGCTGGTGCGTAACAATAGACATTCGAAATGATTTAGTTATGTGAGAGCTGTTGCCGACAAAGCATTAACAATTCATTTGTACGTGTTTTTTTTTTTTTTTTTTTTTGTTAATTCCTGACTTTTGTTTTTGCAATGCCACGTGGGCAATATTTAACTGACACAGAAAAAGGTAAAATTTCCGCTTCTAGAGAAGAAAGTGTCGGTATTCGTGAAATTTCTAGAAGACTTAAGCGATCAGACCACTAAGTTCGAAATTTTTTAAAATATCGAATTAATTATGGTCAAAATAAAAAAGGCGGAAAAAAACAACAGCTTTCTTTGCGTAATAAGCGCAGTATCATCAAAGCAGCCAGCAAGACTATGAAGAGCGGAGAAATTGAAAAATTGCAAATGATTTACGGTTACATGTCTCAAAATGGACCGTTAATCAGGTGTTAAAAAATTGTACCCATATTGTTTGACAAAAATTAAAGTGAATGACAAAATTATTACCCCGAAAGTAGCCCGCCTCGAATTCGGAAGATCAAACATGAACACTGACTGGAACAAAGTATGTTTCTTGTTAATACCATATTTTTTAAAAATCTTTTGATCTAAGATAATTTCATTCTGATGAGAAAAAGTTTAATTTGGATGGTCCGGATGCTTTCAATTTTTACTGGAGATATCTACGTAAGGAACCACGCTATTTTCCAAAGAGAAATTTCGGTGGTGGTTCCTTGATGGTTTGGGGAGCATTTTGTGTCAATGAAATGCTGGAGGTTGCATTTCCAACCACTCGCATGAACTCGGAGGAGTATAGAACAATATTAACAACACATCTGCTTCCATATTTAGAAAGACACCGCACGAAAAATTTAATTTTATCAGCAAGATAATGCCTCCGTTCACAAGACTAATGCGACTCACTCGTGGATTGACTCAATTTTTCTTCAGATTTGGAAATTTGTAAAAAAAGTAGGTATAAAAAGGTCTTTTGTTTTGCACTGCAGAGTATAAAATAAAGGTTTTTTAGAGATGTAGAAATTTAAATTGAAATAAAATACTGAGATAACATCATTTCAGACTGAAAATTGACTTTATTAGAGAGATAATTGTATGCTCTTATCTGAAAGATAATTGTATTATCTTAATATGAAAGATAATATAAGAGTTAAAATATGATTTCGGCAATGTGGCGGTTCCCGCAGATGGCTCAGATATGATGCATTCTGGAAAGTTCCCTCACATTGAGAAAACAACTTAGTGGCCAGCATTTTCCTACGACCGAACACGAAGAAATAATTTTAAAATTTTAAATAATTATAAATTTTAAGCTTAAATCACTACTGAAAGTTCATTCAGGCCGTTGAGGCTTTCAAAAACCTGGTTTCGGAGGTACCAACTTCAGGGTGGCAAAACTGTTTTGAAAATCGGTTCAAACTAATGACCTTTTGATTAATCCTCTTGAATTGGGCAACACAGTTAAAAGCTATATTTTACTATTTCATTGGTCGTAGTTATGATATGATATGATCATATTTTTGTAAGTTTTAATTCATTCAAATGTGTTATAAAAAATTAAAAAAAAATTCGGTATATGCTAAAATTTTCAATGATTCCTTTTTTGTTTTTTTGTTTTAGAGAAATTATTTTGAAATTTCAATTAATAATATATTTTAAGCTTAAATTACTACTGACAGTTCGTTCAACATTTGACAGCTGTCATGTGTCAGCCGATAACTTAGCTAATTTGTTGTTTTTATAATTACTGTTCAGAGTTTTTAAGTTAAATGTCATTTGCAAATTTATAACCTTGAATTTATTACCATATCTTATTCAAAATGACTGACTGACAAACTGATTGAGTGCCAAAACATGCTGCCGCCGTCTTTAAGTAATTATTTTAGCTTATCTTATGTCAAAAAGTGTCATAGCTGAAGATAGACATTTCATCAATTTTAGCATTTCCTGTACAACGGTTTTATTTACACATATGACCTCTCTCTTTCCCTCTCTCTATGCATCTTCCTACCCCTTACTCATGCTATCAATTAATCAAATTGTCAATAAGTCAAAGTCTGCCAAACATAAACAAATTTATTGGATTGATTTGATTGATTAGTTGCTTCATCAATATTTATTAATTTCCTTGTATTAGATCTCATTAAATGTCAGCATTATTTATGTTTGTATGTTTGCACTGTTGCAAAAATACAGGCGACAAGAGCAACGTAAAAGTCGACGACAACGCGTCATGACATTTGACATTTTTTACGCATGGTAGAATAAACAAGGTAAACTCGCGGCTGAGAGTCAGTTTTATAAAAAAAAAAACACTGAATAACGAACAACAGCAAAAAGAAGAGCAAAATTATTTGTATTGATTTTGACAGTTTCGATTCTGAGCGAGAGTGGGTTTAAGGCCGCGAGACTACCTACTTTACTCTACCATATTTTTAAGCATAATTTTTGTAAAAGCATTTGTTGTAATGATTTCGCTCCCACTCACTTCTCTCTCAAAAACATTTTAAGCTCTACTTTAACTAAAAGTTATGACGCCCTTGATGTTCTTTTTTTAATTAATTAATTTATTAAATTATTACTTAATTTGTTGCTTGCGATATCTTTAAATCGATAACAATCCATCATCATCGTCATAATCACCATTTATCTCTCTATGTAAGCATAAATTTATCTTCACCTCTGAACTTTCATTTCCGCTCTGTCGACATCTTCTTGTCGCTGTTGCCATCATCGTTCTTTGTAGGCGTCCCTGTCTAGCTTTGTTTGTTGACAGCTCTTTGTAGTATATCGACTCAATTGTTTCTTTGACATCGTCTTAATTAGTGTTAATTAAGTTAGGTTTCACATCTACGAGTTGTAGCATCGATTGAAACTACTTTTTGAGCTTTCATTTAATTTTGTATTTTATTATTTCTCTTAAAATTGCGTCTCGATTAAAATGCTTCAATGCTATAAAATAATTTATAATCTCTTGGGTGGAAAATAAAAAGAAGCAAAAATCTTCGACTCGAGAAACTCTTGATTTTATTCTGCTTTTCGTTTATTTTTACTGACTGATAAGCATTCATTTAAAAGAAATTGTTTGGCATTGAAAATAATCAATTTTATGTGCTGTATAAATGAGACTCTATAAAAATAAGGTAGGTGCTACACGATCCGCCCCATGATTGTGTTCAAAGAACATATTCAAAATTCAATAGAATTCAGATACATTCCGCTTTTAGTTTTTGTTTTTAATTTTTACTGCACACTTTTTAGTTTTGAATTTTGACTTTACTTTTTACTTTTCACTTATTACTAATTGCTTTTTAATTTTTAGGTTTTACTTTTTACTCAGAGTGTTTCGGCTCAGAGAGAGTCCAACCTGATGCTTCATATTTTATAATTCATACTTCATTCGACTCAGAGCGAGAGAGAAAAAGAGAAATACAGAGAAAGAGAGAAAGATAAGATTTTCGGCAACATTTCTGCCTCGATTATCCGACAATATCTCATACTCTATTCTTCATACATCATGTTTTTAATTCCTTTAAATTTATTTCTAATTTTTAATTTTTACTTTACACTTTTTAGCTTTGAATTTTTACTTCACATTTAATTTATTAATCTTTTTTTAAGTTTTACGTTTTACTTTTTAACCTTTCTACTTTTCACTTTTTGCTTTATACTTTATGCTTTATGCTTTATGCTTTATACTTTATGCTTTATACTTTATTCTTTATAATTTATGCTTTATACTTTATACTTTATGCTTTATGCTTTATGCTTTATGCTTTATACTTTATACTTTATACTTTATACTTTATACTTTATACTTTATACTTTATATTTTATACTTTATACTTTATACTTTATACTTTATACTTTATACTTTATACTTTATACTTTATACTTTATACTTTATACTTTATACTTTATACTTTATACTTTATACTTTATACTTTATACTTTATACTTTATACTTTATACTTTATACTTTATACTTTATACTTTATACTTTATACTTTATACTTTATACTTTATACTTTATACTTTATACTTTATACTTTATACTTTATACTTTATACTTTATACTTTATACTTTATACTTTATACTTTATACTTTATACTTTATACTTTACACTTTATACTTTATACTTTATATTTTATACTTTAAAGTTTATGCATTATACGTAATACGTAATACTTAATACTTAATACTTAATACTTAATACTTAATACTTAATACTTAATACTTAATACTTAATACTTAATACTTAATACTTAATACTTAATACTTAATACTTAATACTTAATACTTAATACTTAATACTTAATACTTAATACTTAATACTTAATACTTAATACTTAATACTTAATACTTAATACTTAATACTTAATACTTAATACTTAATACTTAATACTTAATACTTAATACTTAATACTTAATACTTAATACTTAATACTTAATACTTAATACTTAATACTTAATACTTAATACTTAATACTTAATACTTAATACTTAATACTTAATACTTAATACTTAATACTTAATACTTAATACTTAATACTTAATACTTAATACTTTATACTTAATACTTGATATTTAATATTTAAAACTTAATACTTAATACATAAATCTTAATACTTAATACTTAATACTTAATATTTAATACTTAATACTTAATACTTAATACTTAATACTTAATACTTAATACTTAATACTTAATATTTAATACTTAATACTTAACACTTAATACTTAATACTTAATACTTAATACTTAATACTTGATATTTAATATTTAAAACTTAATACTTAATACATAAATCTTAATACTTAACACTTAATACTTAATAATAGTTAATACTAAGCACTTAGCACTTAATACTTCGTTCTAGCCATTCCTGATTTTATGAAGCACATTTTTGCATCTCAGCACATTTTTAATTTACTCTCGAACTTCCCAGTATAAAATTCTTCCAGAAGTAGCCGGTTTTTATGAAGGTATGAGGGGTTCGTTACTTTTTATCTAAATTTTCTATTAAAAAATTAAATTTGACAGAAAATTAGTTGATCGTAACACATTTTTCTGCTGTTTATTCTACATGTTACTCATTTCTTCTGCTGTTTAAACGTATTTAAGTGATAAAAGTCTGACTATCTCTCTCTTCCATCATTCTCTATAAAACTCTCGATGGTCATTCCACCTCCAGCTACTCTTCAATCTTTTCACATCTACGTTATCCCTTCGCATTAATGCGTCATGAAACAGCTTCTATAGCTGAGAGGTCGTTGCACTGCTCTCCGCCTTGTTGTCAGCAGCAGACGCGACTGCAACCTGCCAGTTGTGCGACCTGCTGTTGGAATCAGCAGTTAAAGTCAACGGGCGAGCTCATCTTACTCCGTTGCTCCTTCTGATTCTTCTGCATTCTCTTTATGTTATGTGCTAATGATGAGCAGTTTTGTCATCTTCAGCTATGCCAGTTAGTCGACTGTTCTAATTTTTGCTTTGCCAGCTGCAATCATCATTGTTGAGAACATGTTTATCATTCAATTATTTTCATTGAATTTTTGTCAATTTCAACTGTTTGAAAAATTCAAAATGACATCTTCCGTTTTAAAGAGTTCTGACACTTAAATTCAAAACTTTTTACTATACTCAATATTATCCTCAGCTAGATTATAAATTCTGTTTTTATTATTATTAAAAATTTCTCTTCACATAATTTCTTTGTGCTATTTGCTCATTTTGCGGTTAATAGGAGTACTTCTTTCTCTGCCTATTTCGCACTTTATCCATATTTGCATGCTTTCTTTCGTTGCCTTGGTTTGGTTTAATGCTGTGATGATGCTGTTGCAACGCGTTGAAATTGCAGAAGAATGAAGTTGCTTTCATTTTTTGTTGCTGTTGTTGTTGCTGTTGTTGTTGCTGTTGTTGCTTATATGGTATTCTAAGGTTTCAAGGGGTCAAATAGCTGTACTTGTTTTCTGCTTCCTTATCTATGTAGCTGTTTTGCAAATTACAGTCAGAAGATGAACAAAAATTAAACTGTTCAATTGTCTGTCTGAGGCTTTGTTATGTAGCACATTTTCAATTATTTGATTTGAGTGGGTAGACAATAATGTGCTGCTCAGACACAAATTGGTCAAATAATGTCTGCTGGTCTGACAGTATAAAAGATTATTTGAAACTTAAGATATTAGCTGTATTTGAACCTTGTTTTGAAAAGTTTTTTAAGCAATTTTTGGTTTAAGATTCTAACACACAGCATTGGTATAAATTTGTAACTGTAAGTTGACTTAATTTGCCTTATAACAAAACAAACAATAAAAAAATAAATAAATGTCATGACGTCATGACAGAAATATGAATTCAATTGAAAAAACTTTCTGTCAGGTGGAAATTGAACAAGCTTTCTCTAGCGCATGGGCCACGCACTCTACCCACTGCGCCACGGCCACCACTAAAGTAGTAGTGCATGTTCTCAAGAAGCTTTACATGCCATTATTTACTCTCTGAGGTTTGACATTGTCTTCAGAGAGGTGACGACCGATCAGAAAAATTAATTTGAATTGAAAAACTTGTAGATTCGCTAGGATTCGAACCTGGGCTCGCATTGACATCGAGTGGTCCATACACTGTTTAACGCACTCGGCCACGATCGCCACTATATAGATAAGACAAGATTATCTACATAGATATGGATAAGACATGGAATTTGAAACAAAGAACAAAGAACCCAATAAGTAGTACAATTATCAGACAATAAGGACAAAAATAAAAGTAAAGATAAGGGGTCAAGGAAAATGATATTACTATTAAGAATAAGGATAAGGGTAAACAAAAGTTGTCACTTCAAAATACCTAGGGGTATGTCCGTGTCCACAGACTACTCATTATACCAAAGAATATCACCTTGATCAAAAAGTTCCCGGAATTTATTCAGAAAATTAAAAATACCAGATTATACATCAAAATCGATATTGTGACCTTCAAAGTACTTCCCATCGACTGCAACGCACTTATGCCAGCGCTTGATCCTTTCCTCAAAACATTTTTTATATTCGGTTTGCGGTATGGCCAATCAGAGCCATCTTCTATTTTTCCATGATCTCATCTTGGGTGTTGAAACGCGTTCCGAGGAGCGGTTTCTTGAGTTAACCGAATAGAAACAAGTCGCAAGGAGCCAAATCAGGTGAATTCTGTGGTTGTTGAATGGTGTTCGTTTCGTTTTTAGCCAAATGTTCACGGATAACGATGGCATTGTGCGACGGTGCGCTATCGTGGTGCAAGATCCACGAGTTCTTTGCCCACAAATCCGGTATTTTTTGGTGAATTGCTTCACGGAAACGTCTCATAACGCCCAAATAATACTCCTTGACTGTTTGGCCTTGCGGAGGGAATTCATGATACACAACACCCTTATAATCCATGAAAACTGTGAGCATCGTCTTTTTAAATCTTTAATGCGTTAATTTGAAATGTTTTCAAAGCTTTTTATTTTAATATTACAGAGTATTCCTTGGAGATTGAAATGGCTACATACATAGCCATTCAATAGCGTCAAACTCATAGAGTTTTTCTATTCAAGTCAAAGATCCATAATTGAAATTCGGAGAAAATACTGGTACGATTTCATTTAAGGGTTCATTTTTATTTAAACGGATACGTCAACAGACAAAACTATAAATTTACGGGTACCGAAAATCCCAGGGAATTGCTTTAACATCAATTACATCTCCAAAAATACACTGTTCGGTGCGGTGCTACGTGTAGGTCTGAAAGAGTTATCGGGCCCTTTTTATTTGATAATGAGAATGGTCACTCAGAAACAATCAACGGGGTGGGGGCTGTATAGGACTTTTAAGATAATGTGGAAGTATGTGTATCCAACAAACTTCTGCGCTGACTGCTAGAGCAACTATTGACCTAAATGTTGATCTAGTTTTATAACAGTCAGTCTTTCATCGGCCACCCTGAACATATCAATGGTGCTTCAACAAGAGGCGTAAGTTTTGTTTTTTTAATGAAAGGAGCAATTGTTTTCATGGCTCTTGATTTTTATTGAGTTATAAATAGACAGCGGAATTATATGCAAAATTTATTTGAAGTCTGATTGGAGTCAAATTTTGGATTTGCACTAATTTTGAATTCTTGAATGCATTTTTTACTCCATATCTATGATATGCAAATTTTATGCAAAAAATATGCAAAAGCATATGCAAGAAATATGCAGCATATTTTCTACATATGCAAGAAATATGCTGCATATTTTTGCTTATAGAGTCACTAAAATTTTCTGATATTATAAAATTTCCAAATTAATTTATATATTGAAAATGTTTCTTGAAAAAGAGAATGTTAAAAATTAAAAAAAAATTATTTTATTAACGTTCTATTAGGGCATGTCCCTACTTGGCGCACTGGGTATTCGAGTGAAAATTTAAAAAATTTTTACAGGAAAACGGTAAGAGATAATAAAAAATTTTTTTGGGGTGAATAAATACACTAAAAAATTATTTACAAAAAAATTTTTTTTTTAATTTTTAACATTTTTTGTGTATGATATTTTATATATTTTATATATTTTATACCTGGTTACCATCGTTACTCAAAATTACCTTGTCCGATTGTCTTCAAATTTTAACCGCAGACTTTCCACATGTAAAGTTTCCGTGTGAACTAAAATATTACAAACATTTGTATTATTTTTTTGCACAAAATCCAGACAAAAACTTGAGTTTTTTACGATTTTTTTTTTTAATCTTCATAAATTTTTTGTTTTTGACCAAACTTAGAAATTTTAGTTCACTCATATTATTTATGAATTCTTTTCTATTTTTTTCTAGTTCAAAGAAAACTTAAAGTTAAAACTTAAGTTATTATGGTAATCAGCTCTTTCCGATATCGACACGTCGATTCAACTTAAAGTTTCGTACATAAAAAATGTTAAAAATGAATAAAAAAAATTTTTTGTAAACAAGTTTTTAGTGTATTTATTCAATCCAAAAAATGTTCAATTATCTCTTACCGTTTTCAAGTAAAACAATTTTAAATTTCCACTCGAATACCAAGCGTGTCAAGTTGGAACATGCCTTAAAGGTAACATATATATATTAAAAAAAAAAATAAATAACTGGCCATTTCAGCCCTTGAAAGGACTTTGACCTAGCTTCTTATGATAAATTGTGTTGTGCGTGTTATTAAGTTTGTACACGATTGACCGAGAACCGGACCTACATGCTTAACGCCGACTCCGAACGGCGATGAACGCAATATTCTCGTTCTCAAGAAGCTTTACATGGCATTTTGATTACTCTCTGAGGTTTGCCATTGTCTGCAGAGAGATGGCGGCCGTACAGAAAAATTATTTTAATTCAAATAATTTTCTGTCGCTGCTGGGGTTCGAACCTGGGTCTCCAAAGTTCGTTGACATAGCGGCCACGCACTTTAACCAACTACACCACGGACGCCACAAACTATAAATTATTAAAACTTTCTAAGTTGTCGTCGGCAAAAAGTTGTCGTCGCTTTTTAGAAAAAATAATTTTATATTACTCCAGGTAATCCACCGAAGTTTTATTTAAAATTTCGTTTGTTTTTAAAACAGATATAAATCTGGGTTTCTTTCCATAACGAACTTTAATGTAAGGCGAAGGTCGTCGCCCAACTTTTCAGGAACTTATTTATAATTCGTTGAGCTTTCTCAAATATTTTGTAAGATTTCTTTAAGCTCATACCGTTTCCTTCCAAACTGGTAATAACTTAAAAAAATTGTCCGAAATGGGTTTTGATAAAAATGAAACTCCTATATAAAAGTGAATTTTGCAATAACTCTTCTGCGGTTTTTACTAACACTGCTTCATTCAAATTTAATGATTGTACAACCTGAAACACATATAATGAATTTATACACATGTGGTATAATACATACTATTTATATGTGTTGGTAATAAAGAGCTGCACAGAACATTCTATGCACAGTACTTGAATAGTATACACTATGTTGGTGTAGTTTCAGTGTAGCCATGACATCGAACAAAAATGTGTAGTATGAAGCAAAGCCAACAAAACAAGAATTGCATATTTTAAAAGCTTTTCATTAGTGTCGTTGTATTTTGAAGGTTTTAATATGAAATAAAAGATCAAACCGTAGAACGACACTGAAGTAAAAGTAGCGGGAAATCATAGCGAGCACACCTAGTGCACCATCAAACCGCATCGAACCATTTTCAGCAGTCGTTTTCAGTTTTCTGAGGGGCTCATAAGTAAAGAGAGTCGATAATTTAATATAAACTAAAATAAATAAAATAATTTGAAAAAGCATAACTCGAAAACGAAGCAAGATAGACCAAAAATGACAGTGATTTTGGGTTATCTAAAGGGAGTCTCGAAATCGAGATGCACAGGTAGAGGGATCGGTCAAAATAATAACCTTAAAAAATTAGAAAGAACGCCATATCTTGAAAAAGAAGCAAAATGGGCCAAAAATATCACCGGATTTCAGTTTTCTAAAAGGGGCCTTGAACTCTTGTCATCGCTTTGATCATCGGTTGATTTTATTTCTGAAGAACTCAACTTCGGTTGACTCAATTTACCTATGATCATCGGTGTCCGCAGGATTTCTAAAAATGCAAAGCTGGGGGAAAGGGGGGTACTTTCCCTGCACCACCTGCATACGCCCATTCCTATGACAGAAGTTGTTGTTGGTTCACAAACACATACAGGCATGTAGTTGCGGTTAAATGGACTTGCATACATTTTGCATATGCATATTATATGCAAATATGCAATTTTTTATTTGCATATGCACTAAAAATGTGCATATGCATTTTTTATGCAATATGCAAAATATGCAAATTTTATGTTATGTTTTTCAAGATAGAATTTGACGGGACGCATATCTGTGTCATCGAAATTGTTCTACGGTCATTCAATACAAATATGCAATTTCATATTTTCCGCTGTCTAGTTATAAACTATATACATGAAGACTAGACTAAAAACACAATATTTTTCAAAACTGTCAGTTGTTAAATAGTACGCCTTTTCATCCTTCAACTCTTACAATACCTCTGTCAAATTCTCGTAATACCTTCTTTTCCGGAAATGGAAATTTTAAATCAAGAGTAATAGGGGAATAAGGGAAAAATTTCATAGATGTGTTTTATGATTGGACTTTGTTGCTTTTTTTTTTAGTGGAATGATAGTTTCCTAACACAAGGGTGTATCAACAAGAGGTGTAGGGTTTGTTAGACAGACTCATGGTCAACAGTTTTAAAAACTGTCAAGCAACTACCTCTTAAATACAACGCCTTTACAGCCCTACATCTCCTGTTAATACACTTTTTTTTTGTTTTTTGACATAATCGAAAAGAAGATTTCAACAAATTTTGGGTTGGTGCCTTAATATATTCTAAAGATATTCCTCTAACTTAGGCAATTGTGAAATGCGTCCACAACAGACAGTAAATTACTCCCCTTTTATTATGTATGTATACGGCTCATAGCTATATGTTTCCAAACACAATGTGCTACATCAAGCAGCACACTTCAAAATCGTGCAGCAGACAAAACTTACTCGCTGAATTCATTAATGAAATCATAAGTAATCCCGAAAAAGGCCCAGAAGAAAACAAAAAAAAAATAAAAAGAAGAAAATATTTTATTAAGAAGTATAGGCCGCAAAATAAAGCTCTTAAGCGTTGCCAACAATTGAGCCACAAAAATACTTCAAACTGCAATAAAATGAAGGAGGAAACAAAAGCAAAACAAAACCAGAAACAAAAAAGTGAGAAATAAAATTAAAACAACTCGAAGAATATAAAAGAACATAAAGCAAAAAGAGGGGGTAAATAAAAAGTAATAAATAACAATATCAAAGCCAAGACAAATGAACAACAAGAACAACCAAAGAAAGGCCCAGAGGCAAAAAAAAAAATTGAAAACTGTCTGCTTTGGCTGGAACCCAAAAATCGCAGAGATGAACCAAACCAAGCCTACGAACGGAATTTATATTTATTCTTTCGTGGAATTTCCTTTTTCACTTTAATAAATGCTATACTTGCGTTTTCGATTTTCGAGCTCTTTTCATTGCGTTTTTCTTCACATCTATGCTTTCTTATAATCACCACGACTCTTCATTTGTTAGCCGTTTTTTTTTTTCTTTTCTTGTTCTCTTTTATTGTGGTATTGCTTGTTGATCCTGGACGAGGGTGTTTTAATAACTGAAGCCACACAAAAAGGATTTACTGAGATACACAAATAGAAATAACGAACAAGCAGAAGAAAGGGAGGAAGGTGAAAGACTATGTACTATGGTGTGACACTCCTTCGATTTATTCTTTTCATGCATTTCAACCGGAATTGTTAATTTTAGAAAAATGATTTGTTCAGCCATCAATAATGATTAATTGATTGATTCTGTGACGGCAACGCAACATCGACTCGTTGTTGTTGTTGTTTATGATGTTGTTCGTATTTGAAATATTACATTACGTATGATTAATTATGAGTTTCTTAACCGAACTCAATTTAGTTTTTCTCCGCCCCATCAGAACAACTACGAATTACAACACCCAACAACAACGAATGTTATTGAGTTAAAATTAGAAAAAGTCGAAGGAAAAAATATAAATTAATCAACTGCAAATGTGTTGTGTTCGAAATGCGGAACAGTCCAAATGAAAAATTAGAAAAAAAACAATCTGTAGAGTAAATGCGTAAAAATACTGCCCAATATAACATTTTTAAATACAGACAGTTTTTTTATTTAGAACTAAGAGGGGAAAATATATTTGACCGTGAGTCTTAAGCCATTGAGTCAATGCACACTTATGTTTAACTACTATTAAATGACAATAGCTGTTATTTTTGGTGTCTATTTTATGTAGTATTTACAACTCTTTTTCTCTTCCTATCGCATTTTACGTGCAAGCTTTGAACTTTTTTATCAGCCAAGTGACGATGGTCTCAACCCAACATCTTTACGGAATTCTAGTTGGTGTGCCAGTGAGTGGAACACCAACTAGAACTGGTTCTACATTCCGAAAGCACAGCAGGCTCTACAAAGGTTGTGGCAAATACTTGACCTGTTGCAGCAAAAATAATTCAAACAATCGTCATGCTACACGCATGAATGTTGGTGAAAAATGTGCTACATGCAGCACACGCTATTGAAAAATGTAATTCAATGGAAAATTTTTTAAGAAATTTGAAATTTGTGTATGGGTTGATAAGGCCGGCCTCTTATATGTTTTCGAAATATGAGTATCGACTTATATTGCTTATCAAAAAGCAAAAATACAAAAAGAAGCAATTGGCTTTGCATGGACACATTCATAAGTGCATGACGTGACAGCGCGTTGAAATTTGATTTTGATTTTGATTTTGATCATACTCAATTATCATTATGATTATGATTATGATTATGATTGTGATTTTGATTATGATTATGGTTCTGATTATGATTTTGATTATGATTATTATTATGATTATGATTATAATTATGATTGTGATTGTGATTATGATTACGATTGTGATTATGATTATGATTATGATTATGATTATGATTATGATTATGATTGTGATTATGATTACGATTGTGATTATGATCATGATTGTGATTATGATTATGATTATGATTTTGACTGATTATGATTATGATTACGATTATGATTATGATCATGATTTTGATTATGATTATGATAATGTGATTATGATTATGATTATGACTATGATTATGATTTTGATTTTGATTTTGGTTTTGATTTTGATTTTGAGTTTGATTTTGATTTTGATTTTGATTTTGATTTCGATTACGATTATGATTATTATTATGATTATAATTATGATTAATATGATCTTGATTTTAATTTTAATTTTAATTTTGATTTGATTTTGATTTTGATTTTGATTTTGATTTTGATTTTGATTTTGATTTTGATTTTGATTTTGATTTTGATTTTGATTTTGATTTTGATTTGGATTTGGATTTAGATCTTGATTTTGATTTTGATTTTGATTTTGATTTTGATTTTGATTATGATTATGATTATGACTATGATTATGATTTTGATTATGATTATGATTATGATTATGTGATTATGACCATGATTATGATCATGATCATCACAAGGCCTCTCGAATTCGTCATTATTCTCGATAGAGCTATACATGCGTCGGATGCTTTTTTGTGGGCATACTGGAGATGCTGTTTAAATGTTAATCGGGAGTCAATCATCACGCCAAGGTATTTCATAAATGCTTTTGATTGCACCACAGTCCCGTTGCCATTGATTTTTGCAACTTCCATCTTTTTGCGGCTCCTTATGGACACCGCTTTTGCTTTGTGTCCGGCTAGGCAAAGCCCCACTGACATAAGCCAGTTATGGATAGTGCCAATCGGAACACTACTGAGCGACTTGACTTCTTCGAGGTGTTTTGCAGTTGCCACAACCGCTAGGTCGTCCCTAAAGCCGACGATCTTGACGCCTGTGGGATCTGAGTCTGATTAGGTTGTCATACATAAAGTTCCACAAGCAGGGGCCCTAGGGCCGACCTCTGAGGGAAGCCACCGGAGACGTTATACATCTGAATGCCCTCTTCTGTTGCGTAGCGTAGTAACTACTCTTTCATCGAAGTAGTTTGATATTATCTTAGAGAGGTAGCATGGAATTCTAAATTTTGCGAGAGCTTTCATTATCTTCTCTAAGTTTTTGGAGTTGGAGGTGTTAATTCTACATCACAAAAATTTGTGATTAGGGGGGTTTTTCGGTAAGTGATGTTGAGTTTTAGGGGAAGATGACATTACAGTTCATAGATTTTTCATCATTTTCATCACCTTTTCAACGATATATTAAACTTGAAAATTGGACTACAAATAACCGGGTTATAGAGTTCTGCTGTTTATATCACGCACACAAAAAAATATTTGCACTACCGTTATCTTCTTGACACTACAGTTGATATAAGGCGGTAACATTTAGATTTTTGTTTTTTTTTTTTTGTCATATAAAGCGGTACGGCTTATTGTGTATGGTATGGATATGGTATGGGTATGATATGAGTATGGTATGGGAATGGATACGGCATGGAATGGGTATGGATATGGTATAGGTATGGTATGGGTATGGTATGGGTATGGTATGAGTATGTTATGGGCAGTGTTGCCAGATGGTCCGATATATCGGATTTGTTACGATTTTTAGCCTTGAATACGATGATCCGATATTTGGCCAAAATTCCTCAAAATGTTACGATTTCAGGAAAAATAGATCCGACGTCCGATTTCACATATAATTCTTTATGTATATGAAATGAAATAAATTAAAAATGAAAAAATTGTGGCAACTTTGAAGCATTATTGATTGGCTCATTGGCAGCACTTCTTATCACGAATGTCAACATAAGGATTACTTTCGCTGCATTGCTTTCAAAACTTTTCTTTGTGTATGAATTATTTTCTATTATGTTTCTGCTAAACTGCGTATTGGATGAAAATACATCTTATATTTGAAGATTTGTATTTGGGAACAGATATTCAATGCGAATTCTAGGAAAATTTTGAGCATTTGCGAAATAAAAGATTTTAAACAAAACTGTATAAACTTTTACATTGAATTCATCGATCAAATGTTGAAACGATTCGATTTTAAAATGCAATTCTTAAAAACCTTTGTAATTTAGATCCCAAGTTTATAATTGAAAAAAAAATTTCGTCGTTTTTAAAATATTTTTAAATTGTTCCCAAATTGAATTGAGAAGACAGACTTTCAGTTAGCTGGTACTGAGTTTCGTGAAATTCGAAACTTTGATTTTGAAAATATATTTGCGGATGACCATCATAAAAATATTAATGTAACAGAATTTCGGAAAAATATTTTTAAATTAAAAAGTTGCGATGGTCTGCATTTCCAACAATGAAGAAATTTGCTTTTAATTTGTTGAGCTTACCAAACTCCTAATATTAAGAGAACTTTTAGCCAAATAATAATTAATAAAACTAAAGCTCGCAATAGATTAGAATTAGATACATTAGGAGGAATTCTGCATACAAGATATTATTTACGTATAAAGTCCTTTAATTGTTATAGTCTTGAAATTGATAATGAACAAATAAATAAATTTAATAACACAATGTACTTAAAAAAAACAAAAATTTTCCATACTTATTATTCTTTGCAGACATCTTAATTATTGATGGTTATTGTTGGCCAAAAATGCCTCAATGAACACGCAATGAAAAAAAATGTCAAAATGTAACATGAAATAAAGCCCTAATTTATTTATTATTAATTTATTTGGTGGCGTCCGTGGCGTAGTTGGTTAAAGTGCGTGGCCGCTATGTCAAAGAACCTGAGGAGACCCAGGTTCGAAACCCCAGCAGCGACAGAAAATTATTTGAATTAAAATAATTTTTCTGTACGGCCGCCACCTCTCTGCAGACAATGGCAAACCTCAGAGAGCAATAAAAATGCCATGTAAAGCTTCTTGAGAATAAGAACATTCCGTTCATCGCCGTTCGGAGTCGGCGTTAAGCCAGTAGGTCCATTTCTCGGTCAATTGTGTACAAACTTAATAACACGCACAACACAATTGATCATAAGAAGCTAGGTCAAAGTCCTTTCAAGGGCTGAAATGGCCAGTTATTTATTTTTTTTTTTTTTTTTTAATTTATTTATTTCGTTATTTTACTTTTAGTTTTAGAAGATAACTGACATATGAAGTACCTACTCACAAAAAAAAAAAAAAAATTAATAGTCAATATTTTTACAAAATTTTCATTTCTCTTCATAAAGATTTTTGATATTATTTCATTTTCGTGTTGGAGCTATCATTATCGTTATATCGTATTACCATATATCGTTAATATATCAAAAAATTTTACATTTGAAGAGTACAGATTGGAAAATTGAATTATAGCGTTACAAGCATACCCGTTGCCAGCGTTGTTTGGGAGTATGAATATGATTTGAAAACATATTTTAAATAAAGACTCAAGAATCAAATATGTTTAATTCATTTTATTTTATTTGAGAATATTTCTTATTGAAATAAAAAGAGTGGCTTCTTATTGAAATGAAAAGAGTTTCACCTTAGTAAAATCAAAATAAATACGATATATAGGGCTTATAGCTACACTGTAGAGACCAGCGCGGTGAGTTGTAGAATTTCACCTCTATCTCTCAACAAAGAGCTAAAGCTATTGTTTGCTGTTATTTCGTGCTGCTTATACAATGACAGCATGAATTAAAATTAAAATGCACGAATTCTTAAATAATTAAATAAAAAGATTTACCAAAGAAACGTACCCAATAGCAGTGTCGCTTATTATAGCAATTGAATAGTGAAAGAATTATTAAAATCGGTTCAGCAGTTACCCCGTGATTGAACGATTAAAATCCGAGAGAACCCTTTTATATAATAGTCTAGATGTATTTAGTTTTTACCGATATCGTAAGATATATATTATTTATCTATGAATAACAATAAAGCAAACTGTATTTGAAATTTATTTTATTTTGTTTTTGGCTCTAATTTTGTATGTTTGTAGTATTATATTGCTTAAAGAAATAGATTCTGTAAAAAAGTAATTTATTTAAATAAATAAACCTGTATTTTATTTGTCTTGCTTCCGACAAACGTGACGAAAATCCGACGGGCTGAAAGCAAAAGTTACGATGTGAAATTTTTTTTTCCTGGCAACACTGGTTATGGGTATGGTATGGGTATGGTATGGGTATGGTATGGGTATGGTATGGGTATGGTATGGGTATGGTATGGGTATGGTATGGGTATGGTATGGGTATGGTATGGGTATGGTATGGGTATGGTATAGGTATGGTATGGGTGTATGGGTATGGTATGGGTATGGTATGGTAATGGTATGGGAATTGTTTGGGTATGGTATAGGTGTGGTACGTAGGTTACTTTATATTTTTTAAAGAAAATATAAACACCGAATTTTTTTCTTTACTTTGTTTTTTTTTCGAAATGTTCTCCTTTATCTACATAGGTCTAGAAGATTGAACCTCTCTGGGAGTGCCGTCTCAGCCACTGTAACCTAACCTAACCTAAGCGAACCTAACTAAACGTCGATTTAAAGTCAGTGAATAATTTATCAGTGAATTTTAAAGTGCGTTGGAGATATGGCCAAATATTTCAAAAAGTTATCTCCCCGGTATATTCAACTTGACGATGAAATAAAATAAATAATTCTGTCAGGAAAATATCATATCAAGCCATAAAAATGTTGGAATAACAGGGCATTGACTCCTAGGCAGACAAAATAAGAAGAAAGTAGAACAAATAGGCAGGCAAAAAACGATTTTCATGAAATCGAATAAGTTCAAGTGCAGCAGGATATTGAAAAAACCTTGAAATACGCGATGAAAACAGTGCTACAAACGCAACAATCAAAAGATAGATCTTAAAATAGCCGAGATACTGATAAAAATATACCACATTTAAACAAGATTTTTTTGCATTTAACTAAACCATAAATGCACAAACAACAAATAAAATAAAAAAAGAAACGAATGCAACAAATGCACATTTGTGTGTATTTCAACAATCGGTGCGGCCTGGTTTGAAAATTGTACGAATGCAGATTTGGTGCATTTTCAAAACTAATTGCAAAGCAACCACAACGGCAACCAAGCCTGTCAAGTCGAGTTAGAAAAACAAGAAAAAAAATACAAAATTACGAGCTTCCTCTTACTATACCTTCCATAACCCGGTCGGTTTTGCACTCAAAATTCATGCTGCTATAGCAGTTGCTCACTTCTTGGCTTCCCCCTTCCACGCTCCGATACTATTGCTCTACCACATCAACACTTAATGAAAGTAAGTTAATCAGTTTTTTTTTTTTGCCTTAGTTTGTTTTTTTTTTAATATCGTGTTTTTTTATTTCTTGTTTTTTTTTATAAAATATGCTAATAAACTGAGCTGAGCTACATTTTTAATTAATCTCGCGTGGGAATATTTTTATTAAAAAAAAATCACTTTCTTCTCTTTATAACTTGACTTGATAATTTATTGATTTCCGTACTTTATGAAACACATGTGTGTCGAAATATTATCATTTTTATAGAAAATATCTTCTGCTTTTAAGATTTTAAAGTTTGCAAAACTATTAGTTTCTCAACTGAGACAATAGATAGAGCAAACTCGTTTGGTTTTTTTCTGAGCATATTTGAGCACCACTTGTTTTTCTACTTACCTTTTCTACCAAAGCTTCATCTTATTTTTAGTTTAACTCTTGGAGTTGTATCTTCATCCAATTTGCTACGTAAGTACCACACGATGAGTTAAAAAAAATAACATGTACGGGTAAGTAATATAAAATTGTTAAAATTAAACTTTCACTTTTCTAGAGTTTGTTTCTTTCTTCGATAATGAATGCATATAATTTGTGAAATGGATTTCAGGCAAAGTTTAATTAAAAATTGCCAATTAAAAGGAAAAGTCTTCACATTACAATCAATTATTTGAGCTTAACTCAAAATCTAGCTAGTGAACAAAAAGTACCTTTCACAACTAACAACTAACGAGTTGCACAATACCTTCTATTCAGAACACTTCACTACTGTACAGTAGAGTTGATGTTGTAAGTCTTAATAGTCCTATAGGTTATTTCAGTTCTCATCAATACCATTCCACCGGTATATTGCATCATTAAGATCGGTCAAAAAACCAAGTTATGATGAAAAAACGATTATGGAGGTTTTTACAGGGTGCTTAGGCAAACAATTATTATGGCTATGAAACTCTTTTGAGGTAAGCTTTCATGGGAAAGAAGCGGACTTTATCAACTTTTTTTTATGCTAACTTAATACCAACGTCCATTCAACCATCTCTTGGGCGTCACTTCCATGCATCCAGATACAACCAACGTCCTATTATAGTAGCTTCAATACCGGATACTTTGTTGTATATTTAATTTAGAGACGCATCTAAAATTTCTGACAATATTGCCACCTGGTTGTACCACTACGCAACTCCACGTCAAACAACGCTGATCTGCTCGCGATACTTGGTCTACCACAGCCAGCACGATACTGCCCGAAGGTCCAGCACAGTGACAGTCTCCCGGACAAAATGGTTTTACATTTAAACAGCACTTTAACACCACTGACACTTAACATTGTCACATATGACTGTTACGACATTTAATCCGCCACTGTTGGTCCGCTGAAATCGCCGAAGCAAGCAGACAATGCCATCAAGCCAGAAGAAGGTACTACCGCGCGAGAGGGACCGGTTTGATGAACTCCGTGAGGTTTATAGAAAGCGCAGTAAGCTGGTGAAAAATATGATCTGTTCGAGAAAGCGTGAACGCTTCTTGCAGCTATGCGATGAAGCAGACGTCACGGCAAGGGGTACGGCATACCGACTGGTCATTAGAGTGTCCCTTATTTTGCGATTTTTGGAAATGTCAAGGGGCTGAAAGGTTTTTTATGCGTTTTTATATTCTAAGAACGAAACTAAAAAAATTTTTTTTTTACGACAACGTTTACCCGTGCCAATCGGGCCCGAAAGTTTCGAAAAAATGCCCATATAGACCATATTTGCACAAATTAAAAAAAAATCTTTTCTCTGCTTTTTATAAATGTTTTACATTTTTTTGGACACATACATAAAAAATATGATATCTACAAAGTTTTTTTATGGTGGGCGTGGTTACCGCCCCTGCTGCGTCGAAATTTCTCCCGCATCCTTTTCCCACCTTTTCATGAAATTAGTGCAATTTAGGTATTAATATCAACAATAAATAAATACATTTTTAATATGCTAAAAGTATGATTACATTTCATTAAATTCACATTATGTACTTACAAAAATTAACAATAAATTAAAAAACTAGTATTTCAACCTGTGGCGGGCGCGCAACAAGCTAATACCTACAAGCAGTCTTATTGCGGCTTTTCAACCGAAATCATAGTTTTTTTTTATAAATAAAAAATATCAAAAACCAAAAATATATGCCCCTGAAGGATTAAATTTTAATAAGAAATACAAATTAATTATAAGTATTTTTTAAGAGCGTGTATTTTTTTTTTTTTTTTTTTTTTGACAGTTCGAGTATATTTTTCGAGTATTTTGGGCCACAAAAGTAGGTTTTGTAGCTGCGCTTCTGATTTTGTAAGCTCGAGAAATTCTTGAGCAAGTTGTACCCCACGCTCCGCAACATCATTTACAATACAAAGATCTTTAAAATAATTTTTTACTCTCTGGTATTCTTCATCTTTTTCCCATTCGTCAGAATCATATTTTAAAAAATTGCATGTCAAACTAAACCTACGAAATAGATTTGTTGTTCGACAAGATGCAAAACAATCTAAATCTTTTTTGTCCATTCATTTAAAGAATTTGGGTTTGCGATTGGATGATTACATGGAAACTTCTGAGCTTGCAATGCTGTCACCATACTGCGTTTTCTCTCAATAGAAACTGCATCATCGAAAAAAGCGAGTGCTACAAGTTCTTCGCCAAGGTACCAAAGATGCCGACCAAATTTTTGACTTGCAGCAATGGATATTTTTTGTTAATTGTCTTGTATGCGACCAAATCTTTTAAAAAAGACAGATCCTGATTTGGAGCTTTTATGCTATAAGTAGCTTCAAACCAGACTTTGATGTATAGTAGAACTACAAAAATATAGACTTGACGGATTCCGATAATAATGAATAGCATAAAAGCTCCAAATAAATCTCTGTCTTTTTTAATTAATTTGTATTTCTTATTATAATTTAACCCTCCAGGGGGCATACATTTTTGGTTTTTGATATCTTTTATTTATAAAAAAAAACTATGATTTCGGTTGAAAAGCCGCAATAAGACTGCTTGTAGGTATTAGCTTGTTGCGCGCCCGCCGCAGGTTAAAATACTAGTTTTTTAATTTATTGTTAATTTTTGTAAGTACATAATGTGAATTTAATGAAATGTTATCATACTTTTAGCATAATAAAAATGTATTTATTTATTGTTGATATTAATACCTAAATTGCACTAATTTCATGAAAAGGTGGGAAAAGGCTGCGGGAGAAATTTCGACGCAATTTGTACAAATATGGTCTAATATGGGCATTTTTTCGAAACTTTCGGGCCCGATTGGCACGGGTAAACGTTGTCGTAAAAAAAAAATTTTTTTTAGTTTCGTTCTTAGAATATAAAAACGCATAAAAAAACCTTTCAGCCCCTTGACATTTCCAAAAATCGCAAAATAAGGGACACTCTACTGGTCATAAAGAAAATGGAATCATTCGGGCGACCACCACCCAAATGAAATCATATACTTAGCCGCATAGTAAGTGCGCTCTTCCCGCAGCAACCACGGATGCAGCCTATCATTGATGATGGTAAAGTGTATCCCATTTCTTTGGTTACCACTAAGGAGATAATGACAATCGCCAATGTTGTCCATAACGACAAGGCCCCAGGTCCAGATAAAATTTCAAACCACGCACTAAAAATTTCCATAACGTTACAAACACAAGCGTTCGTACAGCTGTATAACGTTTGTCTTGCAGAGGGCATATTACCTGCACAATGGAAGACACAAAAGCTCGTACTTATACCAAAAGGTAGCCGCTCTCCGGATGATCCCTCGGCCTACCGGCCTGTATGGCTTCTCGACACGATAGGCAAGATCTGTGAGCAACTGCTGTGCAACCAAAGAATGACTTTCGAATCAACAGTTTGGGTAGTCACGTTCAACATCCGACGCCATAAACCTTATAACAAACATAGCATAGAAAGCTATTGAAGGTAAAAGATAGAAGAAGGGCACAAAGCAGTACTGTCTTGTGACAACGCTGGATGTGCGCAACGCCTTTAACTCCGCAAACTGGGAGAATATAAGGAAAGCGCTCGCAGAGTTCGAAATACCACGCTATCTTTCTAGAGTAATAGGAAACTACTTCGATAGAAGAGTACTATGCTACGCAACAGACGAGGGCATCAAGATGTATAACGTCTCCGGTGGTGTCCCTCAGGGATCGGTCCTTGGGCCCCTGCTATGGAACGTTATGTACGATGGCGTTCTTAGACTCACAGTCCCATAGGCGTCAAGATCGTCGGCTTTGCGGACGACCTAGTGGTTGTGGCAACTGCAAAACACCGGGAAGAAGTCGAAGCGCTTAGTAGTGTTGCAATTGGCACCATCTTTAGCCGGCTTCTATCAGTGGGACTTTGCCTAGCCGAACATAAAACTGAGGCGGTGCTCATAAGCAGCCGCAAAAAGATAGAAGTTGCAAGCATCAATGTTAACGGGAAGGTGGTGCAATTATTAAATACCTTGGTGTAATGATTAACTCCCGATTAACATTTAAACAGCATCTCCCACAAAAATGCATCCGACGCATATATGGCTCTTTCGATGATAATACCTCATACGCGAGGCACCAAACAAGCGCGCAAAAAACTACTCCTTAATGTAGTACGATCCATCGTGATGTATGGTTCAACGGCATGGACCTCAGCAGTTAAGACGAAATCTTACCGGCAAGGTATTGATTCTGTTTACAGACTCGGGGTATTCAGGGTATGTTGTGCCTTCAGAACAGTTTCCGAAGATGCAGCATTAGTCCTAGCAAGCTCGATGCCCATGGACCTTCTGGTGGATGAGACTCTTCTGACGGTCAATAACAACGCGTCCATTTGCAAGAAAGTTGCTAGAGAAAGAAGCTGGAACACATCTCTGAATGGTCGCTGGGCATACCAGCTCATCCCGAACATAGCCGATTGGTGTAAAAGAATTCACGGCTCAGTGAGCTTCTATCTGACACAGATTTTGAGCGGCCATGGGTGCTTCAGAACATACTTGTTCAAATTTAAGCACGCGGCACATCCATACTGCTCATACTGCTCTTCAAAAACGATTGAAGATGCAAACCATACTTTTTTTGAGTGCCCCAAGTTCAATAATGCCCTCCTTGAGGCTTCGAACAGTCTCGGGAAAACTGTGACACAACAAAACTTGGTGTCCCTAATGCTGAAAAGCGAAGCGAACTGGTCTGTGGCCAGTACCCTCGGTGAAGTATAACAGAAGAACTGCGTAGAGTGGAGTCAAAACACAGTGGGCTGAGTTCAGTACTTCACGTCTATTTACTCCTTAAATGTCGGTTACTAGCCATCCAGTTTTCAGCTTAGTGCTGTTGCCATGCCCGTCAAGTCATGCTTTGCGGCGGTACCGCGGGTTTCACAAAGGGACGAAGTTTCACTGCGGAGGTTCAGGTTTAGTGCGTAAGAATCGCACACTCCCACCTGCACGATGGGAATAAAATAAATAAAAATAAAAACAAATAAAAAAAAAAACATTTACACCAAGATCGATTCCGAGCCACCATTCAGTATCCAAGAGTCACTTTATTTTCATCACCATGAAGTCACTGCCTCAATGCTAACAATAGCCTGCATCTCTCTGACACTCCGAAATTACTATAGAATTACTATAATTTCTTCTCTTTCTCTATTTCACTCTGAAGTAGCAAAACCTCCGAAAACGAAATTGTTTAAGGCTTCAACGGCCTCTTCGGGAGGACAAAAGCACTCGCCACGCAATTTTTTAATGAGGGAACAAGAAGAAGTCCTTGGGTGCCAAGCCGGAACTGTAAGGCGAATGACCCACGTTTCGAGTGGTACTTTTTTGTTTGAGCTGATGTGTGGGAACTCGCATTGTCGTGATGGAGGATGATCTTCCTTCGGTAGTTCGTTTTCCTCAATTCGCCGAAGACTGCTGGCAAACAAATGTTTGTGTGCCACATCGCATAAACAGCTCTCCGTCGCTCAGTTTTTCTAAAAAAACTCGCAACCATTTACTTGGATGTGCTTCGTCCGCAGACAATTTTCGTCGCGTTTTGCTCACTTTGAAAGACTCAAACAGTGGATTGCTGCTTTTTTCGGGCTCATAAGTGTATTTCCAAGATTCATCAACTGTGGTGATGTCGTAAACGTGCTTCGACGTGCTGTAGTTTTTCAGCATTTCTTTGCACCAATTGGCACGAACCCCTTTTTTGTGCAACCGTCAAATTATGGGGTATCGGTATCCAACGAGAACAAGTCTTCCTGACGCCTAAATGCTCATGTAAAATCGAATTTATGCTTGTGCCATTGATGCCCAAGGATGATTCCATCTCACGGTATGTCACATGCCGGTCTGGAGCCAACAGTATACGAACAGCATCGATGTCTTCAAACACAACAGCCGTTCTTGGACCACCTTCACGAAATTCGTCTTGGAAAAAACGACGACCAGAGTTTTACGGTCGACCAGAGTTTTACGGTCGCTCTGAGTGTGGTGCTTCATCACCAAAAGTCGAACTAAGTCGATCGATGCATTTTTTTCTTGTCAAACTACGTCGAAAATCTTAAAAAATAGTTTTTTTTGTGTAACCAAAAGAATGTTGATATTATAAGCTGAAAGTTTCAGGATGTAAATAGTCCGTTATCATGCTATGAAGAAAATTATAGCAAATAAACTGTCAGTTGTTGAAAAATCACGCTCTCGAACTCAATTCTCAGCGTTTTGCGTCTTATTCTGCACGACACATTTTGCTTGCTTCGATTTTGTCACACCGCTCTCTTCTGTATATCCCTGCTTTGGGTCAGTGTCATCTTCACTTTTTTCTTTTTTTTTTTTTTTCTTCTGATGATCCATTCAAACGGATTGGTTATTTCATGATTGTTTTAATAAAAAAAAACATCATATAAGTAAGAATAAAGAAAAAAAACAGCAGTCTGAGCAATTCTTCTAAAGATTTGCTTGTACAAAAATATTTCTTATCGTACGAATGGAATATTTGTGTTTCTTCATGTTCTCGTGCCGAGTTGGTTTCGAAATATTTCGAAAATAAACAAACAAAGTGCGATAGTTTGATTTAAAAGCATTTTAATTGATTTCATTTTGCATTTAAATGAATTAAGTCTTCTTTTTTATTATTTGTTTTTTTTTTTTTTTTTTTGTTTTCTACTTTTCATTAGCTGGCTGTTTTGTATTTTATGTACTTGCATTGTTTATTTTTATCTTGCAGATTAATCAATATCTGAACACATCTTTGCAGGACAATTTGTTTTTAAGTGCTCAATATGTTTATGATTCATGAAAGGTTCTTGATGCTTTCATTTATATTGTTGAACAAAAATGTGCTGCATGAAGCACATTTGTCATTCCAACATATATATAGGAATGTATATATAACACATTATTCATTGGAAGTTATAAGAATTAAAACATTTAAAATTCTTTCGTCATCTAAAGCATATTTAGTTAAGATTTTAAGTTGATTTTGTAGGACCTAAGCAAAGAAATAAAGAAAAAATTAAATCTTTGCAGAACAATTTACTTTTAGGTGCTCAATATGTTTATGATTCTTGTTAGGTTCTTGATGCTTGCATTTATATTGTTCACCAAAAAAGTGCTGAGTGAAGCACATTTTTCATTCCAACCAATAGCCAACGAAGCACATTATTTATTATTTCGTCATCTAAAGCATCTTAAGGTAAACTTTTATGTTTTTATAGGATGTAAGCAGTAAATAGGTGTGATTTTTATATTCGGTGAACTAAAGAAAAAAATAAAATCTTTGCAAAATTATTTGTTTTTAAGTGCTCAATATGTTTATGATTCATGTCAGGTTCTTGATGGTATATTTTATATTGTTCAACAAAAATGTGCTGCATGAAGCACATTTTTCATTTCAAACCTATAGGCAACGAAGCACATTATTCATTCAAAGAACTAGGAATTTAAACACTTAAAATTGTTTCGTTATTTTTGAATAAAATGACATTAAAATTGCCGTTTAAAAGTGGTACTAGGTTCTAGCAGTTAACAAAGGTGATTTCTCCATTCAGCGAACTCGGCTTAATACAAACTGTCAGAAGAGTTAAGTTAAGATGAACAAAATGTAACAAAACTTTCTAAAAATTGGCATTTCATACATTTGGTTGAGATTTTTTCTAGAAAATATCCAAAAGAAATAAAAACTAAACCATTAAACTACCAAAAGAAACACCCTGATGCTGGATTCAACACTGGAAGCAACAGTGAGTTCGAAAAGTCGTCAGCAACTGGTCTTTGTTTTCGACCGCTTCGTCATGAATGCAGCATGAGGAGGACGAACCAGACTGATTAGAGTTTAAAATAAGCTACTCATTGCTGCTTGCCTAGTAGACGAAGATTGATGTACACCTGGAATGGGATGAAATTGAGCAACAACGACTTCGACGACGATGACGACGCCAACGACGACGAAGCTGACGAAAAACAACGATGGCAATTCAAGCGCAACGAACATGAAATGGCAAAAAACAGGGATAGTTCGGTAAATGCTGCTGTTACCACCGGTGCGCTACTCTGTTAAACTGGGGTGCAGCAATGAAGCCGAGTCGTCAAAGTTGAAAGCAAGGCGAAATAAAATCGGCTTAAAGTCACACAATCTGCTGAACCGAACATATCCTGTATGTCATGTTCGAGTGTGTGTGATGGTGATTGTTACGTGGCATATTGCACACACACGCTCATATAAAATGTAATTTCACATATAGCGTAATTTACTTTTAGCTACGTATAACTGTGGGTAGAAGCTTATATTTCACAGTATCTCTGTCAAGAAAGAAGGGATGAAAATTATTGCCAAATTGTATGCAACACAATTTCTTCCTTCACATTTCTGTCATACAGCGAATGTTGTAGTAGATATTCAAACGAAATTTTCAAAATATTCCAAACAGCTATAAAATGTTTTATTAACTCTGGACAGATTATGGACTGAGTTTAATATTCTTAAGTGGATACAGGAATGGGATCTATAAAACCTAATGAAGTAAATTAAAATACGTGTAATGAATGGATCATTCCATTTTCTGACTTTTTTATTAATCCATTCATAAACAGAAAGGTTGGGTCCGCTCTCAGTAATAGGTGAGATCACAATATCTTTAAAGCATGTTCTAAACGGTATTTATTCAAACTAAAATTTTAAAAACCAGAAGGTCAAAGAACCAGACCTTTCAAACATGGTATAAGTTTCTAATCAAAGCCCAGTCTAAAAGCTCAAAACTATAATTTTTCATAAGGATACGGATAAGGATAAGGATAAGGATAAGGATAAGGATAAGCATAAGAATGAGAATGAGCATAAGGATAAGGATAAGGATAAGGATAAGGATAAGGATAAGGATAAGGATAAGGATAAGGATAAGGATAAGGATAAGGATAAGGATAAGGATAAGGATAAGGATAAGGATAAGGATAAGGATAAGGATAAGGATAAGGATAAGGATAAGGATAAGGATAAGGATAAGGATAAGGATAAGGATAAGGATAAGGATAAGGATAAGGATAAGGATAAGGATAAGGATAAGGATAAGGATAAGGATAAGGATAAGGATAAGGATAAGGATAAGGATAAGGATAAGGATAAGGATAAGGATAAGGATAAGCATAAGAATGAGAATGAGCATAAGGATAAGGATAAGCATGAGAATTAGCATAAGGATAAGGATAAGGATAAGGATAAGGATAAGGATAAGGATAAGGATAAGGATAAGGATAAGGATAAGGATAAGGATAAGGATAAGGATAAGGATAAGGATAAGGATAAGGACAAGGATAAGGATAAGGATAAGGATAAGGATAAGGATAAGGATAAGGATAAGGATAAAAATAAGGATAAGGATAAGGATAAGGATAAGGATAAGGATACGGATAAGGATAAGAATAAGGATAAGGATAAGGATAAGGATAAGGATAAGGATAAGGATAAGCATGAGAATGAGCATAAGGATAAGGATAAGGATAAGGATAAGGATAAGAATGAGAATGAGCATAAAGATAAGGATAAGGATAAGGATAAGGATAAGGATAAGGATAAGGATAAGGATAAGGAAAAGGATAAGGATAAGGATAAGGATAAGGATAAGGATAAGGATAAAGATAAAGATAAAAATAAAGATAAAGATATGGATAAAGATAAAGATAAAGATAAAGATAGAGATAGAGATAGAGATAAAGATAAAGATAAAGATAAAGATAAAGATAAAGATAAAGATAAAGATAAAGATAAAGATAAAGATAAAGATAAAGATAAAGATAAAGATAAAGATAAAGATAAAGATAAAGATAAAGATAAAGATAAAGATAAAGATAAAGATAAAGATAAAGATAAAGATAAAGATAAAGATAAAGATAAAGATAAAGATAAAGATAAAGATAAAGATAAAGATAAAGATAAAGATAAAGATAAAGATAAAGATAAAGATAAAGATAAAGATAAAGATAAAGATAAAGATAAAGATAAAGATAAAGATAAAGATAAAGATAAAGATAAAGATAAAGATAAAGATAAAGATAAAGATAAAGATAAAGATAAAGATAAAGATAAAGATAAAGATAAAGATAAAGATAAAGATAAAGATAAAGATAAAGATAAAGATAAAGATAAAGATAAAGATAAAGATAAAGATAAAGATAAAGATAAAGATAAAGATAAAGATAAAGATAAAGATAAAGATAAAGATAAAGATAAAGATAAAGATAAAGATAAAGATAAAGATAAAGATAAAGATAAAGATAAAGATAAAGATAAAGATAAAGATAAAGATAAAGATAAAGATAAAGATAAAGATAAAGATAAAGATAAAGATAAAGATAAAGATAAAGATAAAGATAAAGATAAAGATAAAGATAAAGATAAAGATAAAGATAAAGATAAAGATAAAGATAAAGATAAAGATAAAGATAAAGATAAAGATAAAGATAAAGATAAAGATAAAGATAAAGATAAAGATAAAGATAAAGATAAAGATAAAGATAAAGATAAAGATAAAGATAAAGATAAAGATAAAGATAAAGATAAAGATAAAGATAAAGATAAAGATAAAGATAAAGATAAAGATAAAGATAAAGATAGAGATAGAGATAGAGATAGAGATAGAGATAAAGATAAAGATAAAGATAAAGATAAAGATAAAGATAAAGATAAAGATAAAGATAAAGATAAAGATAAAGATAAAGATAAAGATAAAGATAAAGATAAAGATAAAGATAAAGATAAAGATAAAGATAAAGATAAAGATAAAGATAAAGATAAAGATAAAGATAAAGATAAAGATAAATAAAGATAAAGATAAAGATAAAGATAAAGATAAAGATAAAGATAAAGATAAAGATAAAGATAAAGATAAAGATAAAGATATGGATAAGGGCAAGAATTAGGCCAAAATTAGAACAAGGATAAAGAAGGATAAGGGCAAGGAAAAGGATGAAGATAAGCAAAAGGATATGGATAAAAATAAGCACAAGGATAAGCACAAGGATAAATACAAAAATGAAGCAAAAGATTAGGAGAAGGATCAAGAAAAATTATGAGAAATATCAAGGAAACTTAGGAGAAGATTCAAGAAAATTACGAGAAGCAACAAGAAAAATTAGGAGAAGGATCAGGAAAAATTGGGACAAGCATAAGGATTAGGATCAGGATAGGAAAAAGAAATAGGACAGGAATAATTATAAGAATTAAGACAAAGTAAAGCACAAGGATAGAACAAGGATTAAAACAATGATAAAAATAGCGATTAGTACAAGGATTAGGACAAGAAATTAGGGAAGACTCAGGATATGTACTAGGAAGGTCTAGGGGAAAAACTTGTCGAGTGAATAGAACATCGATTAGGATAAAGATTATGAAAAGGATGCAGGTAAAGATTGGGACAATGATATGTATAAAGATAAGGATAAGGATACTTTCTCACAGCCAACTGCATTATTTTTTCCTGATGCTTTGGGAACTGCTGATATACATATCTTAGCCTCTTCATTAGAATTGTTTCATATGACCCGGATCTACCCACTCTTTTTATAAATATTAGAAAATTTATTTTTATTAAGTTTGTAATTTATTTAATTTATAATAAAAATTAAAAAAAAAAACAAAATTATTTGAAAAATAAAAAAAACATTTGTTAAAACATTTTTCACAAAGCAAATATAAAAAAATAAAAATTGAATTAACCCATTACGGCCGGGACGAATTTTCATCAGCGAGTGTATTTTCTTTAAAAACGGGTATAAGAAAATTTAAAAATATCATGACTAACGAGTGATTGATAATGAACAGTCATCGAATTTTTGAAAAAAAATAGACCAAGTTCGGAAAATTCGAAAACCTTCACATTCGAGATTAGAATAGAATTAGAAGTGAAAAAATAAATCGAAAGTAGCTTTAAATGTGGTTTTGATAAATAAATCGGATTCAATTCAATTCATTTTTTTTTTTTTTTTTGCCAAATCATTTTAACACAGCTTATAGCACCCGTGGATCCATGACTTCAACAATTAAATATGTTGAGGATACAAAATTTCAATACCTTGCATCCAAATGGAAACTTAAGGATAGCTATGCCAGGCACTGTTTTAGAATTTAGAAAGTGAAAAAAACTTTATAAAAATAAAAAAACAATACGTCAAAATTTCAAAGAATAACTTTTCTTCAAATTCACAATAATTTTACAATATCCGGCAAAACATCCTCAAACAAAATTTATGAGCATTACGACAAAACGACTGAATCACAAACAAGTTATCACAGTTGAATAACTTCAAAACAATTCTAGATTCCAAACAAATAAATGCCAGATAGAAGCAAATTAACACGAAATGCAACACGACGAACAAGCCGTACAAAATAAGTTAAATTCTTCTTAAATAAAGCGACACCTCATTTTTATGTCTTGTACCAATTCACAAATTCGAAGCCCAGCGTCAAACAGCAGCAACACACACACACACACACACACATATACACATACACAGGGCAAGAGACGATATGGAAAACCTGTTCCTGTGGAAATTAATAAAACGGATAAGCCACCTACAGTACACAGAAACAACAACAAAAACAACGAGACGAAAAACACCAGCATATAAAGAACAACAAAAACAAAACCAAAACAAAAAGAAAAAAAAAATCATAAGAATAACAATAAAAATACAAAACAAGAAGAAAACATTTGCTTCTTCCCAAACGAACGATGAATGTCATCATCATAATGTACGCTTCGGCGTATTCGTCGTCGTCGTCCGACAAGTTGAGGCGAGTCAAATCGAGCACAATTAGGTCATTTACCCTATCGGTGCGTCACACATGTACATCGTAAGCAACAACGCAGCAAAACATGAACTTGCGTCGCTCTACACTTAAATTTTTTTATTTTAAGTGCGATCTTAAGACGATCATCCAAAAGACTTGAAAACTAATTATATAGCAACAACATTAACAACAACAACAAAAACAAAAACAACAGCAGTAGCAATAACAACAACAAAAACAGCAACGCATGTGTATTAAGTCGTTTCAGACACTTTTGCGCGCTGGGTGTGTGCGTGCGTGTGTTTGTGTCTTGTTTTTGCCTCTTCCGGTACGTGACAACGATCGACACTCAAGTTTACAAGCAAATTTTATTAATCTCTTGCTTAGTTTTTTTTTTTAATTTTTTTTTTTCAATTTAAGTAAAGTTCAATAAATCATATTTTATAAAAAATATCTCCCAATTGTTGACCAACGCCAACGACATATTTTATGTAATTAAGTGTTAAGATACCCAAAAATCAAAAATTTACAATTAAGATAGTTAAAATGTAGCCAAATATTTACTTACACTAGTCATAAAAAGTGTGCGTACAATCAAAAAGCTAATTAAATTTATAAAAAAAAAAAAAAACCAAAATAAAAAAACCGGAATATAACGGTAGCTTCTATTTACTGTTTTTAATCCACTTTTTTAATAAAGTAAAAAATTTAAAAAAAAAAAATATTGTATCGTGTACACACCCGTAGGTTTTGACGTGACAGAGTATCTTTATTATTTTCCTTATTCTCGTTCCTATTCTTTCCTTTTGTTACCAAACTTGTTCTTATCCTAATCTTCGTGTACACACCCGTAGGTTTTGACTGACAGAGTATCTTTATTATTTTCCTTATTCTCGTTCCTATTCTTTCCTTTTGTTACCAAACTTGTTCTTATCCTAATCTTCGTGTACACACCCGTAGGTTTTGACTGACAGAGTATCTTTATTATTTTCCTTATTCTCGTTCCTATTCTTTCCTTTTGTTACCAAACTTGTTCTTATCCTAATCTTCGTGTACACACCCGTAGGTTTTGACTGACAGAGTATCTTTATTATTTTCCTGATTCTCGTTCCTATTCTTTCCTTTTGTTACCAAACTTGTTCTTATCCAAGTCCTCTTTATTATATTGGTCATAATAGTTGTCCGTATAATTGTCACAATAATTGTCCGAATAATTGTCCTAATAAATGTCCTAATAATTGTCCTAGTAATTTCCCCTAATCTTGTCCAAACTCTCGATTTAATTCATTTCCTTATTCTATTTCTTGGCCCATATCTTGTTCATATCTTTTTCCCAATCTTGTCCTAAATATTGTTCCCTTATCCTTGTCGCAATCCTTGTCTTAGAACTTTCTCAATTTTTGTCTGAATTCTTTTCCTTATCCTTGTTCAATTCCACGCCCTAAATTATTTTTTATATTAATTTACTATAATAGTTATATTTTCTTATTTTATTCCACTTTTTTAATAAAATAAATAATTTAGAAAAAAAAATGGAAAAAAAACACCACGTAGATTTTGACGTGACAGAATAAATTTATTATTGTCCTTATTCTCGTTCCTATTCTTTCCCTTGATCCTAATCCTTATTCTTATATTTGTCCTAATTCTTGACCAAGCTCTTGATTTAATCCATGCCGAAATTCCTGTCCTTATACTTGTTCAAATTCTTTGCCTATTTTCCCTCTCCCACTTCTTTTTCCAATCTTTGCCCTAATCTTGTTCTTAGTGTATCCAAAACCTTGTTCTATTCCCTGTCCCATATCTTGTTCTTATTCTTTTCCCAGTTTTTCTTGTTCTAAGCATTATTTTAGGTGTGTCTAAATCTTTATTATCCTTGTCTCAACTCCTGTCGCAGTCTTTTTCCCAATACTTGTCTGAATCCTTCTCCAATTTCCAATTCCATGCTCTAACCTTTGTCCAAATCTTTGTCCTACTAATGCTCTAATTTCCCTTAAATTTCTAATTTAAATTTTTGTCCAAATATTTGCCCTCATCCTTTTTGAATCTTTGTCCTTATCCTTGTTCAAATCCTTTTTCTCATAATTGTCCTAATTTTAATTTCATTTTTTGATTTTATAACAATTGTTACTCTTGCTTTTGCATTTAGTGCATTTAGATTATTTTAGAGGTTTCCCTGAGAGTTAATTTTTTTTTTTATGATATTACCGAAAGCCTTCTTTACTGAGTCGTTTCCATAAAATTAGCCGTATCGCCAAAAGTTTCGTAGTTATAATTCCATGCAACGTTTTTTCATTGTTGTTGCATTTTTACTGCATTAAATGGTTGTTGTGGATCCAAAATTTGTTTTATTCAATTTTTGTCATTAGGTCAAAGAACTATTTTTTGCTGTTGTTAAATTTTTCGTAACACTTCTATTCTTGCGAACAATAATTGCATGCAACAATATTGCATTTTTGTGGCATAAGCTGCTACCTACGCTATCTGACGACGTCATAAATTTGTTTTTTGTTGTAAGGGCATGTATAAATCCGCCATGCCGCATATACTCTTCGGGTAATAATTCCATGCAACGCCGTTGCATGATTGATGCATTTCGATCTCGTAGCGACTCTCTACGTGGCCTTAAAACTGATACATTTTTGGTTATGAGAGCTAAGCACCAGCCTGATCTTTTTTACCACAGCTCCTTTAAGTCCATGTAACATAAATTTCGTTGCTTTGGGCGCTCCTTCCACGACCCAATGACGTCTTTAAATGGTTTGACGTCTTCCAGTTTTTTTTTTAAATGCTAATAACTTGTTGGGTATCCTCTAAGCTTAAGAACTTCTGCTAATCGATTCGGCATAATGTAACCAGCTTTGATATTTCTTCTTTGACTATTCTTTTTAGATTCTTGGCGAAGAACTTCTTTAAGCATGTTCTTGGATGTGAAATTGTGCTAGCGAATCTTGACACATATGTTCTATTGGGTTTAGATATGGTACTCTGGGGGCCCTAACCCTTTTCTCCATAATGTACTCTATAAACTCCAATTGTCCAATGTACCCCCTCAAACCATTATTCCACCGCTAGCATATTTCACTGTGGCGGTAAGGTGTTTCTTTGGTTGAGAGCAATATAGGGTGTTCTTCAGACTAGCGTACGTCCCTTAATTCTGAAAATGCAGAATTTACTTCAGTCTGCCAAATGCCAAATGCTCTGTGAAAGGGGCATTTGTATATAATTATTGAAAAAAATGGTGTTCTCAGATTGGTTCTTTTACTTTTATTTTTATTAGTCTAAAATTGCTAATTACTTTGAATATTATGTAGTGCCATTAAATTAACATTAATTTTTAAGAAAGACAATTTAATTGAGTACCATGTAAAGTCATGTTTTGCTCTGTACACACACTTTTTCTGAATAGTGTAGGTACATTGCAGAGAAGACGAACGCAACTGGAGAAGTTTGACAAAATAAAAAGGAAAACAATGCAACAAAAGCTGATAAACCACTTCAACGGATGTGTACATCTTTCATTCATATCCACATTCGTTAATTCGCGCACAGTTGTTAAAACTGTTGTTAAAGTATTGTTGTCATATTTCTAACATTGAAATATAAAGCTACTACAGCCAACTTTCTTGGCGGCCATTGGACTTCTCCAAAACGTTAGACTAATTCCTCACTAAACTCGCCTCTCAAAAGGTCCATGGTATAGCGTGCCGTGTGGCATGTGGCACCGTCTTGTTGAAACCAGATGTCAACCAAGTCCAATTCTTCCATTTTGTACAAAAAATGTCGGTAATCATCGCACGGTACCTTGTTCCATTGACTGTAACCTTACGATATTCATTTAAAACGATTTTCGTTCGACGATATTCATTTATTTTTACGATATTTTTAAAAAAGAACGGTCCAATGATGCCCCCGGCCCATAAACCGCACCAAACAGTGAATTTTTCAGGGTAAATTGGCAGCTCTTGAACTTCCTTTAGCTGCTCTTCAGACCAAATTCGTCAATTCTATTCGTTGACGTACCCATTGAGCTTAAAATGGGCTTCGTCGCTGACTTTTCTAAGGCCCATTCATCAAACAAACGACGTTGTGGTAGGTGTATTTTATATGGTTTCGTCCTCATGTCAAATGTTTCAGGTGGTCGAATAACACAAGCCCAATAGTTGAGAACGGCGACGAATTGACTTATCGCGATCTTCATTGACACTGCCCGATACAGCAGTAATATTCTTCTCGGTACGCACTCTTCGCATAAGGGTTGGTGGATTGATGTCTAATAAAGTGAAACTGGTGCGAAATTTGGTCACAATACTCTGAGTAGCCTCTTCGGTGGGTCGATTATGACGACCATAAAATGGACGTAATTTGCGAAATACATTTCTATCGAATTTTGATAATAAAATTCAATGATTTGCAAGCGCTGCTCGTTTGTTAGTCTATTCATGGTGAAATGGCAAACCTTACTGAGCATTTTGTGCTTTGCCGAATTCGGTACTCACCATCGAAGCACGGGACCAAAGATCATTCGAAGAATTTTTCTCTAGAAAGCTCCCTTTTTATCAGAACTGCTCAAGCTTGTATTTGTATTTGTATTTATTTGAGTTAGAATTCTGTTCTGCTGCTCAATTACCTACTCAGCCCAAAGTGACACCTGTTAGCAAGAGTTGAAGGAGTTTACACTGGATCCCAGGTAGACAAAGTCCTTAACATCCTCTAAGGAGATGTTGTCAACAGTGATGTGGTTTCCAAGATGCTGGGACTGTTTATTTGTTGACACTAGGTATTTTATCTTATCTACGTTCATTGCAAGACCCATTCGACTCGTCTCTTTCGCTAATCTGGAAAGCGCTGCACTGACTTCTCGCGTATTATGGATAATGATAACGATATCATCATACGACAGCAGCCTAATACTTATGTAGAATATCGTGTCACTACGTCTCAGATTAGCAGCTCGGATGATCTTTTCGATCATTAGGTTGTAAAAGTCGCACGTTAGGAAATCAGCTTGTCTGAAACCTCGTTTGGTATCGAATGGAGAGGTGAGGTCCTTCTCGATTTTAAATATGCTCCTGGTATTACTCAGTGTTATTCTGCAAAGACGGATGAGCTTTAAAATACCAAATTCAGACATGGTGGAGTACAGGTGATTCCTTGAGAGATGGGGCGTGTTTCTCTAGGGTCTTCTCCAAGATTTGTCATTGCGTTAACATTTGACCGATAGTGGGTTTGTCAGATCTGAAGCCAAACTGATAAGTTTCAATCATCTGGTTTACCATGGATTTCAGTCTTAAACATAATACGCTCGACAGGTTTTTATAGGCGATGTTTAAAAGGTTTATCCCATGGTAGTTGGCTCAAATGGTGGGATCGTCTTTCTTGTGGATTGGGCAGAGCACACTGAGGTTCCAATAATTTGGAATGCATTCTTTCATATTCTGCATAGAAGCTCATGAATGTATTTAAATAGAGCTGAGCTTTCACTCTTGAAGAGCTCAGCAGTTTAGTCATCGGCTCCTGTGGCGTATTTTTTTTCTAAGCCGAGCTATAGCTTTCAATACTTCATTTTAGCCGGACAGCGGAAATTCAACGCAGGATTATTGTAAGCGTCACCAATTCCGGCTCTTCTCACGAACAGTCTGTCCAAAGCCAGGATAAAGGAGGATGATCGTAGACAACGGATTCACACTATCCTGTGTAAATGAGAAGGGACTATCCAAATCCTGGAGTTGGTCCACGATTCGGGGAGTAGGTGGACAGTTTGATTTGATCAACGGTAGAGCATGCCTTCGAAGGAATAGCAATGATCCTTGAAATTTGTTAGCACGGGGACTGTCGTTACGCTCGGAAGACGTACGATCACAATTTCACTGGCACATTGGCATTGGCGCTATGGATAATCTTAAAAAGACTGGTTAAAACAATGAAAATATGGTGTTAAAATTGGAAACAATGAGGAGTCAGAGTTGGGTACGAGGTGAAAAATATATCTTTGTAGCCTCGGAGTGCCAAATTGAAAAGGTGCAATGTAGTGGTGACCACGTGCCACACACAGTCAAATGCGACGTGGTCTACTCTGTAGCACATCCAATAGTGGTGGCTTTTGCCACCATAGTCATGAACGATGGGTGCAGGTGTGTTGGTGTGTGTCGAGGTAAATCCTTTTAGCGCAGGGATACTATCACAGGGCTGGCTATTCGGGAAGTATCGTGCTGGCTGCGGTAGTTGTCGTGAACAGGTCTGTGTGATTGGCGTGGAGTTGCGCTTAATCAATCAGGAGTAAATGTCCATAAATTGTCAGAGATGTTAGATGGGTCTCAATTCCACCAATAAATGTGAATTGTGACCCAACTAATGATCCATAATTGATACTGTTGCGTTCCAACATTAGTTAGAATTATATTTTTAAGGCTAGTTAAACTTCATTGATTGATATTGATATTGACTGATATTGTTTTTATTTGCTGTATACTAAAATACAGCTCCTGAATTAAGCGTAAACTTCACGTTGGGCTTTTTCCCATGCAGCAATTGGTCCATGTTCAGGCCTGTATTTCACATTGCAACCATCTTGTTCAAATCGGTTGTCATCACGAAGTTCTTCATAGCGATAGCGGTCATATTTGGTGAAACCCCATCTCTTCGAAACGTGAGTCTTTTGACGTCCAGGGAACTTGAATTTTGCACGACTTTAAGCTTCAATAACTTGAGCTTTATTGCGATCACTTGAACACACAAACATAATAGGTTGGCCAATACGAACGCGAGAAAGTTTTTTGTGGCTTTCCGAATGCTCCTCTCATTCCAGTTTGAAGCCTATCAGCTCCGGCGCATGACAACATTTTATTGATACGGATAACATGGAATGGGTGAAGTCGCATACGAATGTGGAACTGATCTTTGCCACAAAATTTCCCAAGATACATATTGCAACATATACGCCCAGCTTCCAACGCTTCACTACTAAGCTGCTCGTATTCATCCGAAACCAAATGTACACAAAGTGGTAGATCTTCAACAGATGCCTTCTTCCTACCTAAGTCAAATATGCGAATCTTAGCATCAGGAACACCACGACAAAATCGGGACTTTGGATAAGGTTTATTCTTGCAATAGCAATAACATCTGGCAGGACGTCGACCCATTTTGACCTTATCGGCGGAATGCAAACTTAAGAAAGATTTAAAATGAAGTTGCTATCCATAGTTTATTTTAAATAAACACTTAAGAATGGTGTGTAACCGGTGTTGAAACTACTATGACAGGGCGTTGATTGCGTCTGGAGTCATGGAAATGACACCCAGAAGATGGTTGGATGAACGCTGTATTTGTGTTAGCATGGTACTAATTTCCTGAAGATTTATCTGTTGGGCGTCAATTTCATGAACCTCAACTCCATTACCATGGGGCCAAGTGAAATTAAGCCCACACGGCAAGTGTTCACAATCAATGAATAGAATTTCAATCTATAAGCGTTACCAAGTCTGACCAAGAACTTGAAAACTGGTACCACGGGTAGTCAGCTGCTCCTGGCTTATATCAGGCTGGCTAACTGGACTGGCTCTTGGGGGAGCATCGTAGTGGCTGTGGTTTACCAACCATATCACGGGTAGAGCAATCCTGTTCGGAATGGAGTTGCATTCTCAACTCGGGTGCCTTAGTTTAGAAGAGGTGCTAGATAGGTCTCCTCCCAAAATCAAGGGTTGCGACATTTCATCACAACATGGAGCTAATTTTGGTACCTTTGAACCCTGACATGAGAGCAGGCTGACGCAATAAATTCGGTCCCACGCTTTAGAGCACCGTAAAATTAAGCCGTCAAGGCAGGTGTCTTCGTAAAACACTAGGAATTTCTGGAAGCTTCACCATTCAAAAGCCTAGAGAAGTGGTTCTTCCACATCATTAGTGTAATCTGAATATCTGTCGCTAGATTCCCGTTTTCATCCTTGCAGTAAGAGGCCCCGACCTGAAAACTATGGCCCAGTTGTTTTATTTCTTTGGAAAACATTTCGGAATTCATTCCTGTCACCATGCATCTCAATTTTCTCGCACTCACATTTTTCTATTTCTCTTTTCTTTGTAAAAAAATAAATAAATAACTGGCCATTTCAGCCCTTGAAAGGACTTTGACCTAGCTTCTTTGTCAATTGACTCTTTTCTTTGTACATTTATTTTTTTGTTTTTTAATTATTTTCTATTTCTTTGACTTTTATTATTATGTGTAGATTTTTTGTGTTTTATTTATTGTACTTTTTGTAAGTTTTTATTTTATTTGATTGTTACATTGGATTTATTTTTTCTGCTTTATTTTCTTCAAATGTGATTTTTGAATATTTTAACTTTTTTAAAATGGATTCTGAATAATTCCTTTCTTCAGTTAATATTTTGTATTACTACTTTATTTATTTACCGATGTTTGTTTGCTAGTTTTTTATTGTGTACTTTTTTAAAGTTTTTTTTTTTAGTTTTAATTATTTGGCTATTATTTTTTTTTTTATTTTTTTACTATTTTTCTTTTTTTATTTCGTCACTTTTAAATGTATTTTTGTTATTATTTTGCTTTTCTATTTTTTTTTTAGTTTTTTTTTTTTTTTTGTTCTTGCAGTATATTTTCCATTCCCATTCCATTGATTATTCCATTGAATTTTAACAATTTGACTTTTTTATTTTAGTTAATTCTAAGTTAATTTTTAAAACTTAGCTTATTATTAATATTTTCTCATTAATTAAATTTTTTTTTTATTATTATTTTTATTTTTATTATTTTTTATTATTATTATATTTTTATTATTAATCGTTTGCGAACTTTTACAAAAGAAAGGAATTGTCGCCTGTGGGTCAATTTAGTATCCTTAGATTATTCAAAAAATTTCAAAACCATTTCTTCAGGTTAAATGACTTTTAATTCACTTGGTAAATCAAATGGTTTTCTTCATCCTGACAATCTATAAGTTATAAAGTTTCCTGCTGGGTCAATCAAAAACAAAGTTCAACACGAGTAAAAATAACACTACTCACCGTTATAGTCATTAATCCGATTAAAGTTGTTTCGTCAAACAATCAATTTCCACTTAACACGATGAGAGCTGAAGGAAAAAAACACGCCATGTCACTTTTAACCCTTTTGTCAAATTTTGTAGAAAACATTTCAAATTCTTTTTAATGATTTAATTAAACATCAAATTCGATTATGCAGATCAGATCAATTGAGATACAATGCCAGGCATGCAAAAAAAAACACAAATAGTGCAACACACACAAACTCACGAATGTTAAATGCGCTCAACACGTGCGCATGAAAGAGCACGAAGTAAGAACACTTGGCGAAAATTTAGTTGAACAAAAAAAAAAAACAAAACACGATTACAACAAAAAAGAGTGCAGTTGGCAGATAAGCGACCACCGAAGATGCGAAGATCGCATCGTTGCAATCGTCAATGTTGTTGTTGTTCTTGCTGTTGTTGTTGTTGTTGATATTTTCGTTGTTGTGCTCTTGTGCAGTAAAGTAATGTGTTAAGTGCGAAAGAGACAGTAGCAGGCACTTAAGATTCTCACAAAAGCGTAAGCAAAGGTATAACATAAGCAACCCGCTCTTCTATTAACGCGCGCTTTATCTGAGGTCTCGCTCGCGCACAAAGCATTCGATATATATATTTTGTTCACCTTTTTTAATTAATTTTTTTTCCGATAAAGTGACAGTTCAAATTGACAAACAAACACAGTAAAATGTATGAAAACACTAGCGGACAAACAGAAATATAAAGAGACAGCCACAAAAATGAATTAAGAGCCAAAACACACACACAAAAAAAAACAGAAAGAGTTGAATGAAACCTTCATAATTTTTATTGTAAACCGATACCGGAATTAATTTAAGAAAAACGCCTAAGAGCGTTTTTGCTGTGTCAAATGCACAAAAATTGCTGCGTCTGTCGTTTGATAAAAATTTATTACATCTTTCATAATTTTTATTACCTTCACTTTGTCAATATTTTTCAAATTTATATTATTTTCTTAAATTCATTTATTTAACAATTTTGCTCTTGTTATTTTAACAAGAAATTTTGTTGTCTTCACAGATTACAATTGTCACTATTTATTTTGTATACAATTCAGTTGATATAAAAAACTCGCGTTGTTGCTTTACTAGTTATCTTTTCATTTTGTTTTTTTTTTTCGTGACTAAAATCGCGCCGCTTCCAACCACCGACGCCGTACGTCAAAAATCCCCGTAATAAATAACAACAACAAAAAACGTACATCCGCCGTACAATCATTCAAAGCTATTTCCATGAAACTAACATGAATTCGTGTGATGAGGTGAAGCCGAACCCCATCCACAGTTGAGCCACCACGATTATACAAAAACAAATGCAGTCTTAATTCCGCTGCGCTTTCGCCGCTTCTTCGTTGCTTTTGCTTATAATTTCCTTAAGTGCGAGCAGTAGCGCTCTATAGTATTGACGATTTGTTTATTTTGTTCTTGAATTAGTTTTGGTATTTGTTTGTTTGACATTTGTGTGTGTGTGTGTGAAAACTTGTTTTTTCTCATGTTGCCTTGCTGTGCATTTCATCGCTGTTCTTGCTGTATTTGGATTCTATTTCGAATTTCGCGTTTTCGATAATGATGTGTTCGCGTTAGTAAGACATCAACATGGTAAACGATTATTGTGGCTTCACTTGATAATTTTACTTTCACTACTTGCTCGATTCCAACTTTCCATTCTCGCATTTCAGATTTTTTACTTTTGTTTGAAAACTAGAGTTCCTCCAATACAGGGGGGGTGTCTTGAAACTTTTCGAATGTTATAGGTTTCCATTAGAAATATATAGTGGTGGTTGGGAATGGATATATAAATCCTTTTAATAGCTTATATCTTGAAAAAGTATTTTATGACAGTTGGTTGGTTCTCGTAGTTTTACTGCAATAGACAGTAACCAAGCAGCTTAATTGAGCCGTTTTGCTGCCATAACATTTTATTCCTGAATGTTGACGTGCTTGTTGCACTGAAATATAACCTTTAGCTAGGTTTCACAATCCATACTGAAATTTTAAGTACACTTAATCGCAAAAGTCTACATACGATTCGAATAATTTAGAAAAGATATAAAAATTTTTATTCATATTCTTCTAAATTGAAAATGAAAGTATCTTATAACTTGTATATGCATACACAATAAAATTTAGTAGAAACAATTTCAAAGCGCAGCTTGCTGCTTAGAAAATAACAACAAAATTACAAAATGACACAAAAAGCACGTCGCAAAAGTGTACATAATATATGGAGAAATTCCCGTTATTTTTTTGCATTCTTTGAGTAATTATCAATTTTTTGGCTTTCCTTAGCATCAGTTCATTAACATCCGTTCATTGACATCAGTTCATAAGCATCAATTCGTTCGTAAGCTTGTGTTCATTTCTAAAAAGTTTTTTAAAATAATGTCAGAATGCAAAGAAATTCATCCAGAAGTCCGAAAAGTATGTATAAAGTTGTCAAATGGGGGAAATTCTATGGCTAAAATAGGCCAAACTTGAAATTTAGCAAAGTCAACAGTGCAGACACTAATAAAAAATTATAAAAATACCAAGAGCTATGAAAGCTTACCAAGGTCAGGGCGGCCAATGAAGCTTGACAAAAGATGCCAACGAAAAATTGTTCGAGAAGTTGCCGACAATCCTAAGAAGAGTGCAGTTCGAATAGCTAAACAGGTTCATGAAAGTGAGGGTATAAATATTCATGCCGATACCGTCGGCCGTGTCCTAAAAAGAGCTGGTTTACGATCACATGTTGCTCGAAAAAACCACTAATTACTGCTACCAACAAGAAGAAACGTTTGGACTATGCCCTGAAGTATCAGAACATCCAATTGACGGATCCAAGCTCTTGGGAACACGTTATCTTTACTGATAAATGCAAATTTAACGTTTTGGGGAAAGACGGCCGCATTAAAGTGTGGAGAAAAGCGAATCAGGCACTTAACCCCAAAAACGTTTGCAGTACAGCGAAGCATGGAGGCGGATCTGTGTTGGTATGGGGTTGTATGAGTGCAAATGGTGTGGATGAACTCCGTTTTATTGATGGTATCATGGATCGCTTTCTGTATCTGGACACACTAAAGACGAATTTTCTTCCAAGCATAAATAAATTAGAGTTAACAGGGAAGTTAATCTTTATGCATGACAATGATCCGAAGCATTCTTCTGGAATTATCAAGGAGTGGCTGCTATATCAGGTCCGGTCGAAGCTAGAGCATCCTACACAGTCTCCCGATCTCAATGTTATTGATCATTTGTGGGATCACCTCAAGCAGCAGGTCATGAAACGAAACGTAACATCTGTTTCCCAGCTCAAAGTTGCCTTAATCAAAGAATGGGAGAAAATTACTCCAGAAACAACAAAAAAGCTAGCGCTTTCTATGCCGAAACTCCTAAGGGAAATCATCCAAGCAAAAGGTGGCCATGCGTCTTATTAATAGTTTGCAATGTATACTAATTTTAATTATTTAAGAATCGTATGCACACTTTTGCTGACGGCTAAAATTTTGTAAAATTAGTTTTTGTTTTGTTTGTTTTGTTATTTTGCAATAAATTCTTTTTTTTCCTTTATTTATATGATTATGTTTTTGAATTTAGAGTTTTAAATAAAAATAGCTTTGTTTGTTTCATAAATAAATAGTTTTCATTAAAAAAATTCATCTTATGTAGACTTCATTGAAATCAACTTAAGTATGAATTGTAAAACCGGGCCTTAGTGTCTTTAGAGCCACTCAGTCCGATTAAGAAAAATAAGTATATCCTTGGTTTTAAAGTTGAAAGTTCTCTTGATTGTCAAAGAATGGTCTACCTAGAGTTCTTAATTTACAGCTTGCTAGTGCTAGGCAGGCACATAGAAAGTGTGCTTAGGTTTAGTGTTCATTAGAATCATTTAAGCTATGACAGTGGGGATTGAAGGAAATAGAAATAATTTTTCCATGTACATCAATGCAATAACACACAATTTAACAATATTCCACACTAAAAGCCGGGTTTAAAGTTATATCAACTTGGGAATTTAGTAGAAGTTTGTGAATTCTGTCATGAGTTGTTGGACATCTCCATTAACAACTATCTACATATGTTAAAGTAGTGGAAGAATAATTCTTCCCTCTCCGTATCCAATGAAACCGCTCTTGAAACATAAAAGAAGGAACCTAGTATAGCCAGCTTATTCGTTTTTCATTACCATAAAAGTTTCTGTGGCTGGAAATCCAAGCAATAGTAATCTTAAAATAAGTGATTTAGCCTGGCTTGTTCCTTTTACGCCGCTTTATTAGTTTGAAGTTCAATTGTACAGCTATAAGAGCTCTAATAGTAGCTTGGATGTCTAATAGAATGGCTGCATTGAGGTTATTAGGGTTGGCAAGACTTATAGCACGACAAGCTTCAGTTATTGCAAGAATTTTCGCCTGGAAAACGTTGGCTGAGTCTTGTAGACGGAAATCCTTGATAACTCCCAGTTTCTCTGAGTATATACTAGCTCCCATTCCACAAAACTGATCTTGCACTCATCAGTATAGAAAGTTATTTCGAAAAAGGTAATGGAACTTGCTAGTTTTTGTTTTTAATTAAAAAATATGAACCGGCATCTATTTCACACATATTATGGCTTACACGAATTTTGTGATCGACTACAAGTGCAAAAGATGATGCTTGTAAACGAATGAAAATTCGTCGTTATTTTTATATGAATTGCTGTCCGTTTATTCCGTTTTTTACATGCTTCCATTCAATCAAATGGAACTGGCGACTAGATGGTTCCACGGACATGTTAAAATCAGCTAAATATGAGATTCATACGTTTTATTCAATCAAATGGAACTGCGGAACTAAAACGCTATGAGGACATGTTCAAATCTCCTACATATGGGACGTATGAGTTTAATTCAATCAAATAGAATGATCGGAACTAGATACTTACGGGATACTTTACTTCCAAAGCAACTGAAACATATGAAAATGTTTAAATAATTAAAATATGTAGAATGAAATTGTAGATGAAGAATGTAAAATAAGGTTTGTTAAAGTATGCATATGAGTATCGCATTTATGAACAGTAGATTTTAATGTATGAAATCTTATGAATTTAGTACACAAACACATTTTTCGCACCTTCAGTTCAAAGGAACTACACAGTTCCATGGACATGTTTCCGTAAAGTAGTTCTGCTGTACAAAAGAAACGTTCCATGTTCATTCTGGCACCGGAACTGTTTCGCACAAGCCTACAATTCTTTAGAGACAGGATATTAGATAACATTAACGCTTAAGGTAAAGTCTCATTTAAAGTGTAATTTGTTCGATGCTGTTTGATAAGAAATACTTTAAAATAATGCAACCGTCTCGATAGAATATTAAAATTAATTAAGTGCAATACAAATGTGTCTGTCAGTTTTACTAGATACAATATCATGAATTAACAAAAGTGAATGAAGTTTACATCAAGACTCCTATAATTTTATGCCCATTAACAAGCAACGCACATTATACGGGGGTAGGTTCACATTATCATAGATAGGTCTTAACATTGATTTCTGAACACTTTTCAGTCTTAGAGTATGAGCCTCATAGACTGGGCTCCAGGTTATGAAAGCGTATTCCAGTCTTTAACTAACTAACGCATTATATAGTATTTTTAAAGTTTGAGGGTCACGAAATTGAATACAGTTTCTACGTATATAAGCAAGGAGTGAATATCCTTTGGACAATGAAGACTTTATTGTTCAACAAAGAGAAAGTACTCAACAAAGATAAACTTATTAGCGAAAACTAGAACAAGCTCACGAATCAAATGAACTTTCTTCAATGGGCACTTTCTTAATGAATAAGTTGATAATTTGGAAAATCACCTCAGCTATTAAGTTGTCACGAAACTTTTACAATCTTTTTAGAACGCATGCAGCACAACTCTCAATTTTATGAAAATTCGAACGCACTGTCGAAACAGCTGATTTTCAAAATGATTGGCATGAATGAAATTTTCGCGAAATCCTTCAGTTTGCTTAATTTTGTTTTATATGTTGTGTTGTAAGTGTTTTCTAAATATTACTCGTAAAATATGCATTTAAGATGAATGTCAAAACTGTGACGGATGCTGATCCTTGGACTGATATAAACTTTGAGGATCCTGAGCTGCAGCGCTTGCTGGATGAACCGCTAAGTCTGGATAATTCAGTGCTGCGTATAGATGAACATTTTTGTGGTTTTGACAACAATGTGGGTGACAGCTGGATATATCCGAGCAACATGCCGCTGCGTTGCTACCAATACAACATCACGCATAACGCTTTGTATCGCAACACACTTGTGGTGCTGCCGACAGGTTTGGGAAAGACCTTCATAGCAGCGGTGGTGATGTATAATCTGTATCGTTGGTATCCAACGGGTAAGGTGATCTTCATGGCACCCACACGACCGCTGGTGGCGCAGCAAATCGAGGCCTGTCAGAAAATCATGCCATTTCCGGACGAAGACACAGTTGAGCTGACGGGCAAGTTAAATAAGAAGGTGCGCAAAGAGTTGTGGCACTCAAAACGAGTGTTCTTCGCCACTCCACAAGTAGTGCAATCTGATATAGCTAGTGTTGAGGAGACGGGTGAGGAGTCAAGCTTCCCCTTTGCGCAGGTAAAACTCATAGTTTTCGATGAGGCGCACAAGGCGAAAGGACGCTATGCCTACACAGAAGTATCACAGACATTGTGGCGACATAATCGCTACTTTCGTGTCTTGGCCTTGTCAGCAACACCTGGTCGCACCATGGAAGATGTGGCCGATGTAGTGCGTAATCTCTTCATCTCCCATTTGGAGGTGCGCTGTGACACCTCAATCGATGTGTGTCCATATGTGCACAAGCGCAGCATGTCAACTGTTGTGGTGCAGTTGAGTGCAGAGATGCAGGCCTTGCGCGATGAGTTGCTGTCCATTATTGATCCTTATTTGCGGCAGTTAATCGATGCCGATGTGCTGAGCGGTTCGCTGACGAACGTCAATCGCAACTGGTTGCTGTATGAGCAAAAGCGTTTCCGTGAGCGTTCTATGAATCAGCGGCATCCACTACAATCGGCAGTGACCACCAACTTTTCCGTGTGCATCAGCTTGTATCATGCTCTAGATCTACTGGAGCGTCATGGCATGCGTGTCTTTTTGAATAATTTTGAAAATGATGAGGATGGACGTGCAAAGTTTGTAGTTGCCATGGATAGACGGCTGCGCGATTTAATTGAAAAAGTAAGACGTCAGGTGGGACCCAATCCATTTGATGTTTCTGCAAATGCCATGACCAATGGACAGATTGCGCAAATTCCCGCCGACTTAGATTTCGGACATCCTAAGTTTGAGAAGGCGCGCAGCTGTGTGTTGGAACACTTTCAGGTGAATTTCGGAGAGAAAGTTGTAGAGCGTTTAAATAAAATTTTTTTATATTTTTAGAACAACGCTGAATCACGTGCCATTGTCTTTTGTGAATATCGCGAGTCTGTGATGTTGATCTATCGCTTGTTGCTGCAACATCGTCCGTTGCTCAAGCCGCGTTGTTTTGTGGGTGCGTTTTGATTTTTTTTTTATAAAATCAACTCTTTAATAATTAATTAATTTTTCTTAATCACAGGTCAAGGTGGCTCCACTGGCTCTTTACGCGCGCTCTCTCAAAAACAACAAATTCAAATAATGTCTGACTTTCGTTCTGGCGTTAGCAACATACTCATAGCCACCAGCATAGGTGAGGAAGGCATCGATGTGGGTGAAGTTGATCTCATTGTCTGCTTTGATATTAGCACTACGAATCCAACGCGCTTCATTCAGCGTATTGGACGTACTGGACGTCAAAAACATGGTGCTGTTGTTATGCTAGTTACGGCAGGCAAAGAAAAGGCGCTGCTCAAAGATGTGCTCTCCAACAAGGATCAGACTAACAAGAAATTATCACGTTCAACTGTTGTAGCTGGTGCTCTGTATAAAAGTGCGCCACGCATGGTACCCAGCGAATTTAATCCTCAATGTTTGAAGACTTACGTCAAACCGCCTGAAGCTAAACCCATGTTAAAGAAGACAAAGTCGGCTGCTGTTAAGGTAAAAAAATCCGCTAAATCCTCTGCTTTGGCAGGCAGTCAGGATTTGCGCAAATTTTTTAAAAAACCCGTTGTTGAACTCGATCCGGCAGATCTGGAAGTTTTTGCGTTGGATGATGGCAAAAAGAAATCCACGTCATCAGCTGGCTTGAGTACACAAATCACACTAGAACGCAGTCTTAATAAAGTCGAGAACTATTTCGAAGGCTTGGATGTATCGAATATTCTGCCGGCCACAACACAGACCCAAAAAGTTCCAGATCCGGCAGTGGCAACAATTTCTAAAGACAGTCAAGAATTGAGTCAATTTCTAAAAAGACCAGCAAGCCAACTAGAACCCACAAATTTGGAAGTTGCCAAAAAGAAGTCAGCTGTCTTAAATTCAGAAGGTGCAACAACTTCTAGAGGTATTGATAAAAAATCCGCTGAGCAAAAAGTACTTTCTAACTTGCACGTTTCTGCAGTTGAAGACTATCAACAGGAGAAGACGTTATCACCTGGTTTTGGCTTGCCAAGATTGCTGGAAGAAAATTTGAAAAAAATAAGCAAATTTTACGAAGAGCTGGGTATGTCGTATAAGGAGCCAACAGCCGACAACGACGGCAACGAATCAGACGAAAACTATCTGCAAAGAATAGATGAATTTTCTGATACCAACTCTGAGACAAGCATCGAAAAACCAGTGCCGCTTTCTTTGTCAGAATTTATAGAGCAGCTGAAGTCACCAGAACTGCGGCGCAGCTCCAAACAAAAAGTTCTTGAAAAGAATTTTAAATTTGTGCGTGAGTCTGTGGATAAAATGAAGGCTCTGCTGAGATGGCAGGACGATTCAAGCGATTCCAGTGATGATGACAGTTCTCTGCCCTTGCATGCGGCAGAAATACGCTCCAATTATCAGCTACTGGTGTCTTTAATGGAGAGTGAGCAGGCCTTGAAACAGTTTCTCGAGGATATGGAATTGAAAAAATTAAATTTCAATTCAAAAACTTTAGACACGGATGAGGATATTTTTGGCAAGGAAGATCACGATAACATATTCGGGCATGTTGAGGAGCATGGCTTTGACAGTGATGATTACAAAAACAAGTTTGAGCAGTACAAAAAACTAGAAGAAATAACAGCTAAAGCGAAAGAAGAGGAAACTACGCGCCAAATTGTTGCCGAGTCCATGGTCTATGATACCATGCGGCATAGTAGTGAAGATGTTTCATCAATGCAGTACGATGAAGCGGCGCTACGACATGAAGATTTCTCCATGACCGAGTCGAAGTATTGCAGTCAATGGGATGAGTTTGCAAATCAGGAAATGAAGCACATATCAACACCTTTACAGGCTGGACCGTCGAAAAATCTTCTGAAAAAGTCCATCGCCAACACTAGTTCTAGAAAAACGTGCAATCTGCTCGAAGTATTTCAGGCAAATCAAGAGTCTGTTGATGATGATGTGATATCTTTGGAGCAGAAAGACAATTTTCCAAAGAGCAGCGAAGCTGTTACGCATGCGAGCCCTCATATCGAAAAAGCTACAAGTAGTAAAAGTTTGATTGATGATATCACACCCGACGATCTGCCGCTACCGGTGGTAGATACAATAGAACCAAAGATCGAGACTATGCAAGAAAAATCCTGCAGCAATGTAGCCGTCGAGCAGCTACCTAACGGCTTTGAAGCCTCAAATACCGAAGCGAGTATTATTAAGTCTATGCTTAATGAGCTAGAGCTCGATTTGGATGCATTTCTAGAACCATTGCCAGAAGAAAAAATGCTCGAGGAACAGGTCTCGAAAATGGCGCTTAACTCAACAACCATCCAAGCACCTAATAGACGCAATAGTCTCAAAGAAAATCTACTGCAGCCACCTGTTAGCCAAACTCCTCCAAGAGTTTCGCCAGATTTATTTGACTTTGAACAAGAACCCAGTCCTAAAAAAGCCAAAAAACTTTTGAAGCGCAATAGTCCAGCCGAAGAAACCAAGCAGGAAATAAAGCCCAGTGGTTCCATAGAACCCAAACAGCCTCTCACCAGCTTGGTAGCAAAAGCGCTACGCAATTCAGTTGAGTCACATAATCAGAGCCCCACTACCACGCCCAAAAAAGAGAAAACGCCTACTCCGTCTTCCACCACTCGTCAGTGTTCTGATAATCTACTGACTAAGAGCTACGAAAAATCACCCTCGTTATTTGATATTTATTTAAGAAATTCGCGTCGTTTGGCCCGTCGTCAGGAACTCTCAGCAACGTTGAGTAATTCACTTAGAAATGATTCTATTCAACAATCCGCCGCCGCCGATGAAACATTGATTGTGCGCAAGTCCAGTGGAACGTCTAAACGGAAAATATTTGACAGCGATTCCGAGGAGGGCGAAAAGGAGGGGAAGCAGAAAACCAAAGATTTAACTGCTATTGAAGTAACCGAAATGGAAACAAGTTCGGAGGAAATAGCACCATCGCAACAGGTAATTATTATTTGATAGAACACTTGGTAGGCATAAAGAAATCTTAATATTTATCATATTCAGCGACTTAGGATTTTTTTTTATTTTTGTTTTTGAAAGAGGGAGTGTTCATTTTGAATGAGGTAAGATTCTTTGCCCTCATAGGGATCATAGTGATTTTGATTTAGGCAATGCGCTCGCGTCAAGCGGTCAAAGTGCTGAACTAAATCGGTATGCTTGTCAGGTGTTTGCGAGGCGGCGTTCCAGGCAGAACTAGTGGTAATATTGTGTGCTTTTGTGTTTGAATGTTTGTATGAGGTGGTCCATAGGTTGAATGGTGTGTGAATGAAAATCTCCAATTGTGTTCACAGTGGCGACCAGTCCGGAACTCTGATGAGTTCAACTGGAAGTAGCTTGCTATGAGGTCTGACCAAGGACTTGAAAACTGGTACCACGGGTAGTCAGCGGCCCCTTTGCCAGGCTGACTTACTGGGCTGGACCTTCGAGGAGCATCGTGGTAGCTGTGGTTTACCACCTATATCGCGGGTAGAGCAATACTGCTGGGTGTGGAGTTGCATTCTCAACTCGGGTGCTGTACCCTTAAGTACGGAAGAGGTGTTAGATAGGCCTCCACCCAAACCAAGGGTTCCAAATGTCATCACAACATGGAGCTAAATTGGTACCTTTGAACCCTCAAAGGGGCGTTGGCCGACGCAATGATTCGGTCCCATGCTATAGAGAAACGTGGAATTAAGCCTATACGGCAGGTGTCCACGCAAAACACATTAGGATTTTCTGTCAGAGATTTAAGATGAGTCTCGATTTTCCCCAATAAATGTGGATGGTGATCAAGCTAATCATTCATGATTGGTACTGTTGCGTTACAATATTGGTTACTTACCGTACAGTATATTTATTAATTAAATATACGCTTAAATATGGTGTGTAATGGTGGTCGTGTTTAGAGTCATGGAAGGGAAGATGTTTGGATGGACGGTGACGTGAGTCATAACCATGGAATTGACGTCCGGAAGATATATCTGTGGGGCATCAATTCCATGAACCTCGACTCCTTGCCAAGGGGCAACGTAAAATTAAGCCGAACAGATAGGAGTCCACGCTAAACTCAAGATCGGCACCAAATGTCTGCTTCTGTGTGAATATCAATGATGATCGGCGCTGGAAATTTGTTGCTTAAAGAACTCCCAATATTTTTATAAGTTACTCTTGCAATTACATAAGAGTATTTGAGTCGAGCAACGCCTTCATTTCTTCGTCTTTCAATTCACTTGGCTGTTCCTTGACAAAGTTAAAAACATTGAAAACATAATTCGCATGTTTTAATCTATGGAGTATATTTACCGTAAACTTTCGACTGCAATCGCTGACTTTCTGCAGCATTTCTTCGAATTAAAGATGAAAAGGAAATCTTGCAATTAATAAAATTGAGGTTTTTCTTACTTCCAGAAAATCAGTACCCAGCATCGCAAGAAACGACGACGACTGCATTGTTCATTTGTGGAACAGGAAGCCGCCGTTAGTGGCAGCGATGTCAGTGCCGATGAGGCTGACTACACGCTGGGTCATTTTGTGTATGACTCCGTAGTAGTGCCCAATGATGAGGTCGAGGACGATGCTTCCACATCACACATGCAGGCCATGTATTTGCAATCACTCAAGTAAGTTTTAAATTCTAGCAAATATTTTATTGAAACTATTCTATCTCTCTCTCTCGAAAATTGCAGAAGTCCCGCCAATCGCCGTGGTGCCTTTAAAATACCCGCTTTCAAGGTCTACAATGATCATGCGAAGATCTTCTCACAAGCCTTGCCAGTTGAAAGTTCGCAATACATCACGAACTCTTTTGTAGTTGATGAGGACGATGTAAGCATCAATGTAGAGCAATCAATGTGCCCACTCGAGCGCGCTGAACGTATACTCAAAGAGCGTAAGCGTGCCAAGCGTAAATATGCGCAAATAGCACGCACCACAACACGCAAAAAGAACAAAAAAATTTGTCTTATAAGTGATAGTTCAGATGATGATGATTTTGAGCAGTAAATTAGTTAAGTTGTTGTAACATAATCATTGTGTTTAGTTTGTTTATTGTAGAAAATCAGTATTTTTGTTTTAATTGCTGAGCCATATTTTGTATATTTATTAATGTGTTAAGTTTTTGAATGTAAGCAATTTACCCATCATCTTTTTTTTTACGAATCGCTCAAAACTAACTCTGTAAATAAGCAACTCTCTTGTTATGTTTTAAATTAAGAAAAGCTTTGGTATATTTATAAAAAAAAAAAAAATTAAAAAATGTACAAAACTTATGTATAAAAGATTTACTTATAAACTAGTGAAATGCACATTTGAACACATGTACAAAGTAGCTTACAAAGAATCTAAACTAAATAACTTGATGACGGTAAATTGTAGTCATTTCTGCGTGGTTTAAATGTTGTGTTGTGCCGCTGTTTGTATAGATCACGCGGCTGCACATAAACATCTTTAAAATCTTCCGACAAGATGCTGCTGATTGCCTGTCTGCTTCCGGCAGGTGGTCGCAATTCCATTTCCGGTTCATAAATATTCTCCACTAGCATTTGGCGTGACTTGGCGCGTGCACGCATCTCCAGAAAGCTATCAACACGTCCTAAACTCTTGCCACTGGGCACTTTGGTACAATTTAAAATAATACTGAGCAGTACGCAAAATTCTACAATGGCAAGTATCAAGCTGGCCGCCAAAAATATAACATACTGCTCCCGATACCAATTGTCCAAAAAGCTGAGACAAGGCTCGGTGTAACGATGTCGTTCATAGTCGAGCTTTTCCAGTGTCTCACACTGCGTTTCATTTGCGGGTTGTGGATCCAAATAGGCAAGCTTATCGTTGGCATTCGTTAGCAAGCAGCATGTAAGCGGTACCGCCCAATTGCGTTGTCCATAACCCTGCAGTTTCCACAGCGCTGTATCATAGTTGATGTCGCTGTTCATGCCACAGCAACCGAAGCGAGTTTGCGCCAAATCCATGGCTATGGTAAACTGTTCACGTCCAGGTACACCGTAGTTGGCCTGCAGCGCCTTTACCATTTTCGACTCATCCAAACTGATGCCCAAACAGTGCGGCCACAGAGTAATGGCCAAACAAACTACCGATTCTGCGAGCAACAGTACCACCACGGTGAGAAAATATAGAGTTAAGAAGCAATAGGTGTTAAGACATGATGCCCAGAAACCTACAATGGCTGCAAGTACAGCGACCGTGCCAGCCACTGCCAGACCCAGCGATATGTAGTAGAAGAGCGGCTGCGGCAGGCCATTCAGTTGTTCACTAGTTGCAGCCAACAGACGAGAGAGCAATATGCGTTTGGTATCGGTGAAGAGATAAAATCCGGCAACGATGAGGCAGGTACCGCAGAGCTGAAAGTAAAAAAAAAAATTTAATTTAATTATGCGCTTGAACAAAACTTATGCTGGAGTAATTGTACTAGTAAGAAATTAATACGAATGTTATTCAGAACTATTCGAATGAATACATAAAGAAACCCAAAGTCCAAGAGGAGTACGCTTTGTGAATGTGTTTTTGGTTCCATTGATTCCAATTGAACCACTTGTATAAATATCGATAATAAAATAAAAAAAAATAAAAAATAACTGGTCATTTCAGCCCTTGAAAAGACTTTGACCTAGCTTCTTATGATCAATTGTGTTGTGCGTGTTATTAAGTTTGTACACATTTGACCGGGAACCGGACCTACAGGTTTAACGCCGACTCCGAACGGTGATGAACGGAATGTTCTTGTTCTCAAGAAGCATTACATGGCATTTTGATTACTCTCTGAGGTTTGCCATTGTCTGAAAAGAGGTGACGGCCGTACAGAAAAATTATTTTAATTCAAATAATTTTCTGTTGTTGCTGGGATTCGAACCCGTGTCTCCAGGTTCGTTGACATAGAGGCCACGCACTTTAACCAACTACGTCACGGACGCCACGATCGATGATGCTACAGTCAAAATTTGACAAACATGGGGTTATGTTTGGCACCATTGTATTGAATTGTAGAATTTGTGTTTTAATTATATATCGTATCTGTGTGATACCAGGAGTCTGTGTGACTAAAAAGATCTGTGTGATCAGTGAATATATTGTATCTGTGTGATATCAGAAGTCTATGTAACTTGAAGGATTTGTGATCATTATATATCGTATTTGTGTGGTGACATGAAGGATCTGCGTGATCATTATATAGTATATCGTACATGTGTGATAGCAGGAGTCTGTGTGACTTGAAGGTTCTGTGTGATCATTATATATCGTATCTGTGTAATACCAGGAGTCTGTGTGACTTTAAAGATCTGTGTGATCAGTAAATATATTGTATCTGTGTGATATCAGAAGTCTATGTAACTTGAAGGATTTGTGTGATCATTATATATCGTATTTGTGTGGTGACATGAAGGATCTGCGTGATCATTATATAGTATATCGTACATGTGTGATAGTAGGAGTCTGTGTGACTTGAAAGATCTGTGTGATCAGTATATATTGTATCTGTGTGATGACAGAAGTCTGTGTGACCTGTATAATCTGTGCGATCTGAAAAAAAACTACAGTCTGTTAAGTAAAAGCGTGTACGGCATTATTCGCAGTCAGCAAATATTGCAACCCTGAAATTTTGTCAACAAGTAGACATAACTTCTGACGTTGACGCACTTGTAAAAAGTTAAATTGGTGGTCGATACTTTGTCAGAAAAGTGTGTTAGGCATAATGAGTGCTGAATACGCAGAACGCTTCGAGACAGTTTTCCTCTGCAACCATCCAAAAGGACCAAAAATGCGCTATGCAGCGGCGGCAAAGTATTTGAAAAAGTCAAAGGCTTTTATCCAGAAGTAGGTGCAACGTTTTAAAGAATCTAAAAAGTTGATGACCTTCCCGATCATGGCTCAACAGGGAACGTGACCAAGAAGGATGAAAAAACTTAGTGACTTTGTTCTCGCGGAATCCTGGCTTAAGCTTGCGTCAAGGGCAAGCGAATTTGAGGCAGAAAGGTTTAAATATATCGCACGTTACTATTCGTAACCAACCGTAATAATTTGAAATGGCGAAGCACAATGAAGAAACCACTGTTGTCCGAAAAACACGTTACTAAAAGAATGGCTTGGGCAACAAAAAACATTGATCGCGATTGGAGTAACGTACTCTTCTCCGACGAATCTTCTGTTTGGGTTATTCGATCGTACCGCGGGCTTGGTCTTCGTCGTCAAGTAATTTTGTCCAACGCACCGTTAAACATCCCATTAAAATTCAACTTTGGGGATGCTTCTCAAAGAAGGGTTTCGGCACTTTGCACCTCTTTACCGAGAACCTTAATGCTCGAACCTACTCTTAATGCTTAATGCTACTACGAACCCATTCTTAATGCTCAAAAAAATGGTCAAAATTTATGAGAAGGATTAACTACCCACTGCCAAATGTCAATTTATAACTAAAAACAAAGACTGGATTCTGCGGTGCAAAGAAACACCGCAGCCGCCTCTGCACCGACTGGAAACGCGAAAAAGGCATCGTCATATTATATTAGCCTGCACAATCAGGCACAATCAGGCACAATCGCCTGATGCTAATCCCATCAAAAACGTCTGGGTCTACATCAAGCAGAAGCTCCAAGGGAGACCCACCTATACTTAACAACAGCTTTCCCGAGAACATCGACGCATTTGGAGAGCTTTTCCTGTCGAATATGCCGAAAACTTAGTGGAAAGTATGCCGCGGGGATGTCAAGCGATAATTACATAACTCTGGTGGTGATTGGACATCTTATTAATATGATTGCGTCGTGCTTCGGAACATGTATAATGAATGTATGCTAAAAAAAATTTTCTTAAATAAATTTTTTGATAAATTATGCCGTAAACGCTCTTACTTAACAGACTGTATATCTGTAGGATGCTCCAAGTTCGGAATCAGTGGAACCCATGGTTTTAATCAGTAGAACCCATTTGTAATAGGCCTGTCGATTAAAAGCCCAAAAACCTCAAGAAACCCATAAAAGCTTTAATGATGCATTAAGTTTATAGAAACTTTCACTGGAACGAACTTTTAAAAAAAAACATTGGTTTTTGTCTGAGGAGTCCATAGAATTCATGAAAATTCCTTGCAGATTTTTTATACTATTGTTTTGAAAAATGTTATTTTTTTTTAGGTTTAACTTTGAACCAAGAATTTCTTGTGTTAATGGTTACAAAGAAAATTTGCTTGATTCGAACCTGGTACGCCTGGATCGTAGTCAAGAACGCTTCCACTCTACTACTAAAACCAAATGTTTTGTTTACACTCTCAACCAAAATTATGTCAACAGTTCTTCAAACTTTTTATACATGACTTGGGGATAATGGCCCAATCAATTCATCATCAATGCTGTAATCATAGCGTCAAATTTTATAACATTTAATTGAAATTCACTCGAGTCTATGGGACTGATTTGTAAATTCATAGATAGCAGTATAGCGTCAAAGCTTCAATGTGTTAAAATTATGATAATCGCAGAAAACTCCATGGAGCATGTACGTGCAGAGCAGGTGCCATGGGCTCGGCTGGCTGATGATACTGGCACTGGCACTCTTTAGACTAGACGAAGGTACACAAATAACAGCAACAAAAGCAGATCAACGAAGCATAACAAAAATTTACAAGCACGAAAAAAGACCATAAATGAACTTTGAAAGGAACAAAAAAAAAAAAATAATCCTAACGATTTCACCAAATTAAATTAAATTCAAAATTTTAATGAAAATTATGGTAAAATTCTCTGCAAAACGTACCAAGAACAGAAAATTACAACAGTTGAGCAAGAATTTATGATTAAAGATGCGGCCCATGATAAGCAGAAGCTTTTCTTGTAGCTTGGAGGGGCGATTCTTTTTAATTGATTGGAAAATTGAATATTTTTTGTAAGTACAAAAAATATTTCTTGTTTTTAAACGATAGACACCGATTTTCACATATTCATCTTTGAGTATTTGATAATGACAATAGAGCTTTAAAGGGCTCTTTAAAGCTTTTTATTAGAACTTTTAGGGATATCGCTATAAACTCGTTTTTATGGCCACACACGTTTTTTAAACAGCGTTCGTACGTTACAAAGTCAAAAATTTAACTGAATAAAAAGATAGCAGGCAGCAGCTATTACAACGTTGTGGCAAGAGCCAGAGATACAGATATGAGTATAAAAGTAAACAATATTTATGAGGCAACAACAACATAACGTGGAATTTACTCGCACCCTCGCGCTCCAGAGATAGTTCAGAGCATGCCAAACGAATTGGAACCGATAACAAAATGAAAATGCCCACTAAAAGAACAATGAAAAAATAAAAGTAAAAATTGAAAGCAGAACAATGAAATAACAAAAAAAAAATGCTCAAAGAATAACCTGAACCGCATGCATTGGAAGAATGGGTAACATTGTGGCGGAGGTGTGCTCAACTATGGTGAGCAAATGCAACAGTTTGGTAAACAAACAATCTAATTCAATGATTGCACTTTCGCTCATTGGTTCTCGTTGTCGTTGCTCTCTTTGAAATGCGCTTTTATGTTAAAGTTGTTGGAGTAGACGTTAGCAGTTGGTAATGGCTAAAGTAAGCTCTAGATTTACTGGATCAAAAATGAAAATTTTAATTACATTAAATGATAATTTTTTTATACAAATGATAATTTGTATAAAAATATTATCATCTGTTTTTATATAGGCTTGTATTCATCTTTGTTGAGAATGAGTTTTGTTGATAAACTTTTTGTTGTTTATCTGGCTCTGAAATTCCTGGATAATTGCAATTTTCTAAAAAATCTAACAGAACATTACTAGCCTCTATTGCCTGAGTCAATGTGGATGTTTCTTCTAAATTTACTACGTCTGTGTCCTCCAGTTTGATCCAGGCTAATATTCTTGGGTTTGGTTAACCATACTTACGATTTCGTCTTTAGATACTATAGCAAACGGCGCCACATCAACTTCGTACTCCATCCACTTTAAGATAGCATCAACCGTACACCTAGTACATCGGATTGCATATCAACAATGTTGTCGGGAACATCTTTATCGACTGGTTATAGTAAATTATTCTAAACTCTTCTTAGAACCTGTGGTGTTACTGTTTTTTATAAAATAGCAGCTGTCCACAAAGCATTCTTTATGTTCAGAGATTTAACGAATTCAACTCGTCTACTATTTGAACCAACAAGTTTTTGAATGATCAATTTACGATAATGCCATTTGGTTCATAGGGGGAGGATATTTTATTGGAACGTTTTCAGATATTAGAACATTTACATCCGGGACATGTAACTGTGCTGTCCAGTTGTCGACACCAATCCGATGCAGATGTTCTCTTAATTCTGGTAAAAACTTTTGCTAAACTACTCCAGAAATAGCTCTTGTGTTACCCAAGATCTACTATTCGACTTACAAATCACAAGAAGATTTCTAACGTTTTTTTAAAAGCTCTTGGGTGAGCACTTTTAACAATTAACATCCCGATGCATTTCCACAAACTAAAGCTGTGGTACGAACCACTGGACCTTGGACTCCTAGTTCCCTGAATTCAGATATTACTTTAGTGCTGAAGGTCACCTAATGCTAAGGGTTTTTCACATTTTGCAAGCTGAATAGGAATTTTGATGCATTACTCAGTGTTTACCTGAGTAATCACATCATAAATTCCTTCCAGGGTCACTTAATGCTAAGTGTTTTCCACATTTTACTATTGATAATTAATTCCAGTTCCATTTACAAGCTTAGCCGTAGCCGGCAGTTCCACTGGTCGTGCTCCAAATTGTTTGATCGATGATGACTTGATCAAGATCGTTTGTAAAAAGCAGCAAGAAGCATCAACAATGCAGATCATTGGGGTCAAATTTTAATTAGTCTCACTTGCGCGCACTCGTGTGGAATTTACTCTTCCTCGCTCTCTCAAACCCTCAATCACTCACGCACTTACTCTTTTAAACTTACACTTATCTCCCCTTCTCCAACCATGTAATTGAATTTCACCCACAAATGTTTGAACTTGCAGGGAGAAGGTGTTCTATTGGAGTATACAGCATGCTGCCATATGGCAAGTGAAGCTTTCTAACGGTTGGGTGTCTATCGTTAAAGAGCTTTAAAATTTTATAATTGTTTTGGTTTTGTTTTTTTTTTTTATTTTGTTTTGTTATTGTTTGAATTTTAGATAACACTGAAGAATTTTTTATTTTTGAGTGGGTTTTCTGGTCATTGGACGTAGGAAGATATATTTATTTTGTCTTGATTACAAGTAGTCGTAATGTTTCTAAACTTTATCTTCGATGCGGTGCATTGAACTATTTGTACAAACTATTCAACCAAAATAGTTTTAAAGCTTATGTGAAGCTGTTGTACTTCCAAGCGTCCAAGTAAACATTTTATATTAAATTTTGATATTTTGGTTGTTTATATCAGAGAAAAGGGATTTAGATAAACAAAAACAAAGTAAACAATAAATGCAAAAAAACAGTTTTGGTTTTTGACCCAAAATGTTTATCACTGTTTTCAAAATAGTTTCATCACAATTATCTTTACTAATCGGAAGTACACAAACTTTACATTTGGACTATAATTAAAATAGGTCAAATATACATATGCCAACAAAAGTAACTTGACCTTTAATCATAATGGAATAGAATCACATCATGTTTTTGATGAAGCTTGCTACACGCCTGATAGATCGTCAAAGTTATGTAAGAAGAAGTCGCCTAAACTTTTGTGACGTTTTCTAGTAGAGCTCTCCATTTTCGAACACCCAGAATACTCGAGTAGTATACCAGGGTGTCCAGGGTAGTATCGGGTAATTTCGGAATTTTTTGGATTAGTTCTGGTGTTTTTTGAAACAATATGAATGACAAATGCTGCTGTCGTCCTCAAACGAATGAATTGTTTCATGAGTCAACGACGGCAGGTCGTTTATAAAAACCAGAACCAAAGTTGACGAAAGGACTGAACCCTGAGGTACCTTCTCCAGCGCGGCTGGCATGTTCACTCGTCGAAATTTCGTTGCCCACGATACGAATTGATCTGTCCTAAGAAAACACGTGATCCATCAAGCAAAGTTATAACCCATACCATATGCAATAAGTTTTGACACTCGGCTAAACGCCTTAGAAATATCCAGAGCAACAACTGTGCTTTCACCGAAGAAGTGAACACAATGGTTCCACAATGGTGACCAGTAGAGTGAGCCCTACGGAAGCCATATTTACTGTCACTGAGCAATTCGTTCTTCTCTAGATAATTCATTAGGGGGAAGATTATTACATACTCCATGACTTTGGAGAGCGTAGAGCATATCGCAATGGGTTGGTAATTCTCAGGATTCTTGGCATCGCCCTTTTTACACCCCCATTATGGATTTTTATACGATATACGATTATCGTATTATCGTTTTCATACAACCGATAGATATACTATTGTGAATGACAGTGATTTTTGTTTACATTTTACTGTTACTTAAGGGAAAACAACTGGAATTCTCAAACTAAAGTTATTTCAACATATTAAGAAGTTTAAACATGAAATATATGAAGCCCCAATGTTGGCAAATCTTTTCTGCATATCTTTCAAAGTACTTTCAGTTTCTCTTTGGAAGGCCGACTGTTCATTTATTTGCCGCTTCAGCAACGCAACTTGTTGGTTTTCTTTCTGTGCTGTTCCTCTTATTTTTGGTATCATCTCACGCTCCTGGACCTCATAGTCGGACAACTCTTCGACTTCAGCACCAATCGCGTATTGATTGGAATTTTCCATGGTCGAATAAATAAGGTTGTCGCATAGGTGAGAGCAAGTTCCCATCAATGTCAAATCGAAGTTGACAGCTTATACAAAATCTGAAATCGAAAATTGATAACATGTAAAGCTGATGAAGTTATTGTTGTTGCTTTTCATTGATTTTGACAATTGAGGGTACTGAGAAGAGAGTTCAATCTGCCCCGAGACAACCTTATTAATTCAACCATGGAATTTTCAGTTTCGAATTCATATCTCCAGGCGTGTTGTTATACGTTGTGTAGCTCATTATTCTGTTCACAGTCTCTTCTAAGCTTGAGAGAGAAAGAGTATTGTTTGGACCGCCCCCAGTTGCAATACTTTCGGCGTGGTTGTGGAATGCTCTTCATTTTAGTTTTGTATTTAAGATCATTCCAAACCTGCAATTGTAATGCAATGTTAGGACAGTGACAAAGTTATTAACTCTTAATTTGCTTACTCGTTGCCATGCGTATGTTAAACGAACTGGTGGCCCACATGAATTTAATTCAAGAGCAATTGTTTCCCATCTGGCTTTAGCCAAGGCTTATGCCTCTTGCCAGGTCTGTGTTTTCCTTCAGTAAGGTGGCAAGACGCTCCAGGTGCGATTTTGAGCTCACAACTCTTGTCCTGAAAAAAATCACAATAATTTTGTTCAAATCCTGTTTAAAAACTAATGTTTATCACTTCTGTGATCACAAGGAACAACAGCGTAACTCAAAATATCGTAAAAACGGGGTGAGTTGTTTTCCTTACATCGTCTGTTTCCTGGAAATTAAAGGAACAATTGAACATGGAACTTGTAGATACATGAATGTCTTTTAATTTTAGACAAATACCAGGTCGCTTTTTTACCGGGAAACAGACGAGGGAAGGAAAAGAAAACATCCGTATTTACGATATTTTTAGTTATGCTGTTATTCCTTGTGACCACAGACTTCAATACTTACATTTTTTGGAAAAAAAGGAAGAAATTTATATTTTATTTCAACTATCGACTGAGAAAAGTGAGCCGCTTTCAAACGTATGAAATTGAACAGCTGATCTGATATGTATCGTAATACCATATTTTTACGATAAACGCCAAATATCGGATTTAATACGATAAACGTAATTTCGTAATACCGCATAACATAATGCAAGCGTTTATCGTGTATCGTATGAATTCATAATAGGTAGGTGTTAGGTACCGGCTCAACATTCCAGAACTTCCAACAAAATGGAAATACTCCTGTCCTATAGGATGAGTTGAAGAGGTTACGCAAAGGTCGAGCCAGCGCAGAAGCACACATTTTTAGCACAATTGGTGGTATACCATCAGGGGAGGAGATTTGTTTATGTTGATGTTTGCAAGGACTTCTTAAAACAGCTCTCGTTCGAAAATATATCTCCTGCGTTGAAGACCATCTATAGAGGACGGTGACTGATTGCTAATCGGAATTGTGGAGTTTTGTGTCGCAGCCGAGTCAGTGAAGATAGGGTCATCCAGAGCCGGAATCGACGAAGACGTCTGATTATTAACTTTTTTAACGAATGATCAAAAGTTTTTGCTCTCTTAGGGGCAGAGATGAACCCGTTCTCTTATGCGAGTTTAGTGAAGAAACTTTTCGCGTTTTACAACTGCATTTTGATCCAATAGCATTAATATTGTTGGAAATTTCAAAGATTTTTGGGTTGTGGCTTTTAATGGGTTGATGCTGAGATTGTGCGAAAGAGCTGTAGTAACTGAACTGTATTGTTATTGCATGAAACACACGAATGTTGAATTGACTATGTGACAATGTGTTATCAATTTTTTAATAGAATTTTTTGTCAATAAGTTCTGACTTCAGTTTCGAGTAGAAAGCTCTGGCAGCGCTAGCGCTTTTTTATTTTTACTTTTTAAATATAATATTTCGTTTTTAATACAATAGCTACAATAATAAATTTATAATTACAAATTTATACTGATAATAATTGTTTTGTTTTCTTTTTTTTTTTTAAGTAAAACTCAAATAGTTTTTGGGTTTTGTACTAATGTTTTAATTACGTATGAATGTTTCTCGATCATTTTGTTTTTTGTTTTTTGTATTGTTGATATTTATTTATCGATAATAATTGGTATAAAATTTTGTATTACGCTTAATTTATAAAGAAGACTATTTAAGGGTATGTATTTTTCTATGCTTTTCTTTCTCGCTTTTTACAAAACAAAAAGTTGGTACTTGAGCATACAAATTATAGCAATAGCTTCAAAATATTCTTTGCACTTTTTTAATTAGGCGTATTTCAATTTAGGTGCAATAATAATAATAATTATAATAATAATAATAATGAACTTGTTTGCTAAGTTTTGTAACTATAATTAATAATGTTTGACATAGAAATTAATTGTAATAATATTTATAAACTTCTTTTTCTTTACTGTTTTGTTTTGTGTTCTTATTTCATGTTTATGTTTTTGTTTTGTTTTGTTTTGTGATTTTGTATTTTAATTTTGTTTTGTTTTTTAGTAGTCTTCTACTGTGGAGCATATTTTCAGCAATTATTATAAATTATATTAACTCAAAAAATTAATGGCATTAGAATAAAAAATGAAGAAAAAATTATATATTATAACATAATAATAATTTAAACTAACAGCAGCTATACTTTTGAATTGCAACCACAACAAACAACCAACAGCGTCTTGCGGCGCCAACCTCAAAAATCCAATGAAGCACCAGTTTTGGAACCACCAATAGAACCACAACTGATTGTGGGCACAATATCAGCTTGATTTTCCGAGTTGCTGTTATCCTGGAGCTCTGAAATATAGAAAGTAAAAAAAAATTAAAATCTGACACCATTGGGAAAATGTTTTGAGAGTTAACAAAAGAGTTCAGCTGCTACATCATTATTCCACTTTCAGTACTATCCCATTTGGAGACACAACCCAAGAATGGTTGAAAAATCGTCATCGTAGTCTTTGCAAATTTTAAAAAAAAAGGTTAAAAAGACATTGTTTCAAAAAAGTTGAAAAAGGTATTTTTCCAAAATGCAAAGACGGGGCATTGAATTATTTCTCACTGAGTATAGGTCCTAAGAGAAATGTTATGTTATGACAGTAAAAGTTAATTCTTTGACCTATGGTACTTATGATTGAAAAAAAAAACTAATGAGGAATGTATTAGCTTAGGCTCGGCCAAAGTAGAAATACTAAATTATCATATAAGATCCGAAGTTATGAAGATTTTATTATTATGATGTCGTCAGTTTGTATGACGTCACTTTGTATGGGCGATAAACGTTGTTTTCGTTGGATTTTGACAAATTTCGAGCATAGAATACTCATTTGGAATCAAACCTTATGTGCAAAATAACAAAGTTTTTTATTCGTTTTTGTATATATCAAGGTTTTAAATTAATTTTTGTGGACTTTTTAACGTCACTTTGTATGGAAGGTAGATGTGGTTTTCATTGGATTTTGAAAAATTTCAAACGTTCAGTGCCTATTTGGAATCAATGCTTATGTGCAAAATAACAAAGGTTTTGATAAATTTTTGTGGAATTTTTAGTCTTTTACAATTTTGATGACGTCACTTTGTATGGGAGGTAGTTGTGATTTTCATTGGATTTTGACAAATTTCGAACGTTGAGTGCACATTTGGAATCAAAGCTAATGTTCAAAATTTCAAGGATTTAAATTAATTTTTGTGGAATTTTAAAATTTTTTTTACAATTATGATGACGTCACTTTGTATGGAGGAGGAGGAGGTAGATGTGGTTTTCATTGGATTTTGACAAATTTCGAGAATAGAGTACTCATTTGGAATCAAATCTTATGTGCAAAATAACAAAGTTTTTTATTCGTTTTTGTGAAATTTTTTGATGGTTTTTACAATTTTGATGACGTCACTTTGGGTCTAATGCATAAAAATTAGATGTTTCTCAGAGATCATTCGTGTGAGATCAATCTCAAGAAGTGAGTCAAAAGAACATTCTCAGTCTCAGTCTAAAAATTGTATGCATAAAAAGGAGATCAAGCTCATGACAAAAAACTCAACATAAGTGAGATCGATCGTAAAGCTTCAGTTGAGCTTTAGTTTATTTAAAGCAAGCTAAAGCAATTAATCGTTAAAATTGCTTCTTAAAATTAAAAAAAAATGTCCGAAAGCGAATCTGGAAGTGAACAAAACTGTAGTTTATCAAATAATAAAAATAATAACCTGCCATAATTTCTAATTGATGAGTTAAAAGAAACTCAAATTTTATAAGAGAAATCTAATCTGCCGGTGCACAAATTAAAAAAAGAAGCACTTGAAAGGTTTCGAATTGTCCCAGAGACTGATGAATTTCTATGTCCTCACCAATTCCATTTTGAAATCTAGGATCAGCCAAAAATCTTAAATATACTCTCATTTTTTCAGAATCAGTAAGAGCTCCACCAAGCGATTCCAATGTTGGCCCTAGGAAATGTTCTGCTAACCAATCGATGTTTTCTTTATTAAAACGAAATATAAATTTACTGCTAGATTCTTCAAGATGTCTACACAGCTTATTTATTTTTTTAGGACTATAAACGCGAAAGTATTCTGCCATTTCAGTTGCTTGAAATAAACTGTGAGTTCACTTGATAGGAGACTCAACATTTACCGAGAAAGTTCTCAGACATGTCAGCTTCATCTCATGATTATGCATACCATTTTGAGAAATTTCTCACAAAGAGCTTTCGTTTTAAGAAGTTTCTCAGGCCTTGAGATCCATCTCAATGAGCGAGATCTTTCTAACGAGTAAATAACTTTTTATGCTTACGACAACGAGTAAATTCTCAAAATATCGAGTAAATAGTAATTTCTCACTTTTATGCATGAGACCCTTTGTATGGGAGGTAGACGTGGTTTTAATTGGATTTTGACAAATTTCGGGCATTGAGTACTCATTTGGAATGAAAGCTTATGTGCAAAATAACAAGTTCTTGATTAATTTTTGTTAAATTTGTAAAGTTTGCAATTTTAATGACGTCACTTTGTATGGGAGGTAGATGTGGTTTTGATTGGACTTTGACAAATTTTGAACGTTGAGTGCACATTTGTAATCAAAGCTTATATGCAAAATAACAAAGTTTTTGATTAATTTTTGTTGAATTTTTCAGGTTTTTTACAATTTTAATGACGTCACTTTGTATGGAACGTGGTTTTAATTGGATTTTGACAAATTTCGAAAGTTCAGTGCGTATTTGGAATCAAAGCTTATGTGCAAAATAACAAAGTTTTTGATTAATTTTTGTGGAATTTTTAAAGTTTTTTACAATTTTGATGACGTTACTTTGTATGGGAGGAAGACGTGGTTTTCACTGGATTTGGATACAAGGTTTTTGGAAATAAAACCTTAGACTGAAATTAAATTCAAATTGAAATGGATGAATGGTTAATTAAAATGAATTGAAAATTTAAAGAAGTTGCAAGAGAAGAATTGTTCTCCAGGAACTTTTGGCTTCCATTTCAATTTATTTCCCCTTTTTTAACTTTATTTTTATTCATTTGCTAGCCAATTGCTGCACTTTGACAGCTGGAGATCAGCTGTTTGGAGCTCGAGATTCATGTGGTCTGTTCGCGTACTTCTCCAGTGAAAAATATCCAGCAGCAACTTGCAAGAGAATAACGCACAATTCTCTCTCAAATAGAAAAATACCCAAAAAAGTACGCGAACGCAAAATTTGCAAAAACTTGCAAGCCTCGATAACAGCTGATTAACGTCTTGCTTACATTTCAAGTGGAATGAAAAACAAAAGGAAATAGGACTTGAAGTATTCAATTTTTCAATATTTTTTAAAGAGATTTTCGTTTGGTAACGTTTACCAATTTCAAGTTACTTGAAGGGAGTACGGAAACAGACCTATTTATTACACTATGCGCCACTGTTTTTGTACACGGCATATTTTATACTAACTATAAAATATGTTACCACTATATTTTTGTTATAGATTTCCCAGCAAATATTATGACTCTTAAAATACTCTATTAAGACTCATATAAATGAGTTTTTATCGTCATAGTGCGCTCAAAAAAGACTCTTTTTTGAGTACATTTTCGTAGGTTACGGGCTTCAAAATATGATTCATAATAATGACTGCTTTATGTCTCATTTTGAACTCAAAATTAAGACTCTTTTAAGACTCATAATAAAAATTCTTTAAAGACTCTTTTTAGAACTCATATAAATTAGTCATTTTGGACTCAAAATTAAGACATATATTTAATAATCTTTTAAGACTTATAATAGACTCTTTAAATACTCATAGTAAATACTCTTTTAGAACTCTTATAAATTAGTCTTTTGGGCTCAAAATGAAGATTTTTTAATAGCCATATTTAATACTCTTTTAAAAATCATGTAATGGAATCTTTAAAGACTCATAATGAAGACTCTTTCAGAACTCATAGAAGTAACAATGACCCGTTTAGGTTGAAATATATTTTTAGATTCAAATTTATTTAAAATATTTTATAATTGAAAAACCAAAAAAAAAAAAAATACAAAAATATTTTTCTTTAAACATTTCAAACAAAAAGTAACTGTAGAAAAATTAAAAGTTAAAAATTTCACTTGCCATTCGACTTAATTCGATTCTGCAAGCTCCTCAACTGCACATTGAACGACTGAAAGATAAATTATGAAGTATTGAAGCATTCACTTCGAAAAAATATTCACATTCTCATAAATTACCATCACATTTCAAATTTCATACATACATATGCACCAACTTTTTTATATATTAAGAAGATAAATATACAACTTTAAAGTTTATAAAATCATCTCAGAACCTAATTGGCGAGTTTTCATAAAACACTCGTATATAAGACTCTTTTATGAGGCCTTTTTATAACTACGCATATATTATGCAATATAAGTAAAATCCGTTTGTGAGTCTTTGTAATGAAAAATCATAATACCGTCTTATTTAGGACTTTTTAATGAGTTCTTTTTATGAGAACTCATAATGCAAGCATAATATTGACCTTTTCAAGAGTCCTATTTTTGAGCAGTTTTTTTTTAAATCATATCAAAGACTCCTTTAAGAGTATTTTTATTGCGTACTCATAAAACACGCAAAAAAAAAATACTCTTTTTAGGGTGTTATTTCTGAGCAATCATTTTACAATCATATCAAAGACTCCTTTAGGAGTCTTTTTATTGCTTACTCATAAAACAAGCATACTCATAAAACACGCAATACTCTTTTTATAGTAATTTTTTTGTGGCACTTAGAAAATGTTAGCAGGGTTGGAGTCTCTAAAAACGAAAATGGATTTAAAGAGGGGGTTCTTTTAACCAATAGTCTTAAATAGTTCTTGGTACTCTTTTGGTTTCTATAGTTTTTCGGATTTGTTTTTCTTGAGGAAGTTTGATGAAAAAGTTATTAGGCTTAATTTGATAGGATTCTGATTTTGGTGCATAGTGTTGTTAAACAGAAGCATTTGTGGTGACTGTAGTTTTCACAATTTTTAGGCGACACATTTTATTTCCACCGAAACTGCATCTTATTCCGTTTTTTATTGCATTTTTGACATAACTTTTAAACCGAGGACAGTTAACATTTGTGATAACCTTAGTACGAGTGGAACCATAAAGGATGTTTTTTAATTCGCTGTAGGATTTCTTTTTCGTATAACCCACATAAAAGTTAATCAAATGGCCACTGTATTTTTGACTTTATTTTAAAGTGTGCGACAGGCAATTTTTGAAAATGCTTTCCTTTAGATGATCACCTCAGCTGTGCTTGATGTACGACATACGATCAACCCAATTTTTCACGCAAGCATACGCAAGCATTTCTGGCAGAATTTCGTCAAAAATTCGCGTAATGTTGCCCTCAAGTTGTTCAATTGTTGTCTTGTTCAATTGTTGTCAGTTTATTCGCATTGACCAATGACTTGACGTAACCTCACAAGAAATAATCATGGGGCTTTAAATCACACGATCGAGCCAGCCATTCATAAGGTCCAGAAATCTATTCTAATGCAAAGTGAACTGGCCAGAATTGGGAAATGGTTAATGAAATGGAAAAGTAAGTTGAACTCAGTCTGTGCAAGTCACATGTGCTTTACGGTATGACCCTAACTTCATTAAAATATGTTATAAGTTTTCTTAAAATGTTATTTAGCAAGTTAAGACTTTCCTCAAAAAAAATCAATTTTTGAACATAGTTCATCTGGTAGTAGTAACAACGACGTCCATATCATACAAACGTCAATTTGCCAATGAGATACCAGCTCAGAAAACATGGAACTTGTACTTATAGCGACTAGAACAACTAAACATGTATAGAATGTTGGGGCTTTTGTTTTGCTCATTGAAAGAACATATTGAACTTTCCTCAATTGAGTAAGTCATGATAATATACTTTTAGGGTCCGATGCAGTCAGCGCGATCATCTTGTTTAAAAATCAATAACAACTATGAAAACGCCACTTACCTGGTGGCAAATGAAGCTTCTCGATGACGAACTTCTTGCGGCGCAGCTTGAATGCCAGATCGGAAGTTTCCGGCATGAAAGCGCTTAACGTATTGATGGCGCTGATCTTATGCAAATGGAATAGCCCGTTATAGTCCCGGAAGGCGGGATTTGTTTCGCGTTCAGAGCCAGCAAAGGATTCCAGTTCTATGGAGAAGTCAACCAAGTTGCGTATCTTGGGCACAAGTGTAGAGTCCTGAAAACAACCAAAACACGTTAATGAACAAGCAAAACACTTCACAGCCTTTGTCAACTTACACACTTGGCCACCAAATGCATTGGTATTGTGATGAAGCAGACTGCAATAGAGCTGCGCACAGCAGCACGCAATACGGTCAAAAACTTGAGTATATCTTTTGGAAATTGCGCATCGTACCAGAGCGGCGAGGCTAGTGATGTGATGCAGACACGACAGAGGCTTTTTGGATAATGATGGACCACGCTGGGAGCATTGAAGTGAGACGCACGCAACATGCCGGTGATTTCCTTGAGAACACGCATATATTTCTGATTCTGGAAGATTTTCGCACTCTCTTTGTGCTGGCTGACTTGAGCTGGAGTTGAAGCTTGAGCAGTTTGTGTTGGTGGTAGTGGCGGCGGTGGTGGCTCCGATTTATTAGAATCAATGTCCATGGCCACATTTTGTTCATCGCTAGTATTTTTGGCATTTTCTGCCATTTCAACATCTTTAGTTTGATCTGTTTCAATCAAATCTGCTACTTCATCTGCATTGAATGTGTCTTCTTCATCCTCCTCATGCTCTTCGGTAACACTGCGCTGTGGGCGATCATTCCATATTGTAATCTCACCAAAATCGAAAAGCAGCGGATCCATTTGCTCGAGCAGATTAAAATGATGTCCAATCTTGGTCGTTGTTTGTTCAGAGTTGACAATGGGCAAATCATTGTAGCGCCAAGCAATGCGCAGACCATTTTTATTGCTATCCTCCTCAGCGGCGCTACATTCCTTCTCTATAGATGTCTCCTGGCGTAGCTCCTCGCCGATAAGCGGTTTTGGCAGCTTGCGTAGCAGCTCCGTGGGATCATCATCGAGACTGCCAAGAAAAACGGCTTGCTCTGATATAATGCCCTCGGCGAGAAAGTATTTGGCCAGCACCTTGGAGTGGGTCACGTACTTGTCTTCCTCTACGAATAGGAAAGAAATAAAATAAACGTGTGTTGATACATTTGATCGTTTAACTTACCAATCAAACAAATCGAACCGATGGGCAACCCACCACCAAGTATTACATCCATCGATGGGTTGCCACTCGACGTTATCACCTGTCCCGTCTGTGGACTGGTACGCGTTCCCGGTATTGGTTTCTGCACGTTCCGCTTGCGAAAGCTCGACATATTTTTACTTCTGTGCGTACTTTGAGGAAAAATTTTGAAAGGATTTTAATCGAAAAACAAAATTACGCAAATTTATCGTGCAATGTTGGTATGGGTGGGAGTGTGTGTGTGTGTGTGTATGACTGTCTGAAGCGCAATGGAAACAGCAGCAGCAGCACACCAGAACTCTTATAATTGCTCGCTTGTAATTAACAGCTTAATTAATAAAATTTTCAGAGTTTGTTCGTTTTTGCTTTGACTTTTTCTACTTTTCAGTTTATCAACTTTTCGCGTTTTTCCTGCGCTGCCGTACGCTTTTCCACCAGTTCGTTTTTCGTTTTGCAACGATGCGAAGTTGTCAAAATGTGGCGGCTTGATTTTGACAGCAGCGCGTCGAACAGCTGTTTTGCTGAATAGAACGCAGCGACACCTAGCGGGATGTAGTTCTGAAATATGTAGAGTGGACTAAAACCGTTGTAGATGAGGTTGAGGAATAAGATTCGCTGCGGTTAAAAACTAAAAAAACGATTTTATCGTAAGTAAAGCGGGATCGCTGCAGGCCAACTCACACGTTTTTTGAAAAAACGAGATAAACACTATGCAACAAAATGAAAAATTTCTTAATACGAAAAGAGCCAAAATGAACATCAAGTATATCAAAAGATTGGTCATCACGAAATGGTCTGCGAATTGGTCATCAACAGTATGACATATCTGATAAAAAAAATACCCGAAATTCTTCAAGAAATCGATAAAGGTTCAATTATTCATCAAAATTAATTTTATTTCCTTAAATGTAATATCTATTGCAAGCTATACACATATTCCAACGCTTCCTTCATTCTTGAAAATTCTTTTCATAATTTGATTTCGGAATTCTTCTGGGAATTCTTTTGTGAATTGTCCTTTATCGCCTCAATCATCTAAAAACGCTTTCCGCGAGTGGTTATTTTAGTCTTGGGGATAGGAAAAAAGCACAAGGAGCCTTGTCGGGTGAATACAGATCTTGCCGAACGTTATTAACGTTGTTTTTGGTCAAATAGTCGCGTACAAAATGAGATGTGTAGGCCTGTGTGCTGTCATTGTAGAGAAACTACGAGTTGTTCTTTAACAATTCGGATATTTCTCCACAATTCTTCACAATTCTCCACATGATAATTTGCCAGCACCAGATGATAAATGTATAAACCCAGAAAAAAAAAGATTTGGAAAATATCTGAAGCGCGGTTTGTGTGAATTAAAAGATATGTAATAAATGAAAATATTTGGTTTCAAGAAGACGTCGTCACAGACTACACAACTTGTTGAAAGTCAAACATCTTGCTGCAAAAATGGCTGCTAAAACGGCATTGTTCTCGATCGTTCAAGAAAAACTGATCTTATGCTGTTGGGATGATCAATAAGTGATTGCACCCAAACGAGCGGGAAGCTCATCAGATAAGCTGATCGATCGGTTTATTCCAGAAGCGGTATTGGAATATCAAGTATGAGAAGCTTTCGTCGCGTTTCGGAGACCTACATTTTTCGCCGAAATCATGCGATTTGACATTGTTTTGTGAGGATTTCGATAGACTGTGTTTAGGGGATGAATCCTTTAAACGCGAAAACACTGTGATGATTCGGAAGACTAGTGATAGATACTTGGTGGAAAAATGGAGTAGCGTAGGTGAAGATTTTTTTTAACTATCACATCTCAAGTAACAGATCTTAAAACTACAGGTGAACGCGTTCGCAGTCAGATTATTCTACAATTTTTCTGTACGACTCAAGCGCGATTTATCTCGGTAATGTGAGGTGGAACTAGGCATTAAGGCAACGGTATGGTGAACTGTCCGATTCGTTCAGGGAAAGATACGAGTTGATTGCGTGCAGTCATGAACATTTCCCATAGTAGTACCTGTAGAGAAGGCACTACCTACCCAACATTGCTGTGATGCCCAAGAGAGGTAAGAGAAGATGAAATATTATTATTCCCCATCAATATATCGGACGATGTTCAATTCTTTCCAGAAGCTCCAAATAAGATCTTGAAGCTTCCTAAATCTTCTTGGGAAATGTATCGAAGATCAGATTGAATCGATATGGCCAGAAGGTTAAAAGCATCTGACTTAAGAAGATCTACACCATTCATATTGAGGGAAGTTGAGGGGCAATTCATTTACTTGTCTGTTAACAGGCAACTTTGGGTCTTGCAAGCAGTAACCTGTTCTCTATTTGCAAGTTCCCGCTCGGAGATTTTTTCAAGTCATTAAGAAGTGTGTGTCGTATTTTGCCTTTTTCCTCAATCTCCAAAACGCTATGGCTTTTTTAAAGAATATAGATGCTAAATGGAATTGGACTATGTGGCGGTCTTAACAGTCGAGTAGGTAGTGTGATTGACCACTACCCCATGGGTCTCGGGTTCGAATCTTGGCCAGGCCATGGTTCTACGCTTTAACCTTTCAGCATTTCTTTCCTCAATCCTTAGTAACTGAAAATGAAAAATTATTAATATTTCCAACTTAAAGAAAGTTGTAGTTGGTTGTAAAGAAGTTTGTGGATGAGATTGTCTTCTAACTAGAATTGAATGGCATAAAACTCAGATTGAAATTAACACGTTTTTATGGCTTACCGACACGCTTAAAACATCATTTACGTGTTTAACTTGATTGTGCCTTCCTTTCCATCAAGGTGGCGCAAATTTAATCATCGAATTTAGTATTTGAATAACTTTTACTAAATTTTAAAAAAAAATTATTTATAGTGAGGAAGACTTTATTTGGATCTGTTTAATTTTTTCCATCTAGTGAAAAGATGATATCCGTCAATTGGCTGCCGCCAGAGTTGATACACATTTGTGCCCGTTTTATCACATTTTCCAAGACTTTCCGCAAGATATCCGGTGATAACTGTTCACATTCCTGTCGAATATTCTCCTTAAGGTCTGCGATTGCCTGAGGCTTGTTGGCACAAACCTGCGACTTCAACTAGCCCCAAAGAAAGAAGTCTGGAATGGTTAAATCGGGTGATCTCGCTGGACATGCCAAATCGCCAAAACGGGAAATTACGCTACCAGGAAACGCTTCCTTTACAATATCCATTGTGGCTCATGCTGTGTGTGTGGTTGCACCGTCTTGTTGAAACCACATGTTCACCAAACCTCGCTTATCCAATTCCGGCAGTAAGAAGTTGTTTATCAAGGGTTTGTAGTGTTCTCCAGTTACAGTGACCGTATTGCCGATGCCGTCCTAAAAAAAATACGGCAAAATCACTCTTCCCGCCTGAACGCTGCACCACATAGTGGGTTTCAGTAGATGTAATGACTCTTCGTGCATCACACGCGGATTTTTAGTGCCCCAGAAACGAAGATTTTGCTTATTGACGTAAGTGCTTGAGTGGAATGCGCCTCGTCGTCCATGATGATTTTCGACACAAAATCGTCCTCTTCGTTGTTGAGGTTTTGGATGGTTTGACAGTAATTCATATGTGACTGACGGTCAGCAGGCATTAATTGATGCACTATTTGCACTTTGTACGGGAACATGTGTAAGTCTTTCTCTTAAAATCGCTGTAGGTTCCGTCTGGTGTCGGAATTGTCCAATTGCGTGGCCCGTCGTCTCGTTGATGTTTCAACGTTCTCAGCGACATCGGGAGCCACAGTAGCGATATTTTCGGCCGATCGATCAGTCCGGTGGCGGCCACGCCTTGCAAGGTCTCGTGTGGTTCCAGCCTGTTTGAGTCGAGAAGCTAAGCGCCAGAAAGTTTGCCCAGTTGCCTCGAAACGATAAGGAAATCAACGTCGAAATTCACGCTGCTCCAACACCACCGACCAATTCATGGTCAAAAAATCGACATAATTATTCGACTCTCTTGCCATGTCTTGATTGACGTATGACGCCATTTGTAAAAATGATAACATCTTCCGATAGGCGCCACATTGTAGATAAATCTTTCTGCCATTTTGAACCAAAACAGACTTGACTGAATAGGCGTTACACCTGAAATCCTGGCTTCAAAGCTAGAAGAAAAAAACTTGCTCTCCCTTAAAACCAAATGATCCTCTTTGGGGCTTTAGGCGTAAAAGTACAAATGTAAGAATATGCAAAAGCAGCGGATATGGTGCAATGTTCAGAATTTCCAGAATAAGTGCGTGGACATTCACATCATATTTTTCATGAAGTGAAGTCAAAAAAGGGCTTAGGACTTTTTGGCTCTGCAGACCAACTTAAGGAATAAATCATGTGATAACACACCTCTTAATCCTTTTTTCTTTGGAAAGTCCAAAGTCGACGACATGTTGGCCAAATACTACTCGAAATGCTTGAACGCGTTATTGAAAATTGGGACTTCGGAATGGGCCATGTTAGTCTGTAAAATATAAAATACAGCCCGATCAAATTAATTTTCCTTTCATTCTGGATGCTTTCATAATTCAACGTATACTTTCCATTCAAAAAATTGTCTTTGAAAGCAAGGCATAATTTTCTTCATAGATCCTTTTTTCCCTTAAGTCATCTTGCAGTGGATTAACTAATGAACCCGCCCACTTGCTTGCCGCTGACACAGCAACTCCTCTGCTCTCTTGAGCTCGCAGTATGGCACCCTGTAATTAAGAAAATATGACGGCAATGGTGCTTTGCTATTCATGCTTATCATCATCCTTTCGTTATTTGTGCGCTACATCATCCTCTTTTTTACCTCGTCCTTCAATCGGCTTAAACTATAGCAGGTTCTTTTTGGACGCATAGTGCCATCAGCGTTATCATCCTGGCATGCTTCTACATTTAATAATATCCTTTAATTAATGCGGTGAAAGCTGTTTGATTTAACCAACTGCAAATGATTTCTCAAGCAGCACACAGCAGCGGCTTGCACAAAAGGTCCTGGCAGCAAGGATGTAGAGCGCAAAACTACAATAAGCATGCATTGTCTAATCAGTTAGTTCCTCTCAGGCATTTCCTGACTAGGTCAAAGCAATAGGGAGTGGCCGAGTGCGTGCTGCACTTCTTGGAAATCGAGCGAAGTTAGCAATGATGACTGAAGCTGCAATTATCCTTTCGCCTGACTGACGAAGGATTAATTGAAAGTTGATTTTGTTAAAAGAGAGAAAAGAATGAAAGAAAGTAGGTGTAACGCCATTAGGAACAGTTCAAGGTGGTCGTTTTCAAGAAAACAAAAAAAATATATATATATATAGAGCAGGAAGTTGGTGCAAAATTGCGGCTTCAACTATGCAACGGCGTCATGCTGCATATCAGTTATATTAAAGAAAAAATGCCTTAAATGCAAATTTTAGAACAAAACAAAAACAAATAAATTATAAAATTCCAAGACATAAATCAAGCACTTTCCATTTCCTTCATAACCTTGAACATTCTTTTGCAGAACATTTAAAGTAGACAACAAAACAAAAAAAAACCTCTGCAATATGTGCGCAATCCGTTGAATCCTTATTCAACGAAGCACTTACGAAAAACACCCTTCTACTGTCTGAGTGTGTGCGTACATTTGTCTATTGCATCGCTCTCACTCACTCACTCACTCGCTTGACCAGCGTCGCCGAGTGTCCTTTTACATAAGCCTGCATATTGTAGCTACCCTGAAAAAGGATGCTTCAAAGGTTGTTGCTTTTGTTCAACATTTTATATGAAACTCGAAACAAAAACCAAAAAAACAAGCACAAAAAAAATTGCACAATAACAAAATGCACAGCAGGACATGCAGTGCTCAATTGTTATCCTTTTTGTTTAATTTTTTTTTTATTCTTTATTCCCAACTAGCCTAAAAGTCCTGCTGTCTGAAGTTGTTGCTGTTTCTTTTGCTGACCAAAATTTTGATGAGCCTGGCCAGTTGTTGGCGTTTGCAACATTTACGCAATTTTTGTGCTCTTGGCAAATGCAGAATTTATTATCCGACATCCCTGAGTCGACCATCCCTGGTACTCTTAAGAGTCCCTGTATCTTTGCTCAGCCTTTCGCTTTCTCACTTAAAGCTTCTTTCTTCAAAGTATGATGGCCAATTTTTCATTGCTGCCATAGGTCTCTTTTGATGACCGACATCTGGATTCGTTGTTGATCTTTGAAGTGTGCATGAGTAGGCATGAGTTTCAAATTTTATCCACAGTATATCAGTAACTCGTGAAAATCGATTTTTGAGATTCTTACAGCTTTCTACCCTGATATAACTTGTAAGACACTTGTGAATAGCATACAAGTTGAAAGTTTTCTCCCTCAATAATACTTCGGAAGTACTTTTTAAGGAAAATTTAAAACTTTAGCTTGCGCACTTATGATGGCTTCTTCACGAGAAGATCTCGCAAAGTAATATATGGAGGTCGTGAGGGTATGATCTCATTGAAGCCTAGCAAATGCTTAGTAGGCGAAGCTGAGATCAGAAGCCTCTCCAAACTTATGATGGACGAAGTACTATACTCTCTCGAGAACACAAGTTTTACATTTTGGAGAGCGAGCTTGTAAAATTTCTTCGCTAAAAGCTCCTGCGAAGGAATTAATCGAGGTCGGGAGAGAATAGCTCCGTATAAGCTTCACAATTGCTTGTGAAGTGAATCCGGAAAGAGAAGGCTCTCTAAACTTGTGAGCGGAAGTATTACACTTCCTCGATACTCCTTCTAAAGTACTTGTGAAGGCAAGTTTCGAATTTCGGTGAGATCAACTTGTGTTGCTTGCTTCGCTTTAAATTCTTGCGAAGTAATTATTGGAGGTCCTGATGGCAATCAGGCCTAACCTCGTATAAGCCTCTTAAATGCTTTTAATGCAAAGCTGAGAAGAGAAGCCTCTCCAAACTTCTGAAGGAAAGTATTTTCTTCCTCGATAATTCTTCGAGGAAGTACAGGGTACGAAATCTTTTCTGTCGGTATGAGAATACTGAATAACTTAAAAAAGAAAAACAACCCACTATGAGATATATGACATATTTTTTTTTTTTTAAATTTGGTCCTTTGCAAATAATTTGGATTTCTTTTGGAATACAACATTAATCAAGTGGCCGCCTGTATTGGCCAGCAATATGTGCCCTTTTTTTTTGCGTTTTCCATCACTTTTTCGGCATCTCGGGAGATATTGCGATGATTTAGGCACGAATGTTGTTTACCTTGAGGCTCGCCAATGGTGTGAGGCTTGCTGACGCACACTTTGGTTTTGAAATAACTCCACAAAAATAAGTTCAGAGGGGTCAAATATGGAGATCTAGGTGGTCAGTCAACGTCGCCATTTTTTGACATCACGCGTCCAGGGAATTTTCGATTTGCAGTATGACATGGCTCACCATCTTGTTGAAACCAGATAGTAACCAGACCATTTTTACATATTTGTGGGCAGACATAATAAGCCAACATTCACCGATATCGATTCCCGTTGACTGTTTCGTCTTCTCTGAAGAAAAAATTACCCAAATATGGTTTTGACACAAACGTCGGCCCAAACACTCATTTTTTGGTCATGCAATGGTGTTGCATGGATTTAATGTGGATTCTCCGTTCCCCAAAAGCAGCAATTTTTCTTGCAAATGGCGTTAGAGAGTACGAAATAGGCCTCATTGGTCATCAAAATATTTTAATGACAATTTTCAATGTATAGCGTCACTATTTAGGCGCGTTATTGCGGTGTAAAGCGATTCATGGTTCAAATTGTACTGAATTGAAGTTTCAAAAAATTGTCTACTCAAGTCAACCAGCTGATAAATGTCAAAAGTTATTCAAAATTTACATATCGACATAAAATGCAAGTTTTGGTGAGCGAGTTTGGGTAGCTTGTTTCGTTACAAGCACTCGATATCCTCGAGGAAGTCATGCAACGACGTTGCATGGAACTATTATACGATGAGTGTATGTGGCACGGTGAATGTTATAAAACAGAAATGAAGGATATACCTGGTCGAACGACAAAAATAAAAAAACAAAAAATAAATAATGACGTCGTCAGGTCTCGGTGGTAGCAGCTTGTGCAACAAAAATGCAATATTGTTGCATGAAATTCGCCAGCTGCTACTGTTAATTTTGTTTTACGGAGGGAAAGACTTTATAACGAAAATAAAAAAAAAATATTCGACCAATGGCACCGGCTTAAAATGCAACAAAAATTGAAAAACGTTGCATGGTATTATAACTCCGTGAATGTTGGCGCTACAGTAAATTTTATAGAACGACAGTAAAGCTGAGGGCTTCGGTCACATGATAAAAATAAAAAAATGAAAATAAATGGCATCATGAGACCTCCCAGGAACCGCTTAAAGTTACCTAAATGCACCAAGTGCAATACCAAAAACGAAAGTACAACTAGAAATAAAACAAAAGTTGATAAAATTAAAATAACGACAAGGACAAGGACAAGGACAAGGACAAGGACAAGGACAAGGACAAGGACAAGGACAAGGACAAGGACAAGGACAAGGACAAGGACAAGGACAAGGACAAGGACAAGGACAAGGACAAGGACAAGGACAAGGACAAGGACAAGGACAAGGACAAGAACAAGGACAAGGACAAGGACAAGGACAAGGACAAGGACAAGGACAAGGACAAGGACAAGGACAAGGACAAGGACAAGGACAAGGATAAGTATAAGGAGAAGGATTATAGGGGAGGATTAAAGGAGGATTAAAGGCGAGGAATAATACAATATAAGGCGTAGGACAAAGATATGGGCAAAGATTAAAACATGGAATCGGACAAGAATTAGAACAAGAACTCAGCCAAGGTTTGAGAAAAGGACTACGACAAGTACAAATATAAGGACAGAGACACACCTACAACAATATTTAAGACAAGGTTGGAAAAAAGATAAGGACAAGAAATGGGACATGGATTAGAAGATGTATTTCTACCAACAAAGTGCAAGATTTCGACCCACAAAGTACAAAGATGAGGAATAATATAAGGCGTAGGACAAAGATATGGACAAAGATTAGAGCATGGAATTGGACAAATAATGGGACAAATACACAAACAAGGACAAAGATAAGGACAGAGGCACACCTATAACAATATTTAGGACAAGATTGGGAAAAGGATAAGGAAAAGAAATGGGAAAAGGAATAGAACATGTATTTGAACCCACTAAGGGCAAGAGTACAGATTGGAAAAAAAGTGGAACAAGGATTGGGAAAGAAATTCGAACAAGAATAAGCTCAGGAATTAAGGCATGGATTAAATCAAGAGTTTGGACAATAATAAGGAATATTATAAGGACAAATACACCCATAAGAATAAGAAAAATATAAGAACATTTTTTGGAATAAAGCAAAGGTTAAGGATAAGAATGAGTACAAGGGTCACGTCTAAACCCACGGGTGTGTCGACGCTTTAGCCAAATCCTTTTTTTTCATCAAAATCGCCCGTTTGACATGAAATGGCCGCTGTATGTATCTGCAACTTCTGATATTTAATATGACCTAATAATTCAGATCTTTTCCAAAATATGCCGAAAATATCTCAGAGTTTAAATGATTTAAAAATAATGTAACTCATTTTGTCAAGTAGGGGTAGGTATCTTCTCCCAAGATCTTGAAATCAAAGCTTCCTTTAAACTTCCAAGTTATTGTAGTGTCTGCCAAGCGGAGATGATTGCTATACACGAAACCGTTAAGGCCTTAGGGGAAGAGTATTTACATCTTCTTAGATACTCAAGCTGCGCTTAAGGCGCTGAACTCACATATTGACAACTCTCACTTAGTGCCGCAGATCTCTTAATGAGATGGCATGATTATTCAGGATCCACCTCATATGAGTATCCGGACATAGGGATATCGAGCGCAATCATTTGGCTGACGAATTGGCAAGGAAGGGTACGACCTCAAACATCCTCTTAAATGAGGACTTTATTGGTATATTCATGTCCTCCTATAAACTCCAGTAAAGGAACAAATCTTTGAGTCTTGCACAAGAACTCTTGGAATATCTTGCGACATGTAGGATAGCTAAGCTGACGTGGCCTTCCTTCGATATAAAAAGCACCAATTCACTGCTTGAGTTAAGCAGGCTAAACCTTTCTAAAATAGTAAGAATCCTCATGGATCACTAACTAATCGGAACTCATGCTCTTCGATTAGGACTTACATTGAATGATTTTTGCAGAAGCTGCAAATGTGAAGAGATGTGGAAAATCTTCAGCACTTCCTCTGCGAATGTCCTGCGCTAATTAAAAGGAGAATGGCAACGATGGGGCATCCCTTCTCAAATGGACTTGCCGAAGTCTCATGCTTGGAAGTCAAGCATATCCTAAAGTTCATTATCCGTTCGAACTGGTTTGCTGAGGAGGGAAATCTCTCATAGGTTCAAAAGAGATTAAGTGGTATCACAAGGGGTCTGCACTGGTCTAAGTGTATGATTCGTTTGCCGGCTTAGCCACCATAACCATAACCTAACCTAACCTAACCTTGTCTATTTAGAGCACAACTTCTTCTAAACTAATTGAAGAGCATAGCTTTGAATTATTTTGGCACTTAGTCGATTTTCCCCAATTATCTCAAATTCTTATGTTATCTTACGTTCTAAACTACCCAGTTTTTTTCAAAATCATACATAAGTTTTCACACATATTTTTGACATAAATCTTTCAGCTCAATATAGCCGTCTATGACACACAAGAAAAAAAAGGATAACGTTGAATTTATTGCTAACACATGCAAGAACAAGAAAATCATCAACAATAGCAACAACTCTTGCTCAAGTGCTGCACTTGAAGCAGATTAGAATTCTGTTAAGCATTTTTTAAGATGCTTTAAAAGAGAAAAAAAAACAACTAAGAAATCTTGCTTTGCCATCCAATCGATCATGTTGGTTGGCGTCGCCGCAGCTTCTTATCCTTTGTTATACATTTTGCTATGCCTGCTGCTGCTGGCGCGTCACTTTCTTTTCTTTCCTACTGCAGCAGCAGCAGAAAAATTCGTCATGCTAATAATTATGTATTTAGTAGAACATTTTCTAAGCAATGCCGCGCGGATCCTTTTTCCAAATGAAAATGAAAATAAAAATAAAAATTTCAAAGGATATTGAACGGTTTCAAATGCATTGAAAGTATGCAGCAGCAGCAGCAGCAGCAGCATCAATAGCAGCAACATTGCGTAAAAATCGTTGAGTTATGCATCATAAATTAAGGAAATTAAAAGGATAACGCACAACTAACAACTATGGCTGAAATATGGCAAAGCTGTCCAGCAGAGCGAGAAAGGATTCAAATTAAGGTGGTGTTGTTGGTGGTGGTGGTGGTGGTGGTAGTGTTGGCGATGATGATAATGATGGTGGCAGCGTAACAAGAGCGAATCAGTGCAATTGCGCAGCAGGACATGTGCAGCTGTCCAAGCTGCTGGTCAAGCCTTTGCTGCAGCATACAGCAAACCTCTGTAGAAATTTTCGCATTCTCTCGAAGAGAGTTGCTAGTTTTTTTTCTACTTACAAGAAATCTCTGTCTGTACCGATCATAATAACAGCTCTTATTTTTATAGTTTTTTTTTTTAGTACAAAAAAGTGTCAAAAGGATTCTTCGAAACATGTTGGTGCTTTGCTTACTTCATTTCACATTTCTTACACAATGTGCTCAATAATGACTTTTCGACCATTACTTATTGTGTACCTATGTTCTTGTTGATTTTGCTCCTTTGACAACTTGTATAATTTATTGCCCTTTGAGTCTATACGTTGTGTCTGTTCTGTGTCATATTTTTCCCACACTCCTTAGACTGTTCCTGCTTTACTCATTTAGGCACCTCGATGTACCCTTTTTCTTGCTATTTTGTCTGGCTCGTCTTTATCTATGTATCTTATAAAATGTCTAAAACAAGGATGGAGAATGATCAGTATTGATTGCAATATGATTAGTTGCTAGTCGTGTGTGTCCTTTTTTTCTATAGTTTTGTTGATTTTATAGTACTTCCAGTGAATTTTAGTACAATGTACTGTTAGTTTTTTAGATTGTATTATCCTTTATTATTGTTAGATGGTCCTTTTATTTGTTCTCGTATTTATTTGGCTTTTATGTAATTTTTAATGATTTTACGGAAGTTGTACCAGCTATTGTAGAAGTGTTTTTTTGGCTCAGGTATCACAATAATGTGCATCCTGTTATAAGAAATAGAATCCTTAAAAAATGAAGAAGTTTGTAAGAATATAATTTTCTCCATCAGTCAAGAAGTGAAACTTTGAATTATTTTTAGAGAGATAAAATATTGTTAAATCAAGGATTCCAGTGACGGGAAAATAATGAAAATAAGCGCTAAAATCCGATTCAAACCCCCCCACCTTAGGCTACAGAACTGATAAATTTAGTCGCAGCAATAATTTTAATAAATTTAAATATTAAAAATATTAAAATATTAAAATACTTCTGCAAATATTTCCAACATTTCCGGTCACAAATGCAACGTCGGAGAGATAAGTTTGACCATTAAAAACCTTAAAAATATATCTAAGATCCACTCAATACGTATATCAATCCACATGGCGGCCGTAGTGCAGTGGGTAAAGTGGGCGTGACCCATACTCCTCGAGTATCTCGATATATCTGATTGAGAATCTCGATTCAATATCATCTGACACAGAGATTTTTTTCAATTGAATAAATTTTTCTGTTCGGTCGTCACCTCTCTGCAGACAATGGCAAACCTCAGAGAGTAAATAATGCCATGTAAAGCTTCTCTTTGACATACAACTAGTAGGTCCAGTTCTCGATCAATTGTGTTCAAACATTAAAAAACTCGCACAACACAATTTGATCATAAGAAGTTTGGTCAAAGTCCTTTCAAGGACTGAAATGGCCAGTTTATTATTTATATTAAGATCCACTCAAGTCCATAATAGAACTTAGGTATGAAAGGTTGAAACTTAAAGGCTGAAAAAAACACCTTAACAATGGAGCAATTTTGAACCCTCTACGGCCTCTAGTTTAGGAGATATAAGCAAAAAAGTTCAAGATTTTGTTTTCACTGTAAAATTTCGCATTGCATAAGGACAACTTAAGTATCAAATTAAAGTTTGAAAAACACCTTTACAATGCAGAACTTTGACACGTCTACGACCTCTAGTTTAGAAGATATAAGCAAATGAAGTTTAGAATTTTTTCTTTGTAAAATTTGAAACTCGTGTCGCACAAGGACAACTTAGGCCCCTCTACGGTCTCTAGGTATCAAATTAAAGGTTGAGAAAACACCTTTATAATGGTGCAACTTTGACCCCTCTAAGGCCTCTAGTTTATTAGATATAAGCAAAAGAAGTTTAAGATTTTGTTTCCATTGTAAAATTTGAGAATTATATCGTAACTTAGGTACAACTTAAGTATCAAATTAAAGGTTGAAAAAACACCTTTGCAATGGTGAACGTTGACCCCCCTACGGCTTCTAGTTGAGGAGATATAAGAAAATAAGTTTAAGATTTTGTTTTCTTTGTAAAATTTGAAAATCGTATCGCACAAGAACAACTCAGGCATCAAATTAAAGGTTGAAAAAACACCTTTACAATGCTGCAACTTTGAACTCTCTACGGCCTAGAGTTTGGGAGATATATTCGGTTTCTATCTCTTCTATCGATTCAAAACGGTGTCCACAGAGTGGTCTCTTGAGTTTAGCGAATAGCCAGAAGTCACATGGTGCTAAGTCAGGCGAATGCGGTGATTGCCCGAACAATATGGGTCGAGTTTTTGGCGAAATGATCACGAATTACGAATGCAGTGTGAAATGATGCATTATCGTGATGCAAGAACCAAGAATTGTCTCTCTACAAATACGATCTATTTTGACGAACAGCATTACGCAAACGACGCATAACACCCAAGTAGTATTCTTTGGTGACAGTTTGGCCGGTTGAAAGGTTTTCATAATGCACCACACCACGATAATCGAAGAAAACTGTCAACATGACCTTGATTTTTGACCTGTTTTGAGGTGGTTTTTTCGATTTCGGCTCATCTTTCGCAAGGTATTCACCCGATTGTTCGGCTGTTTCCGGGTCATAAGCGTAGACCCAAATCTCATCTCTCAGTTATGATGCATTTCATTTCGTCTTGATGGTCGGAAAGCATTGTTTCATACACATCAACGCGGGGCTGTTTTTTCACTTTTCTGAGACTCAAATGGTCACTCAAAATGGTTTTAACTGATCTTTGCGATATTCCAACAAGGTCAGTAGGGTTTCGGACGGTCAATCGACGAAACCATAGAAACAGTCTGTCTAATCTGCTGTGTGATTTGCTCTATACAGAGCCGTTGTTTTTGTTGTTGGTTGGTTGTTGTCTTCATGTTGTCTTGTTGTCAACATACTTGGCCTAAAGCTCAAGTTTGTTTTCAATTAATTAAACTAGTATCGCCTTTGATCGAAAATTGACCATTTAAAAATTGATTTTTTTTTGTATTTTTATTGAAAACATTTTTGTTTCTTTCTTCTCTTAGGTGCACACGTAACCGAACTCATTCTGCGCCATACGCACCACCAGCTAGAAATCACAAAATAGTAACTGCATTCTAAGTTTCCATGTTCTATGACTTTTACTTTCAAAGCTATTCGATATCAAAAATTTGGCTTATATTTTAAAAGGGCGGAGCCACACCCCTTTGTCCAATGCAGATCCCAGTACCCTACTTCTCATATTCTACTTTCTAGTAGAACGATATCACCAAGTGGGAACTCCATATTGAGTTTCATTGTTATACGGCATTTACTTCCAACGCAATTTGATATAAAAACTTTGAGAGGTGCCACGCCCCCTTGTTGCTAAATGCTCGTTTAAGTTTTCCAGTCAAAGAACACGACTAAATAGAAATTTCCTACTGAGTTTCATTGGCTTGTGATAGTTCGAAAGTTATACCAAAAATTTGGGCTGCCGAAAAGTGCCACGCTCCTCTTTCAACGTCCATAATATGTAGCCAGTGAAATTGTGCTTGTGATTTTAGGTCGAATACTGATTTCCGCGTATGTGTGGCCTATAACTCTGAAGCTATTCGATATTGCAAATTTGGGTTGAATGGGATGTGCGACGCTCAACATAGATATTCGGTGCTACCCTTATTGATTTAAAAAAATTATCAAAAAATTTAAGAAAATTATTTCAAAATAAGGGGGGGTTTGGTTTCCCGACCCAATTTACATCCCTGGTTCACCTTTTTACGACTTTCACGCATCTTTGCTAATTCTCGTAGAATTTTTACTGTGATTAGAACAATTTTTGAGCTAAGTGAACTCCTACGGCACGAGTAAAGGATCCTTTGGACAAAATATTTCAATAGGTTTGATCAGCTCCAGATTGCGTCAGTGGATTTTTTTGGTTCTTCTTGAGCTTTAATCTCTTGAGCGTCTTTAAAAGACGGGGTTTATTTTATTTCCCAGACACATTATAGGTCTTAAATGGTTTTTATACAATGCTTGGTCAAAAATGGCTATTAATGTATCCAATCGGATAGACTGGAACAATTGCAGATTATAGCTGGGTCATAGTATTATTGTGTAGGTGCAATAATTAAATAAAATGGAAAATACTATGGCCAATCGGATGCACAGAGATTATCTAGTGCATAAGCTGGGTCAGGGATTTGGTTAAATATCAACCAAATGGACTTTTTGGATAAAGTGTCTTTATATAATAGACACACTTTACGCATAAATGAACATTCTTGTTTTAAATGAGCTTCAATTCGTTTTATAATTTCTCAACCGGAAAGCAGCACGCTTCCAATATCACCACACGCGAGCATCTTGCTTTCTTTTGCAATATTGAATGATAAGGAACAACAACATTTTATTGGTTTGTGAACGTAAAGAACATACCCACAGCGGCCATTAAAACAGGAATTCCTTAACCGGCATTCAACAAAAGCACAAAAGGTAATAACCCAATGTTCTGCGCAGCAGCACAAGTTTAAGCAGTTGGCCAGGACATTGATGCCTTGCAACCCTTTCATCTTTGCAGGCATTTCACAATAGCTTCTACAAGAGCCCCTGATGTGACTATATGGGTGACTAATACTGAAAGTCAAACCAAATTTGTGCTGCTTTGTTGGCTAGTATCGAACTATATAAGAAATAAAAAAAAAATATCCTTTGAGTAAATAAAACCGAGTTAAAATAACCCGCTGTGTTTATTTTCAATTGAAATAATTTTGCCAATTATTTTTAGAATATAGAATTAAAGGCTTACAGTTCGATTTATGGCACCGCATAAATTTTATTTTTGCCGAACATATGTTAGAAACCTAAAGAAATACAATTAATTTTGCGGTAAAGGATAAGAGAAATAAAATTTTTCGTTTGATAATCATCCGAAATTTACAACATGACCTAAATCTAAGAGTAAAAGAATGAGGTAATGTCGGGATTAAAAAATTATGTTATGTCAGGGTTAAATTTAAAGATAAACTACAGCATGTTACAAAACTCTACATACGACATCAATCATTGCCATTTTCTTCATTAATAGGTAAACACTGCATACTTTTTCTTTAATTTTTCAGTAATCAAATGATCAAGACCAATGCTAAAAAAATGCATTCTATTAATCGTTACTTTTTCAAAACCCCAAAAAAACTGCACAACATTAGTTTGAAAGTTCAAATCTACATACGATGAATTTCTAGGAAAAGTTATGTTACGACATGAGGTCGCTCATAGTCGCATATTCTTAAAAAGTTCAGTCCCATTAAGAGGAGCAATAAAGGTTAGATTAGGTGCTTTTTTGTATAAAACTTAAAAAATATGCTCAAAAATGTCAAAAAGAAAAGAAATTTCTCCTGCTTTCCGCGAAGTCGTTGTAGATCTTAAAAATGAAAGGAGTTCTTATTCAAAAGTTGGTGAAACATTAGGATTGAGTAACGCAGCAACGGTGTAAATAAGAATTAAAAATTATAATAATACTGGATCTTACGAGAGCAAGCCAAGAAGTGGTCGTCCCAGCAAATTTGATGAGAAAATGCAAAGGAAAATAGTGCGAAGCGTGGCTGAAAACCCGAGAAGTAGTGTTGTTAAACTGGTCAAAAACTTGCGACAGTTTGACGGAATTGATATTAATGCTCAATGCATTCGACGTTACTTGCAAAAGGCAGGTTTAGCTTCTCGAGTGGCACGAAAGAAACCCCTTATAAGCGAAGTGAATAGGAACAAGCGACTAAATTATGAAAAAAAAGCATAATGAGGTTCTAACCTTTTGGATACGAGTGATTTTCATGGTCAAGTGCAAGTTCAATATTTTTGGAACAAATGGATGAGCAAGAGTATGGCGAAAACTAAATACGGCACTTCAGCCAAAGAATATTTACCCCACAGTTAAACATGGAGGGGGTTTTGTTATGGTGTGGGGCTGCATGGCAGCAAATGGAGTTGGCGAACTGCGATTTATAGAAAGGACAATGGATCGGCATATGTACATTGATATTTTGAAAACAAATTCATTCACTCCAAGTATTCATAAACTCCAACTATCCGGAAAATATATATTCATGCACGACAACGATCCCAAGCATAGTTCTGGCTTGGTCTAATATTGGCTCCTGTATAATGTTAGATCGAAGCTGGATCACCCTCCGTAACACCGGACATCTCAACGTTTTTGAGCATTTGTGGGCACATTTGAAAGAGAAGATTAAAGGAAGAGAAGTAACTTCCGTCCGCACCCTACAAACGGTTTAATTGAGGAGTTGCTTTAATAATTTTGAATACTAAATAAAAAGATTTAATAGATCAAAATTTTGTTGTCTATTTTTTTATTTATAGAATAACAATCGTATGTAGACTTTTGTAACATAGTGTATATTGACCATAAACTTCCCAACTAGCACACAAGGATCTGTTTGTAAGACTAAGTGAATAAGACCAATCTATATATAACTTTGATATGATTCTTCTTGTGGGAGTCGCTGAGTCAGAACACCTACACATTAAAATATAATTGATGTATTAAAACAAATAATTATCGAGAAAATTTTCACATTTTCAAAATGGTGGTCATGGCTATATTTGTCTATGAAGCTAGCTAAGCGATTATTTGACAAAATTTTTTGATATATTTAATATTGAGTAGAATAATCAGTAGGATATTGAGTAGAATAATCTGGTGTTTAAATATCAGAATCAAAACTTTCCAGCCAAGCTCTCTCAGTCTCTGCCGAGTCAGCAAAGATGTGTGTGGTCTGGTGTTGTCATGATGGAACACAACACCTTTTCTGTTGAATAATTCTGGCCGTTTTAACTTAATTTGCTTGCTTCATTCTCATTAATTGTTGAAAGTAGAGAACAGAATCAATCGTTTGATCAGTTTGTAGAAGCTCATAATGAACAATTACCTTTCAATCCCACCAGACGCACAGCATTACCTTTCTTGGTATCAATCCTGGCTTTGCCACCTTGCTTCGTTCATTATATTTTTTGCACATTATTGCCGTATGTGATCCACTTTTGATCGTCCGTTACCATTCGCTTCAGAAATGGTTCCATTCCATTCCGTTTTAGCAGTGATTAGCAAATAGATAATATGTCAATTAAATTTCTCGCTGTTAATTCATGTGGTACCCAAACATCGGGCTTCTTTCCAGGTATCCAGGTTTCTTCAAATGGTTGATAACTATTTGGTGATGAATGCTTAGATCTCTAGGAATATCCACGCTGCTTATGTGCCGGTCTTGCTCAATTTTTTCCAAGATTTCATCTACTTTTTCAGTGATTATTGGTCGATCGGTACATCTTTAACATCAAAATTTTCAGATCAAAAACGCGCAAACCACATCGCTGCTATTTTTCTAGTTACAGCATCGTCTCCGTAAACTGCACAAATATTTTCCGCGGCCCAATCTTACCTTTTCTATAATAGAAAGACAAGATATGACGACAATGTTCCGAACTTTCACTAAACTTAGATAACTTTTTACAGAACATTGAGATTTTAATAATGTCTTCTTAAAAAATGAAGCTTACAATGTGACCATTCAAACAAGCTATAGCATTGCCAGATGAAATTAATATTACCAGGGATATTACATTTTAGAGCCATCTAGCGACAATTTGTAACCGAACTTTTTTGAAAACTCAAATCGACTTTATATCGAACCATGACAGACCTATCTGAATAGCCTTTTCAACTTAAATAATTCATGAAAGATTAAAAAAAACCTTCTGTAGAAAATAGAACACGCTTAATTGCAGTATAACTCTCAAAAAGACACATAAGGACATCTCTCTGTTTAAGAAGTTAAGAATAATTTATCTGTTTACGAACTTTTACTGTAATATTTATATTTCTTTATGTAATTTGAAACAAGTAGAGACTATTTCGACAGGGATCACTATAGTCTATATCTTATGTACGAAGCTTTGAAACTGAATGACTATGCTAATGAAAACTATAGCTTGTAAGGTAGCGCGAAGTTAATCATCCAATTCTGGTTTTGAGTAACTTTTTTACTCAATAAAAAAAAATATGATTTTGAGTGATTAACTGTTAAGTGAGAAAATGATATCCATCAAGTGGCTGCCAGTGTTGATTTTTTGTCCGTTTTATCGCATTTTTCTTGACTTTCCGCAAGATATCCGCTTATATAACTGTTCGCATTCCTGTCGTATATTCTCCTTAAGGTCTGCGATTGGTGTTTATGGGAAGTTTATGTGCTAGTTGGGATGGCTCTACAAATAAATTCATTAAATAAGTTATAAAAAACATTTTTTTCTTTCATTTTTTAGATATTTTCTACATTTTTTTAAAGTATTTTTAAAAAATGCTGCATTACCTGTACCATCAAACCATCTAATCTGAAGCATATTTGAAAGAAAATTATTTTATTAAGCTACGTTTCACATAATATCTGGCAAGTGATAGAACGGGGTCCTTGCCCACAATGACCTTTAGAGCAAAAAATGTGGTCTACTCGAAACAAAAATATCGATATATCATTCTTTATGATCGGACTGTAAATGTCAAATATGAAAAATTTAATAGAAGAAACCCTACGTTCGGGTAAGGTAAAAAATATAAAAAATTTTATTCAAATAGTTCTTCGGGGATAATCGATATATATTCTTTTGAAGAGTTTAATAATTGTATGCAAGTTTTTTGGCCTAAGAATGGTATATTAGGATGGTAGAATCTGGGATATGGTGGGTAAGAACGGGTTGCTTGGCTCCAATGATCGTAAGAGCAAAAAAGGTGAACTCATTGAAACTAAAAAATTATTTTAAATTATTAAAAATATTATTTTTTAAGATCGGACTGTAAATGCCAAAGATATGAAGAAAACTTAAATGCGTGACCCACTACGTTCGGTCACAAAAAATTTTTTATCTTGTATCAAAATTCTCTTTAAAAAAATGCTTGAGTTTAGGTGGTGTGTGGAGTACTTTTTTTTCCTGAAAGGTGATACGGTCTATTGTACATGCCTCCAAATACCTTAGTGCTTTACCTATATTTATATTTACTAACATTTCTTTATGATTTTTTCAATTTTTACACTTAAGGAATCTCAACTCTTAAGAGCGTCATAATATAAAAACTTCAGATTAAATTTTTCATCAACTCTCCTAAGATTATCCAGTTCTTATGTATATCTGTTCCTTATTTTTACAATTAAACTTGCATCTGTTGCTGTAAATAACTGTTTAGCTACAGTAAGTAACCCCAAAAATGAAAAAAAAACATATTAAAATAAAAATTCCCAAAAATCCTTCATCCTTTCATTAGTTAGATGTATGTCATTTCAAATGAAAGCGCACATCCTTTGCTTCAGTTTCTATTCAAACATTATAGCTCCCCAAGTGGTATTTTTTACTGTTAATTGAAATGTCTCGAAGTCGTTAATTTTATTTCATTTTTTTCTTCTACACATTTGACAGCAGGAAAGTGTTAGAAAACAACAACTAAAAAACAAGAAGGTCTCTTTGCTTAAGCAACCTTAATTTGTCGAATTACTTCCTGTCATCTGCTGTTTCGATACTATTTTTCATTTTTACTCTGTACAAAGTCGGGGCACTTATTTCAAGCACGTGTTGAGATCATATTGGGAATTTTTCTCAATATATATGTATATTTATTTATTTTTTAAGTAAATGTTCAAAAGGTGAAGGAACAGCCGAGCTTAACTCATTGAAAAATCTTCTTAAGGGAGTTCATTGCATTGAAATAGTACATTGCATTGAAAGATATGTTATGGAAAGTGATTTGAAGTACTCGTATTTGTCAATCTTTGTTTTAAATAAGACAGTTTGATGAGAAGTATCTTTAAATAATAAAATCTGTGTAAGACACAAATAATTTCATTTTGCTTTTCGAAACTTTCGAATCTTTGAAAGAGAGTAACCAACTCTGTTTAACCATTGAACTTCAAAAAAGTTCCATTTCCGAGATTCTAGAGTTTCTTACCTCTAAGGAACTTGTGAATACAAGTTCGAAATTTTTTGCATCGATAATACTTCGTAAGTTCCTGTGAAGACAAGATTCAAAGTTTGCTGAGGGAAAGAGCTTTTGTTGCTTATTTCGCTACAAAGTCTTTTTAAGTAATTTATCGCTGTCTAATCCTCGCAATTGCTTCTAAGGCGTGGCTGACACCATGGTATAATAATTACAAGGTAGCATTGACAGTTGCTTGGGAAAGCATCTCCTGTCAAATCTCGGCCATTGAAAATGCAAACAATGTTGAAAACGTTGAAGTGAAAAAAAACAACAGCTTCAGCAGCTGCAGGTGCATTTTCACAAACAGCTGTTTTTGACCGGAGATGTTTTCTTGTAGAAGAGAAAATAAGCAGTTGTCAATGCTACACAGAAAATAAAAGAATTGATTTATTACCTAAACTAGTTTAGCTAATTTGAAAGTTTCTATTTCACCTAATCTTTTCAACAACTTTTCTACTTACACAGTTAATTTAACAATCATGCATTAGGTAATTCACCTAATTCAAATTAGTTAATTCAACTAAAATTTTGCTTATTAAATCATCTAATTCTTCTAGTTATTTTACCTAATGCAAGTTGTCGATTTGTTCGTACACTAGGGAAATAACGCATATTAGCATTATCCACGCCTCAGTATAAATTTTATATAAATATTTACGTGGATAAATCAAATGCTTTCCTTACAACTTGTTTTTTTCCCGTATTAGAATTTTTTATTTCTGTGCAGCCCAAGGAGAGCACAGCGCTCTCCTATAAAAAACATAAATAAAAACAAAGTGAGAAAATTTTACAAAAAGTAAAGTCTCATTGCGAGAATTGAACCCGGGCCGCTGGCGTTCAAGTCAAACGCTTTACCGCTGTGCTGTTACGCCGTTTGATAATTTGTGAACAAAATGTATATAAAACTAGTAAGAAATGATCTTCGACTGGGCCGAAGTTAAAATACCCCCACGTCATAACCGAAGTATATTCAAAGTCTTAAGCCGTCAATAAAATGTTTATTTGTATAAAACATTTTTGTTATACCTACATAGTTTTAACAGAAAATATTCGCTTTCATATCACTTTGTATGGGGGGTGGGTGTGGTTTTCACTCGATTTGGTTGAATTTTATACACAAAGTGCATGTTATATATCAAAGTTAATAAGCAAAATTTCAAGTCCTTATATTATTTTTTGTGGAATTTAAAGAGATTTTACCTTTTTGATGAAGTCACTTTGTATGGGAGGTAGGCGTGGTTTTTATCGGATTTGGTTGAATTTCATACTTAGAGTGCACTTTAAATATCGGAGCTCATATGCAAAATTTCAAGTCCATATATTAATTTTTGTGGAATTCTAAGAGATTTTACCGTTTTGATAAAGGCACTTTGTATGGGAGGTAGGCGTGGTTTTCATCCGATTTGGCTCATTTTCGAACTTGACCTTAGTTTTTTAGATAAAAGCTTAAATATTGAATTTCGTGATGATAGCTTGAAAATTACGGCTGTAATCGTGACGACAGACGGACAGACGGACAGACGGACAGACGGACAGACGGACAGACAGACGGACATGGCTAAATCGACTCGGGTGGTGATGCTGATCAAGAATATATATATTTTTCTATACCTACCACGCCTCCTTATGGGCGTTACAAACGGAGTGACAAAATTAATATACCCCCATTTACGTTTTTTAAACGTGGGGGTATAAATATGAGGTCCACAACTCTGAAATTATGTTTCCACTGGCCATCTACAGCAATTTGATTAATTGGTATGTAGAGAAAATTTCTGGATTGGAAATTTAGCTCAATAGATAAGGCGTTGGTTGTTGAAATCTTGAGATCACAGGTTCGAATCTCAGCGGTGGCAAGGAAATTTTTCAGTCATTTATACAATGTATACATCTCTCTCATTCTATCTACTATAAAACAAATCTTTCTTCTCTATCATGTGACGAAATGAAGTAAAGTGTCACCTAAGGAAAGTTTCACTTCAAAATAGAAATTGCAAAACAAAAAACAAATTTTTTGCACGGCATTCCCACTCTTAAGTGGGAATGCTATCTAAATAATTAGATGATTTTTCTACACTTAGTAGGTGGCTTGCCTAATCTGAAGTGGTCATAGTTTAAAAAAAATTAGCTAATTCTTCTAATAAATTATGTGTCTTATCTATTTTATGGTTGAAGGTACACCTAAATATTTAGGTTTTTTTAGCTACTCTCGCAGTTAAACTACCCAATATAATTGCATATAATTAACATTTAGAAATTGGTAGCGCACCTAATCAAATTCGTTGACTGAAAATCACCGGATTACTTTAGCTGAATTGACTACATTTTTAGGTAAAAGTTCTACTCTTTTTTTTCTGTGTACCTTGTATTATTATACCATGGGCTGACATGAGAAGATTTTCGTTCCTCAGAGCGATTTTTCTTCCTTCCTGTTATCTCCTTCAAAATTTGGGGAGAGAGTTCGTGCTGTTGGCTTCGCAACAAGTTCTTACAAAGTAACTTATCGATGTCTTTAGGGGAGTGTTAAACAGCTTTGCCCCACAAATACATTCTCATTTTGCTTTAACACAAGCGAGCTTTTAAGCTTTCACTGAAAGAAAATTGCGTGTTATTTTGCAAAAAGACTTAAGCAAGTTGATTTGCTAATGCACACAGTTTATATTTCAATTTTATTTATGGAATTCACAAAAATTGATAAGGTAAAAGCGAAATTAAGGTAAAGCCAAACCTAGCAAATCGAATTGCAATAAAAGCTAAGAAAAGAGAAATTGATAAAAGTTAGAAAAAGTATATAACAATGATACGGGTTAAGAAAAAATAAATGAAGGGAATGGAAACCACTAGGTAATACAAGTATAAATTTAATGAGATTATGCAGTCTTTGATTTCTATTAATTACTTATTTCAATTAAAAATGATGGATGAATAAATACAAGAAAATTACTACAAAGACATATGTGTTAAAATTAAGTAAAGTATTGAGAAATTGAATTACTTGATTAAAAAACATGTGTTCATTAGTGAAAATAAATTTTACATAAATTAAATAAAATAAAATTTTATTCAGTGTAAGAACGATCTGATAAAACTGAGCGCATAAGCAGTAACCCAGTGGCGGAAATAGTCTCTGAAGACGTTGTCTTTGAAGACGTCGTTGACGCCAATGGAGTAACAACCCTGATATTTGCTGGACATTAAGGTGGGTCACCCCATATGAGAAAAAAAAATTTTTCAAAAGACCGCCCCTCATTTGAAAGATTATGTTAAGGGGATTTTAGTAGCATACAAATTTTTTTTTTAGGTGGACCCGAAATCTGCCCCAAATGGTCTTTTTTGTATAACTTCATCAGTTTTTATCCGATCGTATAAAACAGTATGTCGTTGGATAGATCTCAACAAGGACTATAATTCGTTTTAATAACATTTTTACCTCGGTTTCCATCTTTGACCAGATATTTCAACTTTTCGTCTTATTTCCTCAGTAACCCCAAAACTTCCATTTTTGTTTTTAAGAAAATAAAATTTCGTAAAAAATCATTAAAGTTTTGTGAAGAAACTTTTTGATTTCATTCGTAGGAAAAAAAGTTACAGCGAATTTAATTTTCGGTCAAGTTGGGATTCGTTTTTAGGATTTATCTTTCGGTTCATCTTCGTTTTCCTTCGTTCATCTCCGTGTTTGTTCGTTAGTCTTCGGTTCAGCTTCATTTGGTTTCGTTTTTAATACAAAGTTTCTTTAAAATCGGTTCAGTCGATCAGGCACTATAGAGTCATATATATATTATTACTTGAAGCGCCCTCTATCGAAAGTTTTTGAAACTTCTCATAGCCTATCTTTTAATCTTGAGTCAGGAGAATCTTTATACTAAATGCCAACAAAATTGCTCCAGCCGTTTAGTCTGCAATTTGTTATTGCATATAAAAACAAATCAACAAGCAAAACAGCAACGAGAGGAAACCCACACAACCTCACACACAAGCAAACAAAATATTCCTGCTATTGCTTGGTCAGGAGTATTGTCATTCTTTATTTCATCAAAATCGTTCTAACGGTTATATTTTAAATTTAACTGTTTTTTAATGCCGCTCTATTGAGCGAATATGAGAATAAAATAAATTAAGGCCCTGTTTCAAATTTTTGAGTAAAAAAACGGGCTTGTTTGAATGCCTGTATTTTTTTATTTTATTTAACATCAATACAATTTTTTTTTCAGTCTTAGATAAACAATTTTTTTTTTTGTATTTTTTTGTTTTTTTTTGTAGCCATATTTACGGTTATACAGCGCGTAAAAGTTGAGGTCGCGAACATGAGGCCTCTTGCGGCTTGCACGATATCACCTCTTCAGGTGATTTGATGAAAAAAAAAAACAAAAAACCAAAATTTTATAACAGTTTTGTCTTGTGCGTGAACCAACAAAAAGTGTAAAATTAAAAAAAAAAATAAAAAAATGCCGCATAAAAGAAACAAAAAATCTATTTTTCATACACGAAATTGGACCTTATAAATGAAATAAAAAGCAGAAAAAATATTTTTTATTTCATTTTGTTGGTTCATGCACTGCCTATTCAACTATTTTACAAAATGAAAAAAGATTTAAGTTAATCGGACATTTACTTTTCGAGTTAGAGTGCAAGCCGTTTCAAAAAATGTCATTTCGAGAAAAACGAAATCAAATAGTAATGAGAGCCAATAATCAAGTTGTCTTATAGAACTGCAACAAGGAGTATGTTTTAAATGGCTTTGAATTTTATTCTGAAATTTTTATACACATTATTAGGATGTTTTTGAAAATAATAAAAAAAAAAAAAAATTCGAAAATTCTTAAAAAAAAATTGAAACTGGGCCTTAATGCAAATCTTGGCGCGAATCAAGAATCGAACCCAAGATTCAAAAAATTTTCAAAGTATATTAAATTTTATTTATATCTTTTATATTCAACTTATTGAACAGACTGCAGCAGCGAATGCAATGCCGATTGCTTGAAAAAGACAGCGGGAAGCAGCTATCGATTACATTAGAATAAGTCATTGAATGCTGGATACAGGCTTATGTACAAAGTTTATCTTATGAAAAGCAAACCATCTGTTTTAAAGCATAATTTTTATATAAAAAACTAAGTGCAGGGCGATAAGAGAAAAAAAAAATCGAAATATATAATGAAAAATACAATTTGCACTGAAACTTTCATTCGTTGTAACTTTTTTCTAAATGAATGAAATAAAATACTTTCTTGCTAAAAGTTTAGGGATTTTTCTTGTAAAGTTTCATTTTCATTAAAAAAAAATGATCAAAGTATACGTATTTAATAAAACTTTTAATTTGGAATATAATGGCTTAAACAATTTTGATGAAATAAAGAATGACAATTCTCCTGACCAAGGTATGTATATAGATAGTTTGTTTTTAGAATTGAAAATATTTTGTTTACTTGTGTGTGAGATTGTGTGGTTTTCCTCTTGTTGCTGCTTTGCTTGTTGATTTGTTTTTATATGCAATAATAAAGATTCTATAAAGTATAAAGATTCTCCTGACTCAAGATTAAAAGATAGGCTATGAGAAGTTTCAAAAACTTTCGATAGAGGGCGCTTCAAGTAATAATATATATATGACTCTATAGTGCCTGATCGACTGAACCGATTTTAAAGAAACTTTGTATTAAAAACGAAACCAAATGAAGCTGAACCGAAGACTAACGAACAAACACGGAGATGAACGAAGGAAAACGAAGATGAACCGAAAGATAAATCCTAAAAACGAATCCCAACTTGACCGAAAATTAAATTCGCTGTAACTTTTTTTCCTACGAATGAAATCAAAAAGTTTCTTCACAAAACTTTAATGATTTTTTACGAACTTTTATTTTCTTAAAAACAAAAATGGAAGTTTTGGGGTTACTGAGGAAATAAGACGAAAAGTTTAAATATCTGGTCAAAGATGGAATCGGAGGTAAAAATGTTATTAAAACGAATTATAGTCCTTGTTGAGATCTATCCAACGACATACTGTTTTATACGATCGGATAAAAACTGATGAAGATATACAAAAAAGACCATTTGGGGCAGATTTCGGGTAAAACTAAAAAAAAAATTTGTATGCTACTAAAATCCCCTTAACATAAGCTTTCAATTGAGGGGCGGTCTTTTGATATTTTTTTTGGTGACCCACCTTACTGGACATGTCGCTATTAATTCAGTAATAAAACAAATCGTTGGAAGTTTGTGGCTCTCTGAGAGGTAGAGAATAGAGAATAAAGAAAAGAGAAGTAACTATTGCCAGACTCATTATTATGGTGATTTGATATTGAATTAGAATGAGAATTAACTTTCTAGTAATGAAAATTTTGCATCTGACAATATTCAGTAATGCAACAAAAATAAAGTGTGGTGAAGTGTAAGTGAAAAAGTTCAATTAGATAAAGTAAAACTTTAATAGTTTATTGAGCTTTAAAAGAAAAAAAAAATTTAAAATGAGCAAGAAAAACAAAGTGCAATATTTAATTAATAAAAAGAAAAAGTATACTTTAAATATTCAAATAAAATCAAGAAAACATTGTGTGGTACAAAAAGCAACAATGGCAGCAGCGTTATCAATGACAGTGGCGGTAGTTACAGCAGTGGCAGATGTTACAATGCAAGGGAACATGGTGACTTAAATTACATAAATATTTGTATTAATTTTAACATTTTTGTATTGTATAAATATTTTAAAATAAATTGTTGGCTATAAGCTAAAATGCCGTTATTTTTTTATTTCGATTCAAGCCATGAATAAGAAAGCTGAAAGATCAAGGAGAGGGGAAAGAGGAGAAATAGAGCACAGAGAGTAGAAGAGAAAAATGAGCAGAAAAATGAAAGCAACGAGAGCGTGATGAGGCACAAATTTAGAGCGAACACATGCAAGCAGAGCTGGTTTTGAACGAACGCGTACGTTCTGCAGTACGTGGATCACTTCTGTCGTTGACGACATGGCGAAGTATAGTCTTGCTAATTTGTTCGAAAATGTCTTCGACGACAGCAATGAAAGTGGAGCGATCCGTCGTCTATGACGGAGTTAGTGTCTTGAAGACAACTTCAAAGACGGATCGATCCATTCGCCACTGGGAAGTTGCTCTGTTACAAGCACTTGAGAAGAATATTATAGAATGCTTGAGAGCATAGCCTTGCATAAGCCTCGATAATACTGCTGAAGCGAAGCGGAGACGAGGAGCCTCCCTGAACTTGTGAACGGAAGTATTATTCATCGTCAAAAGTACTTATGAACATACATAAGTTTTAAATTTCTCTTGTGAGCGGACTTGTATTGCATGCTTTGCAAAAAGCTCTTGCGGCGTAATGTATCATGGTCTTGAGAGTATTACTTCGCACAATCCTCTCAAATGCTTTGGAGGTCAATCTGATATAACAAATCTCTCTTAACGTGTGAGTATAAGTATTATACTCCCTGGATAAACCCTCCAATGTGCTTGTTAAAGCAAATTTAGGTGAGCGATTTTATACGCAGGTTGCTACATATATTTCGGGAATAATTATAAAAAGCAATTTTTTTTTCTTTATTGTTTTTCGAAATATTCTCCTTTATGATTAATGCATCAACAGCTTCTTGTGACGTTGGGAAACAAAAAAAAAAGTAAATGGGTGCCAAATCAGGACTGTACGGCAAATGACCTATAAATTCGATGTGTTGAGTGCTCAAAAAAGCCTTTGTTTGTGCTGATGTGTGGGAGTTCGCATTGTCATCAAGAATAATTCTTCAACGCTTGTTTGGTTTCCTGATTTCACGGAAGAACGGAAGATTTTTGACAAGCAAATGGTTGTGTACCATTTCGAATTGACCGTTCACCTTCACTTTATTACTTCCTTTTAGAAAATACGATGTACATACACTGAACCAAATATTGTTCTTAAAATCAAAGAATCTCGTTCATAAAGCGAAATTCATTGATTTTTAAGAACTATTCATTGCCCCAAAGAACGAATTCTTTGGCTCAATGAATCGTTGTTCTTAATTTTAAGGAACAGTTCATTGTTCGTGTTCATTAAAATTTTGTTCCAGTTCTTGTGCTGTAATATCTAAAAAACCATTAGAGAATTTTATCTCAATAAGAAACTGATTTTTTAAAATATATCTTGATATTGTTTTAAAATTTCTAAGGACAGACTAACTTATTGTAACAGTTGTATGTGTCATTAATTAATAATTTTTCTTCATAACATATCAAAGAAATAACGTAAGAACAAAGATTCATTGAATCAAGGAACTCGTACTTTGGACCAATTTTAATGTATAATACATTGGAACAAAGAACTTTTTCTTTGTTATTAAGTATGTTTTTGGTTCTGTGTAGCTACATAGAAGAATAAAGTCAAACTGTTCCGTTGATAATGATGAGAAACTAGCAACTGTACAAAACTTTTCGAGTCATATCTCGCTTACAGTTCAGCATTACATTCACATCAAGCACAATTTTTTACCAACGGGATATTACTTATGTGAGCCAAGCTGCTCTTGGGTGAGCGAAATCTTTTTTGTGTGCCTTGTATAGGTTTTAGCGAAGCACATTTTCAAAGTTCAGTACATATAAAAGAGAGCGAGGCTTTCATATTAGAGCGAACTTCTAAATATATCCAAATGTTTTTCGAGGAAGCTTAGCACAAGTGCTTACAAGTTCCTCGAAATAGCTTCTTGAAAGTTGTATTGTCATTAGGGAGCCTTAGAGCTAATATAAACATAGAAAAATACTGAAGAAAACAGAATGTCTTCATATTTATTGAAAAAAAAAAACAAAAACAATTTTGATTATATTCAATTAAATTTTGAAAACCTTGAGTGATATTTTGTACTTAACGTTATTGTTTTAAGCGTTTAGCTCTTTCCTTAATATTTACAGAGATAATTTTTATAATTTTTGAAAGAACTTTAAGATTAAAACTTAATGCTTAACAAAGGACTTGGTAGCCGTACCAATTAGAGTCAATTAAAGCACAGGAAAAAATAAAACCACCACCCCACCCTTCATTTCATTCAATAGATAAGTACACCTCATTTTACCCCAGCGACCAACTTAAAAGGAAGCAACTCGTGTATAACTTGACGACAAGAAATATGAAAAACGAATAAGAGAAAAACATGAAATTCATGCTAAAAAATGGTGAAATAACATGAAAAAGGATCCCCTGCCATCAAGCAACAGCAATTCTAAAGCGAAAAAAACACCAACATATCAAAGTTCATTTTGTAAAATTAAGAAACTGAAAACAACAACAGATAAGAAGTAGCCCCATTGACCAACAACAAAAAACAACAAAAACAAAAAAAAAAAAATATAGCACAAAAAACAAGCTGATGATGAAGCGCCTGAATGTGAAAGCAGAAAAACATGAAAAAGCCTCGACTTTTCTTTAAAGAAGCTAACAAAGCATCACATTGCCCAAAAAAAGGGTATCCTAGCAACTGCTTCATGGTCTATAAAGCACTAAAAGAAATCAGAAAAAAAAATAAAGAAAAAAATATTATAACAAAAATAGGGTCCTTTTGAAAGTTTTTATCAAAGAAGCCAAGCCCAAGCATGATGACTGAAGTGTATTGGACACTGAAGGACACAAGGAAGACAACATTTAAAATGGCAAATTCCTTAAAATACATATATTGGGCAAAAATGTTCCAACTCGAAAACATGTTTTTTTTATTTCATTCTGCTCCACACATGGTATAGGTTGAGAATTTTATTAAATCACATAAATTGCAGCTAATAGAGGAAATATCATGTATCAACAGCTACTTGTTTATGTCAAATTACAAGTTGTCAAAAATTTGTTGTAATTTTTTTCTTTTTTTTTTTCGTTATGTAATAAGCTGATAACATATTTTATGACAGTGTTGTAAGTTAAGACTAATTGACATGTTATGTCATTTCTCAAAACAATTTTGATCTGGAAGAAGAACAAAAGCATTCCTGCTATGCTTCGACAAGCTTTTCTGGTCATATCAATTCGACTTTTACAAATTTTTAATAGTAACCCAAGGCTAGGTTACGTGCCCATAAGTTGGAGAGAGTTGGTAAAACAAGTTTTAATTTTAAAAGGTGGTAAAGTTACTGACCCCAGCGCAAAAGATATAAACGCATTAGTCTGTCTACTTTCTTACTTACTAAATTCAGAAGAATTATGGATTGACACATAAGATCTCTCCTCAATGATCGCATCTAATGTAGAAAACAACACGCCTACTTCCAAGGTATATCAGTGGAGAAATCTCTATACAAGATTACACTTTAGCTGACTTCCTCGACATCGAAACAGTGCTCAGTACGTTTAAACGGAATCCATTAGGGCAGCCCTTGTTAGAGAACATACGGCGCTATTGGTGGTCCGCTGGCTGCAGCTTTTGGGCCAATTGAATTTTGTACACATGCAGAGCTTCGTCAAATCTTCGTCAATATTTACCGCAGTGAGGACGTAGAGAGGCCGAGTTCTTGAACGAATTAAGAGCTTGGGTCGTTTTCAACACTTTCCTTCAATGCGTCGATATTTTCGGTCGAACGTGCAAAGCGAAGTAGTTTCGGTGTGTTCATATCTTGCACTGCACCAGTCTCTTGGAATTTTTGATTGATTTTATGTGACAGCACACGATTGTTCATCAGCAATATAGAAACAGCACTTAAAAAAAGACCTTCTTGAGGGTAGAATCAAACGGTCTTGTGGTACAGTACAATAAAATCGAATTGACACACTTTTCACCGAAAGAATTTAAAGTGAAAGTTTGGACCTCCCAAAACTTTTTGGTATCAATTTGGTCAGTGCTACAAAATATGTTCGAGTAATCGGTTGTATGGTCAAAAGTCACAGAGAATAGTACTCTTTACATTCTCAACGAATACTAACTCTACGATTTTTGTAGAGTACAGAGATTATACTGCCTAGAGCTTACCAAGATTTTCCATCCGCAACATGATAGTAATAGTCTGTGGGCAGGGCGCAAAGTTCTAGGGCCCCAACCTAGGGTCTAACCCCAACGATACTGTAAAAACCGCACAAGAAATAATAAAGAAAACGCACAGTGTCTGCTGAAAATTTTTAGAAAGAGATGGAAATGAGACCTAATGTCTTCTATATAATAAACACGACTATCTTTAGACCTAATAATAAATGGGTTTCAAATTCTTATGTTTCTTTGGGTTTCCAACACGTTTAGAACATCCTACACGTGTTTTCACTTGATTGACCTTTCCTTCCTACTAATCTATCACTCCATTTCGAACCAAGGCAGACTTGACTGAATAGGTATTCCACCTGAAATAGTTGGTTCGAAGCTAAAAAAAAAAACTCCTCTGGTAGGCCTGGATGTAATGCTGAACCTTCTCACCTCTGGACGAGTTCCTTAATACCATGGTAGCTTAGGCGGCGTTTCGACTCAAGGAATTTAAATTTTGAAAGCACTGGATATCCTGTATTGTATAGTTCTGTGTATCATGCTACTATTTACTTTTTATTATCTAACAGCAATAAAAGATTTTTAGCAGAATCTGTCTGTCTCCTTCCCGAGAAGAGAAAAATAAAAAACAAGTCACTTCAGTAAATACGACATCAAGAACTTCATTAGTTGATCAAAAATGGAGAACAACACGAGAGCCGAAGTAAACTGTAAGTCACCACAAACCACCTCCAACCCCTCAAAGAACATTCAATCTATCAATCATAACGATCATTGAAAGCGAGACCATCAAATCCAAATATATTTGGTACAGTTATCAAGCTTTCCTATGAATGATTCTTCTCCATAGAGTCAATATCTGCTGGTTTTCAGATCATCGTGGCATAAAGGCAAATAAAAAGGCAGAGAGACTGACAGAGGAGGTCTTTGAACTGGTTGGGTGCTGCCCAAACTATTAGGGTCAAAATAGATGATAATAGAAACTCTTCTATTAGAGACAAGTGTGTTGTATCCAGGTATCTTTTTCTTCATATGGGAAGCATATTTTACAATAAAATTGCAGGGAACTCATAGATGCCACATTGAGGGTTTTTTAAAGTTTTATAAGGAGAACCGACTGTTGCAACTAACCCAGCTCTAACTAATTTTCGCACATTTTACCGAGTAAAATAGGTCCACAAACATTGGAACGAATAACCAATAGCCAATAACTCCCTTGTCGACAGATTAAAGGTGCTCGAATCCTACCGGAATCCAACCTAACCTAACCTTACGTAATCAGCCTAATCTTATCTTATCTAACCTAAACTAACCTAGTCTCACCGAACCTATCCCAACCTTACCTAACCTAAACAAGCCTCACCGTATCTAACTCATCCTATCCTTATCTTACCAAACCTAACGTTATCTAATCTTACCTAGCCTAGGCTAACCGTACCATACCAAACCTAACATAATTTAATCCAACCTAACCTTATCTAACTCAACCTAAACTCATGTAATCCAACCTTACCTTACCTAACACATTCTCACCCAACTAAATATAACCTAACCTAGCCTAACCTAATCATACCCAACCTCACCCAACCTAATCTAACCTTACTTAATCTAATCTAACCTAATTTAGTCTAACCTAACCTATTCTTATATTTGGTGTAGTAAAAATAAATCGATAATTTTTTGCATAATTTTGCAATTGAAGGCTTTATTTGCAAATATGCACCGTTTTGGTCGACAACTTGTTGCCATTTTGAAGGTAATTTAATTATGCCTCTCTCATAAACACCCTCGTCCCTATTGGCAAAGAACTGGGAGAGTCGATTTTCCTAGCCTAACCTAATCATACCTTACCAAATCTATCCATACCTAATCATACCTAACAATGCCTAATCTAACCTTACCCAACCTAACCCAATCTTACCTTACCTAATTTAATATAATCTAACCTTATCTAATATAATCTAACCTAACTAAGCCTATTTTGGCTTAAACTAACCATACCTACCCTTACATAATTTAATCTAACCTAATCTAATATAATATAATCTAACCTCATCTAACCTAACCTAACCTTACCTTACCTAATCTAATCTAAGATACTATTACTAACCTAACTTTTTCCGACACCTTGAATCACATAATTTTCAACCTTTCTGGTCTTCGAATGCTACTGCTATTAAAAGTATCTAGTCAATGTTTTATATTGCTTTATATTTTAATTAGTCTCACATTAGGTTTGTTTTTATATTTTTCATTAAAATATTCTCTAACATAAGGGCAGGCTACTGACATTTATGTACATTTCACCACCATCACAATAACCAACACGATCACCACCTACGAAAGCAATTCAAAATCGATTAAACCCTTCGCTGCACAATTCCTCAACCTCCTTTGATAAATAAAAACTAACAACATCAACCTATATTTAAGAACAATTAACGATTATCGCGCCGCGTCATCATCAAACTTTCTTCAAAAAAGGAAGTTTCCACCAACAACAAAGGTAAAAAAACCCTTCTAGCCCTTCATTGATAAATGAGCGATTCGACCGACCATCATCAAAAATATGGCAGTCAACTTCACATATGTTGGTTGGTTGGTCGGTCTCACACCTCATCAACTGACGAAGAGGTGCAATGGTTTCACAAAAAGGGTTTTAAGCATAAGACTTATTTAAGGGTTATTTGAGGTTCTCAAGTGGTCGTCAATTCATTGAAAAATTTGTACAAAAATAAAATTAGTTGTTAACGCTTTTTGAACGGCAACATTTGTTTGATATAATTATGTTATTTTTCGTTATTGTGTGGAATTGTTTATTACTACAACGGTGTGTGTGTGTGAAGTGGTTAGTTGTTTGCTCTTTTAGTTATAAGTCTTTTGGAGTTTATTAACCTTTGACTGACATAACTTACTAGACAACTAGATAAATGCTGTTTTAACCCTAATTTCTTCCTTGAATGCTTGGAATTCTTAGAATTTGTGCTTTACCAATTATAGGGTTGAATGATTTGTACAGCGTTGATCATATATTCCACACCCCAAAACATGTCCAACCGTTTTTTCAATTCAATGAAATTACAGTTAACAGAATTATAAACGTGATTTTCTCAGCACACTTTTTTCGAAAATCTAGAGAGAACATGTCTACATAAGCACTGAAACGATTTATAAAATGTTTAAGCATTTTTTATTCTAAGGATTTTCAGATGTACTTAATGCCAAAAATTTTTACAAAAATAATTTATGATTGTCTGCGTACAACATAACCATAAAATACATAGTAAAACAATTACGATATTCCAACAAACCCATCATAGAATGCCGGTCGCACCACACCAAAACATCATACCTTTCATATCATATCCATCATATCATAGCCTCCATATCCTACCCACCATAACATACCCATCATACCATATCCATCATACTCAACCTATCGTATAGTAACCATTTTACTTTACCCATGAAATCACATCAATATCCATCATCCCATACCCATCATGCCCATTCTATACCATTATATCATCATACCCATGCTTTAATATTTACTGTTTACTATTTACATATATTTATTTACATATTTACCATACCCATCACACATCATCATATGTAACACTCCCATAATACATAAAATAATACCCACCACACCATATCAATCTTTCCATACCCATTATTCTATCTACTCTAGATGAACGCAATCCATACCCATCACACCGCACCATATCTATTATAACATACCAATTATTCCATATACGCTAGATGAACAAATGCATTCAAATGTACCAAAATCAGTTAGATTATAACGGTATTCAAAGATTTTCGAGTAGAAGATAATTTCATGAAGATAATTGCACACTACTTCTGCGGAAGAGTCATTCATTCAGACACAGAAGAATGTACGGTTGCCAAAGGGGTCGGTTCTGGGCCCTCTGCTGTGGAACGTCATGTACAATGGTGTGAACAGGCTTGCTGTTCCAACAGGCGTCAATATCGGCATTGCACACAATCTAGCGGTTGTGGTGACAGCAAAACATCTGAAAAAAGTCGAGACCCTCATAAGTGTAACCATTGGCAATATCCATAATTGGTTGAAATCAGTGGGGCTAAGTCTGGTTGAACATAAAACTGATGAAGTGCTCATACGGAAACCGAAAAAAGTAAGAGACCTCCAGTACCAGTGCTCATAGAAACGTAATGGAATCGAAGCCATTCTTTAAGTTTCTCGGTGTGATGATCGAATCCCGACTTTCATTAAAACAACAAACACCACACCACAAGTAGCTTACAGAAAAGCAGCCGAAGCATGTATGTCGCTTTAGGTAAAATGCCGAATACAAGGGGCCACGAACAAATGCACTGGACATTGCTTCTCAACGTAGTTTGGTCCATAGTGATGTGCGGCTCAACGGTATGGGTCACAATGATAAAGTCAAAGTTTACCCGACTTGGTGGTGTTGGGTCGATTCACAGACATTGTGCACTGAGGGTCTCACTGAGTATCGCCTTTGGTCGAAATTCATCCATTTCAAAATTGATTTTTGTTTTTTTTTTGATTTTTATTATTAAAAACATTTTTTTTTCTTTCGGCTACATCCCTTTGTCCAATGCCCGTCCTAGAACCCACTTCCCATATTCTACTTTCTAGTAAAATGATATCACCAAGTGGGAACTCCATATTGAGTTTCATTGTTATACAGCATTTACTTCCAAAGCTATTCGATATTAAAACTTTTAATTGTATGGGTGGTGCCACGCCCCCTTGTGTAATGCTCGTTCAATTGTTCCAGGTGAAGAAGACGACTTTATGGGAAGTTCCTACCAAGTTTAATTTATTTGTGACTTATATTTCGAAAGTTATACCGGAAATTTTGACTGCTGAAAAGTCCCACGCTCCTCTTTCAACGCCCATAAAATGTAACCAGAGGAATGGTACGTGTGATTTGAGGTCGAATAACTATTTTCGATGCTGTGTGACCTATAACTCCAAAGCTATTCGATATCGCAAAGTTGGGTTGTATGGGATTTGCCACGCCCATAAAAGATATTTGGTGCACTCTTTTTCCCTACTCGTATCGATTAAAAAAAAAAATTATCAAAATCAGTTGAGAAATACGGGAGGAAATACTTAAAAAAAAAAATACTTCCTAACATGAAATTTAACAATTTCATAAAAAAAATATCAAAGTAGAAAATAAAATCGTGGCCTTAAGCTGATATTTCAAAATAAAACTTTTTGACAGGCTGTTGTTCAGAAATGTTTGAAGAATCCAAAATAAGAAAAGCTTCTTCGGTACCATTTCTGTTACGCGAGATATGAAATCTTATATTTTTTTTTTTGAAAAAGTTGAACTTTTTCTTACTATGCGTAAGTTAAATGATAATTAATAATTCGCCAAAATGAAGGAATAGTTAACACTATAATTAATACCACCAAAATTTAGAATATTGGGTCACAATCAATAGTTCTGTTCTATCTCGATTACAAATTTAGCTTCGAATGTCCTTCACACAAGACACTGTGGATAAAAATCGTGAATGGCATCGTGCTTAGCAATATATTTTTGGTTTAAGCCTATACTTAATTTTTCTTTAAGACATTCGTAGTTTTTTTATAAAAGTAAAAACATTTTAAGATCGTTATTTTTTACTGTTTTCCTCAAAAAACAAATTTGTCCTTGCGGGACAGGAAGACATCCTTTTTTTTCTTAAAATTTTTTTTGAGTGATCTTGACAACCCAATGCAACTTTTGAGACCTCTAAGAATGTGAAATTCGAACAAAAATTGTAATTCGATACGCCCTATTGTATACCGGCTCGATGGCGCCTTTTGAAGGTTTCGCCTTCTCGAATATAATAAAAAACATCCTGTATGTTAAATAATCACATAAGCATTATAAAATATTCACCCTACCAACCCATACTATCCCTTTTGTTTTGAATGGCCGTGTATAGTTTATATACTAGATGATATACCCGGTTTTACTCGAGCGAAAAAAATGTAAAATTTTGATATTTATTTGATAAATTTTTTTTTTTTTTGCTTATTTTTATTCATTTTGTATTTTTGTAATTTTGTTTGCATAAAAAGTAATGGTGTAGTGAAAGAACCAAGACAATTTCTCAATTCGTTTCTGAGTTATACTCTCAAATACCCCTTTAAACACTGCCACGGCAACAACAGCGCCACCTACCGGGTAGCTTTACCTAAACTTTAGACGTAAACCATATACAAACCCAGCCGCACGCACACACACCAAATTTCATCAGAACCGGTGCAGTCGCTTAGGAGGAGTTCAGTGACAAAGCCATGCACAGAAGAACTTTGTGTATAAAGATAATATTTCCTGTATAAACCTTTATCCAATATCTTTAAATTCAAAGATATTCTTCATAAGATATTGCAAAACAAAATTATACTAGGGTTATTCACGATGCGGTGTAAACGATCTAGCAAAATTATGCAAATGCAGAGGCGTAACAAATGAAAATGAGTACAATATTTTATTGTAATTGCAAAACGTGCAAAAAAATTTTGCAATTGCTAGGATACAAGACTATTTCAAACGGATCGTGAACAACCCTATTGTTTTATAATTGTAATACGTCTACTTTTATACTAACAGGTTTTTACAGTATCCCTTGTCTGAAGTTTAAAAGTCAATAATCAAATTTTACCCAACTTACTTAAACAGAGCCATAATCAAATCCATTTAAATCCAATAAGCCTACTCTTCCGGCGTCCGTGGCGTAGCTGGTTAAAGTGCGTGGCCGCTATATCAACGAACTTGGAGACCCAGGTTCGAACCCCAGCAGCGACAGAAAATTATTTGAATTAAAATAATTTTTTTTAAGTGGGCGTGTCACGGTCATTACTGCAAAAATTTTCTAGCCAAATTACTTCATCCTATTGTGTACCCAACCAAATTCATTACTACAGCTAAATCATAAAATTCTCACGCCCAGTTTTTCATGGGTAGGCGTTCGAACTTTCCTGTTGACTACTATTTTTGTAACATACTCATTTGTCTATATATCCAGCACCATCTTCCTTCCAAATATTATAAAATTTTTATGTTTTATTATCATGTTAGTCTTAGGGTCTTCAATTAAAACTCCATATCCGTGTACATATAAATACTTATACTTATTACACACACGTTTGGTTAAGTGAACGTTTCGCTACCATTTTTTTTTTTTTATACAATCCTTATAAGACTGCTGACCTATTTATATGCTGAGATTCACTCTCTAAATTTTGGTAGTACCGCTTTTATAGCCGTTTTAAGTACATTTCCAACACGAGTGCTGAAGTTTCCTCTGAGCCATCAGAAGTTCCACTTTAAGACTAGAGAAAGGAGATGCATAGACCTTGCACAGGAGATGTATTCTTATTATTTTATTCGATTGATTTTGAATCCAATTGATCTCTTGTCAATTGTTATTTCTGGCTTCTCTTAATTTGTCGTAAATGTCTTTTGTCATTTAAAAAAGATTTTCGTGCTGAGGACTCTTATATGAGTCACAACCAAATTTTGTTTTGGAGCCAAATCGAAAGTTTTAAGGAGGTTTTTTTGTACATTACACTTGCTCTAAATAAAGCACTTAAATCCTGCTAATTTATCAAAACAAGTAGGTATACTAGCTATAAGCTACTTAGACATTCTGTCATGAAAGTGAACAGTATAGAATTAGGAATTTAGTCTCTAAGCGACATAGCCTCTCACGCAAGGATTAAACAAAATTATCCAGATTTGAAAGGTTAAACAATGGTTTGAAGTAGGTTACAAGCTGGGTTTGAATAAATATACACGCCTATTGATAATGTTAAATAAAAGTCTTGTTGCATGAATCACTTAGTTATTTAAAAAAAAAGAGAAGAAAATTATTCGAAAGGATTTAGCATTGAATTTTAAGCCTCGAGGATATATAAGAGATTTGTTTGCAAATATTGTCACGTTGGCGGTGTTGTAGTTATAGCTTTGAAAGAAAAGTAGTGCCAGTGCCTTACAAAAGAATCCGTATATCATCTGCAATCGTCAACGAACAATAAACACTTTTCTTAGAATTTGTGCTCAGCTCAGTGAATGAAAGTAAAAGTATTCCTACAAGACCAGATAGGGTGCATTTAAGATTTGCATATCCTGTTGTTTTCTATGGGCATTGTGACATGTTACGATGTATGCAGGGCTAAAAATTTTAGGGTTAAGCCTATTATCTGGCTTAAGTAAGCCAAACGATGCAAGCTGCAATGTAATAGTTTATCTAACAAATTGTTCTGAAATGTATTTGGTCTGGATTTGCATTGACAAGAAAAACATTTGAATTAAAGACGATAAGAGTTGTGCTTCAACAGAATTTTACAGATATCACTTGTTTGATCCTTGGCCGACATGCAGAGTGGACGCACGCTCTGAAGGATCGAATTGCAGTTCTGCTGCTTGGAAATTCCTGGAAGAAGGATTGCATTTTGTACTGTGCATCTTTAAATATGAAAGATGCTATTGTTGTCCTTTGAAATTAAGAAGGATTATGAGTAATTTGCTGTGTAAATAACACATTTTGTTATGATTTTAAGAATTGTTATGGAAAATTACATGTTTTGGATATTTTTATAAATTTTTTAAAACTGTTTTCGAAATGAACTTGTAGTAGAAAATTAAACGAAAAAAAAGAGTGTAAAAAATTAAATTTTATCTAAATTTGAAAACTTGGAGAATGCCGATGCATCAGAATATAGAATTGGACAAAAAAAGGCTAAAGTTTTTTATTTTAGTTTTTATGGCTGTCCATAAAAAATTTTTTTTTCTTAAATTCTTGATGCTCAAAATCCCAGAATTTTAAAAATAAATTAGTAAAAACAAGTTTTTTCAAAATCGGTTCACCCATAATGGAGTTATGACGTTTTCGGCTTTATGGAAATTCTTTTTTGTATCTTCAATAGAGTGTATCGAATTGTATGGGGTTAATCTAACCCCCCGGTAAATATTCCGGTGCCAAAATTAAATTATATGTAAAAATTATTTTGATTGGTAATGTTTTTTTTTGTTTTTGTCTTAACCAATTTTGGTTCGTACCCCAAATTGCATTTTTCTACATTTTTTTAGCAACTTTTGTACTGGAGACCATCTAATAATGGTTGATTAAAAAAGAAAATAAAGCTTATCAATCAACTCTTTGTACATTAAAACGTAGAATTGCAAATTTTCATCCCATTTGACAAATACTCAAACGATATTTGACCGTTTTTAAAAGTAAATAAATGGGTTTATTTTTGTTTAATGCAAAAGTAGAGTACATTTAAGAATTCTTTGCGTAAACAAAATAAGAACGAAGAATTCTTTTTTTAAATCCTATATAGGACGCTTTTAATTTCGAATCTTGACTTTTTTGAACAGCCCGAAAGAGGTGGGTCATATTTTACACTCTAATTAGGTTTTAAATCTTTTGAGTGAAGGCGTAAGATTGCCTCGCTTATATTTTTATATGATATACATACTTTCTGAAAATATTGACTGTCGATTGTTCTTAGAACGTATTCTGTTTACCATTCCATCCAGGCAAATCAGATTTTATAATTTTTTTTTATACAACATTGTAAGGTAAATTATGCTCTATATTAACCTTTGACCAGGGCATTGTAACTTTTTAATAATTTATCTGCCAATCGTGAGATAGATTTGTCTTTACCAAAAAATATTTTTGAAGATTCTATTTATAATATATTTTAAGTTTAGTTATAAGAGCTTTAATAATGTTTTAGCTTAAACATTTTGTCATTTTTTATTATAGTCTGTAGTCTGAGAGGATTATTTTTTCCATAATTGAAAATTAATCTTAAATGAAACATAATCTTTAATCAAAATGATAACAAAATCCTTAATGCTTTGAACATTTCAAATTTCTAAGATAGCTTAGAGGATGTAGATTATATTCCGAAGGAGTTCAACGATATAAAGTTATAATGTTTCAAAAACAATGTTTGAATTGAAATTTTTTTCAAATCAATTTTGTTTTTATTAATTTTCGAAACAAAATTAGAAGATATCTCTGAAAATAATGAATAAAATTTAAAATTTACAAAAAATTTAAATTTAGCCATTTTTTTTTCTCCTGAGGACTTCTAGAAAGCCATTTTATTTTAAATTCTGGACGTTAAATACGTTTAAAATCTTTTAAAAAATTATAATATCGGCATTTTTTTAGTATAAATTGAGTAATGAACGGGTTATGATGAATTTGAATATGTAAAGAACTACTTACTATTGCTTTATTAAAATCAATATAACAAAAGGCGGATAACGATGATATTGAAAATACTATAATTTTCAAAGTCATTCTTAAAATACGAAACAAGCAAAGGTAAAGACCTAAGCACTCATATAAAATGTGATTTTTATACAAATCCTTGACGTTGAAAAACTTTGAAAACTCAAATCTAGGTTGTCTTCTACTGTTCCTGTCCAATTCAACGACATCTGTATCATTATCCTTAAATACTATTATTAAGAGTCCTACTGCGACGAACATAAAAAAAAAATCTAGCCATCAATATATTAACTCCATGGATGGCATGGCATTCAAAGTATGTTGTCAATATTAATAAAATATATGTTTCTGTCAATTCAGAAAAAAGTGTACAAACAACAAGCAAAGCAAAACGGGGCAAAAATATTAAGACATGTGTCGGTGTCAAGCAGAACGTTAAGAAATCACTTTTTACAGATAGTGTTTTGCTCTAGTGCTATAGCTGTTGTTGTTGTTGTTGTTGTTATCCTTAGCATAGTACACGTTAACTATAACACATACGCTCTTTGTATAGAAAGCAAAAATGAGACATTTTTTCCCAAAAACAACAAAAACTAAAAGTGTCGTCAGCAACACTTGGAATCATCCTGCCGCGCTGCATCCTTATGGTTATTTAATAATAATTGTTTTTTTTTTTATGAATACCTTATTTGAACTTCTTGGAATTTTGTAGAAAGAACGATTTCCGGTCTTCAACGGGGGGAAATAAAAAGGAAGCGCGCAAAGGGTGTTCAGTGTTCGTTAGATAAGCAGAAGCTGTTACTTATTAGGTGCCAAGTTTAGGGGTAGACCATGATGAATGTTTAGTATTGAACAGTAGCAACCTTAACTGAAAAATAGTGGCATTTTAATTAACTAAGAAGTTGTTTTATTTTTTGAGTTTTTTTTTTAGGTGGGGAGGGTAAGTTATGAATGTGACAGTCAGGAGATATTTTTCGGGAGGCTGCCATTGTAATTGTTAAGGAATTGACATTTTGGTATGCGCACGTGTTTGTTGCTGAAATATATGGGGGGGGGAAAAAAGTGAGTAAGGCATTGGTACATGACAGTTGTTAACCTTTCGTAGTGACACATTAGCAAGCTCTCAATCAAAATTATAACGAAAAAATGCCTTTTTTATCTCAAAGGAATTTAAAAAATTTTTGGAAAAATAGCAGTTAATTCTTAAAAAAAAAATTCCCTTTGCGGTGAAGCAATAATAAGAACAAACACAGAATCCATTTAGTTCTTCGAAATAGAGTTTACTATAGAAACAAATTTTTTAATACTACCTTCTTGCACCTCCGACACCACGGATTCAACACCTTCGCCAGCATCAAAGCGAAAAGTTTTACAAAAAACCCCAAAAGGATGCCGACAATAAGTTTAAGGTCGCTACTCTCTGACAATGAATACCAGCAGATTAAATAAGGTGTTCATATTATATAGTTGTTTTTGTTGTTCTTATTGTTGTTATTGTTGTTGTTGTTGCTTTTCGTCGGTTAGCTGGTGTCACATAACCGCACCACAGCATGTGACTGCCTTAGCTTGTAGGGAAAGATTGTTTTTAATCCTTTGAAATCCTTTTTAATATGTATCACAAAACACGTCGACTACAAAGACATCCACAACATTGGAATCGTGTTTCAGTCAGGCCCTCTTGTATTCTTTGTTTTGGCTAAATACATGTAATCCTTCCACCTACAAAGGAGAAGTATTTAGAAAAGAAAACAGATAGATATTAGTTGGGAAAGTAGCGGAGAACAGGAGCGGAAAAAGTTGTATAGTATTTTTTTATAGGTACTTAGCCGAAGTTCCTTCGGGTAGAGTTGCCACTCGTGTTGAATTTCTACTTCACGGGCCTTAAACTTCTACATAATATTCACGGAGAGTAAAAACACCGAGTTAGGGCGCTCGATTTGATAGAATGACGAATATCTCAGAAGCTTGATCTTATCTGAAGATATTACCTAAATATGAGAACAAACTTTCTTATTAAAACAACATTCATGGCATTTAAATTATTTAAAAAAGAGACAACTAGGCGAACAACTTATTTGAATACACGAACAGTAACGTTGCATCACTCTCAAGTCAACAGCTACCTGAAAGTACTTCGCAGTAGAAAGGTTTTTGTCCTCATCGTCCTACCCGATCAGCGAGAGAAGGGCTTCTTGATCAATTTGGTTAATCACGCGCTCCTTTCTAATAATGTTTGCTCTACACGATGGAGCTCTCGCCCTCGTTGATTGCATTTCCGGTGCGTGGGTGCAAACCGAGGTATTCGATATGTCTTGTGAGACATTTTATGTTAAGCTATTGCTGATTGCAATAAGCAAACCTTATTTATGAACAAGAAGGACTACGCTTCAAGTCAAAATCGAGAAAAGACAAAAGCAAAAGGAAACCGACAACAATGTTTTTTTATGCATATAATACATTCCGGATCTACAAGTCATCTGGATCTACAAGATTTTCGTTGCCATCATGAAATATAAGAAGGAGGACATCACTATCGTGTTGACGGAATTCGTATTGCCTTCAACCTTAAAGTATAAGTATGGCAAAGTCTTGCTGAAAACTTTACTTCTGACGATTGATATTCATCTTCCATAGCATATCGTTGTCTTTAAAGGCCATAGATATTGTATAGGTTAGGTGTTGTAAGGGGATCACCATAATGATGAAGCTGTCATTGTTGTTAAGAACTGAGACCCCGATGGACCACTCATAATGTTAATTTTCAAAATGATACCAACTTCCGATAGAAGTCGCTTCTATACATTCGATTGTATGTTATCTGACTAAGTTACCACAGGTCAAAAGTACCGCATCATGAGGATTAACTATTATATTGTACGAGTATATCGTCTTGATGATCGGTCCTTACATCAAAAATATTGAGAATATGGACTCCCGTGGACGGCCTCGGTAGTCGAAAGGTAGCACGCTTGACTACCACCCCAGAGGAAATGGGAACCCTGGCCAAGTATAACTACTCCCTTCATTTCTAATCAATTGAAATTAAAAAGTATCAAGTAAAGGGTGATTTTTTAGCAACTTTCTTTTTCGTGTAACATGTTACTGTTAAACATGTTCAGTTTGGTCTATACTTTCACTATGAATCGACTTACAAACGAACAACACTTGCAGATTTTTGAATTTTATTATCAAAATTCATGCTCGGTTAAGAAAGTGCATCGTTCACTTCTTCCATTTTATGGTCAGTTTGGGCAACCTTCTGAGGTGGCTATTCGGAATCTTGTGACTAAATTTCGCACCAAATTTACATTACTGGACATTTAACCACCAACACGCATACGTAGAGTGTGGACAGAGAAAAATATCGTAGCTGTATCCGCCAGTGTTGTTACTGACCATGAATTATCGATTCAGCGCCGTTCGTAGCAATTGGGCTTATGTAACTCCACTACGTGGAAATTTTTGCGGAAGGATTTGGGTGAAAAACCTTTTAAAATACAGCTGGTGCAAGAATTGAAGCCACACGACCTACCACAACGGTTAACTTTTGGTGAATGGGCGCTGGCAAAGTTGGATGAAGATTCACTTTTTTATCGGAAAATTGTGTTCAGCGACGAAACTCGTTTCTGGTTGAATGGATACGTGAACAAGCAAAATTGCCGTATTTGGTGTGAAGTGCAGCCAGAAGCATTACAAGAACTGCCAATACATCCCGAAAAATGCACTGTTTGGTGTGGGTTATGGGCCGGTGGCAGCATTGGACCGTACTTTTTCAAAGACGATGAAAGCAGGAACGTTACTGCGAATGGCGAGCGCTACCATGCGATGATGGAAGAGCTGGACTTGCCTGATATGTGGTTTCACCAAGACGGTGCCACATGTCAGTACGGTAAACAGTTTATTTCCTGTTCGGGACCGGTCAATTGGCCGTCTAGATCGTGCGATTTAACGCCTTTAGACTAATTCTTGTGGAGCCACGTTAAGGCTCATGTCTATAGAGACAAGCCCGCAACGGTTGACGCACTGGAAGCTAATATTGAAGAATTTCTTCGTGAGATACCGGCCGATATGTTGGAGAGAGTTTGCCAAAATTGGACCCAGCGTATGAACCATTTGAGGCGTAGCCGCGGTCAACATTTACATGAAATCATCTTTAAACATTGAATTATATAGATCGTTCTATTGACTCAAATAAAGATTTCATACATTTCTCTAAATTTTATGTGTTTTTTTTTTTAAATCAAATCCGAAAGTTCTTAAAAAAATCACACTTTATAACTCTGAACGTTGTAGTGGATGGTATCGAAAGTTTGTGAGTGGATAGCTGAGTAGCTTGAATTAACTGAGGTAAATGCATAACACTTGCCCCAAATTCAAATCCACATGTTTCCTATGGTTTTCTGTAGAGCTTAAAACATCCTCCACATGTTTAACTGGATTGCCTCTATCTTCTCACTAATCACCTCATTTCGTACCAAGGCAGAATTGACTCAGTAAAAAAAAAAATTTGCCAAAAATCCTCAAAGCTCTTAAGCGCTTGCTATACGGCTGACATATACCAGAACGATCGGGTTATTCGATTCAGTCGGCACTGGACTTTACTTAATTTTGAATTAAACAGAGTCCACTATCCGTTGTTGTTAGTTGGAAGGGACATGACCGATGAAATTATATATGGATTTTGCTTCAGTGCAAGCTGATGTTGGGGTATCCATCGTTGAGGTAACCAAATCATTCCAACAGCTCTACGTTGCTTGTATGGTTCAGGTATTACAACTTTTCCTCGTTAGATGGAATCCGTGTACTTGTCCAAGATCCTCGAAGTGGCATCTATGGTGTGCCACCACGTCTATTAAAGACATCGTGATAATGTCTTTGATGAGTCTCAAGTCGACGGTACACCCATATTTGTCACCTAGGATTTCGTTCCCGTCAACAAATCCCTCTGTTTTAAAGCTGATTTACTCGTACGTTCCTGATTTACTTGTACGTTCCAATACCAGTGGCAAAGCCTTCCTACAATGCGTATTTGATCATTGGCAGGTTTTGCCCGAAGGTAATTGGGAGCCATTCTCCTATTATATTGGGCAGGATCCAAGTAAGCGTTAGGATCTCAAGGAAGCTCTCCTCGAACTTTCCTAAAACTTCGACAACTTGTAATCGATGTAAAATCAGAACAAAGTTTTAATCTTTTTTAGTATGATAAACATGACAGAAAGATTTTAATCTAGATCTTTCTTCAAAGTTCTTTACACTGTCCCATATTGAAAAGAACAGCAAAAATCAAAATCTCGCTGGAAAGCTTTCCATATCAATTCAAGGATTATACGTAAGGGTGTCTATTTGGAAGAGCAGAGTAAACGTTTTCACAAAGATGTGATGGAATGTGAACGACTTTACTAGGGCTGCCTTTTAAGCATTGCATCTAGCAATGAACGAAACAGTGGTTTATCAGTGAAAATTCTTATATTGTTATTCAAAGTATTCTCCATGATGATCAATATACTTTTACATTCGTCTGAACCAATTTTCGAAACAAAAATAGGGTTTTGAAGGCCTCAACGGCCTGTTCGGGCGTCGAAACACACTCGCCACGCATTTGTTTCTTAATATGAGGTGGCAAGAAGAAGTCATTGGATGCCAAATCGGAGTTGTAAGGTGAATGAGCCATTAATTCCACGTTTTGAGTGTTCAAAAACTCTTTTTTTTGATCTAATGTATGGAAACTATTAATGCCGTGGTGGGGAATAATCTTCCTTCAGTGGTTAGTTTTCCATAATTCCTCGAAGACTTCCGACAGACAAATGATTGTGTAGCATTGTTCGGTTGCGACATGACAACTATACAGTCTCCGGACAACTATTGTCGGATTTTGCTCATTTTGAAAGATCCAAATAGTGGATTGCTGCTTTATTTCGGGGGTTCATAAGCGTAGACCCAAGATTTGTTACCTGTGTTGATGTCGTAGACTTGTTTCGAACCACCCCCGGTGTTTTTTTCAGCATTTCCCTGACCCAATCGACACGAGCCTGTTTTTGAACAAACGTCAAATTATAAAAGTCTTCTTAATGCTTCCTAATACTAATGCCCAAGGATGACTTCATCTCACGGTAAACATTCCAGTCTGCTTCTAACAGTTCACGCACAGCATAGATGTTTTCTGTACAACAGTCGTTTTCTGGCGATTTTCACGAAATTCGTCTTGGAGAGAACGAGGACCACGCTCGAACTCATTGAAACAGCATTTTACAATCGCACTTAGTTGATCGATGCATTATTCTCTTTTCAATCCACACCGAAAATCGAAAAAAATCATCACCCGAAAATGTTCACGTGTTAATGCCATTTTTTGCTGGCATACAATTTTAAAACCACTGGAAACACCAAAACTTTGTGAGTAAGTTTTTCTGGCAATGCTTTGTGTTGCCGAGGCGCAAGACTTAAAAGGCAGCCCTCGTACCAGGGGCACTACACTGTGTAGATTATCAAAGATACAATTTAGGGTCTTACAGGAGAAATTCAGTAGATACAAAGAATTAAGGAATGAAAAATAAATTTTAAACATTACTTATTCTAAATACATTTCCCAATTTTTAGAAGATTGATTTTATGTGTGGTTAGTAATCACATTTCAAGGAACAAGGGTGTATGGTAAGCGGAACCTGCGATTACTTTAATAATTTTAATATTTTACAGATATTATTTCAATAATTGAATCAATTTATATTCGTTTTCGTTTTAAGTTCTCATCTAGAAATTTTCATATAAAAGTCATTATCTTCCATATAGATATGGTATATGCTCCATTGCGAAATCCGGACTATATTTCTTTTATTGCAAGAAAGGCAAGATAGTGCACGATCTCATTGCAAGGCATTACCATGTGTAGAAACTTAGCCAAATTTTTCAATTAAAAATTTGACTGTTGTATGGGAGATGCCTCGACAATATTTTTTGGGACAATCTTATTATCGTTATATCGGTTATCGTTCCCAATTTTAAAACTGCAACTTCTATATGTGGCAAGCAATAGCATTTTAGATATGGGACTTGTATGGGAAGTGGCACGTCCTATTGTCTAAAAGTAAAAGTGTCTCAAAGTAAAAAGCTTGGAAGGCTCAATACTTATTAAAGTCGTCGAACTCCTCGATGAATATCCAAAATGTTTCATTGTATTGTTGGAATGGACAATGTGGGCACCAGGCAGATACAAAACAATCGTATTTTGCAGCGTGGGTTGAGTGCAGTCCTTATGGACAAGAACACCATGATGATCAAGGCTATCCGCGGGCATTTGGAACACAACGCTCAGCTTGAAAAACTGTTGTCTCACATCAGTGGCGGATCTACATACGGGCTGAAAGGGCTTAAGCCCCCCTCCCCCCTTGGAGAATTTTTTGTATGGAAAAAAATGAAAAAAGTCCAAAGAGACGTTTCAGCCCCCCTTTGTCACACAAAAGTGTAGTTTTAGCCCCCCTCCCCTTTAGCGAATTCTAGATCCACCACTGTCTCACATCAAGGGTACTGTTGGTTTCGTGTTCACTAAGGGCGATTTGGCAGAGGTAGGCGCCAAACTTTCGAAATCGAAAGTGCGTGCTCCAGCACGTAATGGTACAATTGCTCCATTGCCAGTTATTATTCCAGCCCAAAACACTGGCTTAAGCCCCGAAAAGATTTCTTTCATCTTTCATTACATAAAAATAAAGCCTTGTCCATGCCAACCAAAATTTCGAAGGGTACACTTGAAATCATCAACGATGTGCCAATCTTAAAGCCTGGCGATAAAGTTGGTGCTTCTGAAGCCACTTTGCTAAACATGTTGCACATCTCGACGTTCTCATATGGTTTGCTGATCAATCAAGTCTACGACTCTCGTTCGATCTTCTAGCCGGAGATCTTGGACAACAAGCCCGAAGGCTTGCATACCAAATTCAAGCTGGTGTTGCCAACTTGGCTTCAGTCTGTTTGCAAATTGGTTATTCAACCAGCGCATCGGCACCACACAGCGTTGCGAACTGCTTTAAGAAATTGTTATTTTGAGCTAGTCCTTTGAGAACTTAACTCCACTCCTTGTATATGCGACTAAGCTTTTAACTTATAGTATTCCCTGGTAAATTCTCTACACTTACACTACGTTCAACTTTGCAAACAATCACCTAGGAGTAGCTTAATTTCCACATTAACGCAAAAAAAAAAGGATTCCCACAACGACCATCGGATTAAACTTCACGGCCAAGACAAGTTTTACGTTTATTATTTCAGGATTACTTTTTATGTTTATCAACAAAAAATTATGCCCAAAAATTAAGAAGCTGAAGATTTTTACTCTTCATTAAATAAGGTTCGGGATGAACATTTAAAGAATTGCACTGGCTTAGCAACAAAGAAGAGAACTTAGCAAGGGACGAGAGGAATTAAGCATTTTTTATGCATATTACAGGAACATTTTAAGTGCGGCAGGACAGAATAAGCAGGACGGGATAAGCTGGACAGGACAAGCACTGGATACGAAGTAAAATCATGTGCTTGTGCAAGTAATCCTGATGTTATCCTTTAATGTTGGCATAAAAAAGTAGTGAAAGTAAAATTTAGTTGGTAACGAAATTAATTTGCATTGCTTGAGACCAAAAAACAAAAACAAAAATAAATGCAAAGAAATTGGAATAAACGCGAAGGATATAAAAAAAATGAGGAAAAGTAGAGGGAGCTCTATGGATAAGACAGAAATCTATAAATTTACAAATAATGCTTAGAAATGCGAGTTGCTTGCATTGAAGAAAATAAAAACTTGTTGTCAACAACTGAGGAACAGTTCAGCAAATCTCCACAACACTCTTAATTGTTTAACCTTAAGAATGCACCTACAACTCCTCTGGCATAAAAAAGTCTTTTTAAAAATGCGTTTGTATCCAGCTTAAAATCCTTTTTCTCTTATCCGCACAAAGGTTAACTAACAACAAGTGTTAAATGTGCTCAAATTAAACACCTTCGAAACACTCTTCCGCTTCATCACCTCATAATATCCTTTGCTCTCTTCTTTTTTTTCTAAACATGTCTTGAAAAACCATCATAAATAGAAACATAAACATCAAAGGCGTTCCACACGATGTAACACATTAAAAGTACCTTAAAATTTCTTTAAGTCTCTAACTGATCCTCCCTTTTCTTGAACGTTACTTCATTTCTTCAAACCTTTCTTAACCCTAACCCCAGTGTAACCCTTAAATAGCAGCAATGTTGCGGCAACCTTAGAACCTATTGTCAAAGGTGATTTTTTTATTTCATATGTTTTTTATTCAGTATCCCTAAAATGATGCCTATTCTTTGACCTTTATTTTCCCTGTATATCGTCTAAAATATGTGCATTGAATGAAAGGATTTCGCTGAAGGTTAAATCGACGATCAGCTTTTTTATTCTTATAAAAATCAACTGACTTAACCTCAATTTTTCATCGCATTCTGTTTAGTTTACTTTAATGAAAGGTTTTACTTGTTTGGGAAAGTGTTTTTATCCCTTTAATGAAAGGATTTATTTTCTTTATTGTTCAGTTTTTTTTTATTCACATTTTGTTGATTTTGATCGTTTTTGTTTGTAGGTGTTTTGATTTATTGCCTCTCGTCATTGTCATCAAATTCAATTCGGGGATTGACAAAAAGAATTTAGGAACAAAAACTTTTGTTACACTTAAGCTATAAAAAGGTTTTGGGTCCAATTTCTTAAGAAGCTACTTAGAACATATTGAACATAAGATTATTCTATACGTAGGAATATCCAGAAGGGTTCTTTGGTTCTAGTCATTTATATGGTAAATAACACAAAAACCGAAACTTTACAAAATTCTCGAAACCCTTGTAAACTCGAAACCCTTTCCTTGCCATGTCTTACAGCTTATCTCTGGTTCTACTTATTCGATTTGATTAAGTTTGCTGTAATGTGGGCTACCAGTTTTTGGTTGGTTGGTTTTCCTCATTGGTTTTCCTCAAAGAATTTTTTAAAAAAGTTGGCGTCCAAAATGGCTAAAATGGCTTTTTTCCACTGCAAGAAACGGTTCCAATGCTTTTAACTTTTTTTTTTAGATTTTGAAATAATTTTGGTGGAGTCCGTTTTCAGAAAACTAAATAATAAATATGTCATTAGTTCCCTTCATTTTAAAGTCATCAATTCGAAGATAAATTGTCGACCATGGGACACGCTTCCCATTAGGATTCAACTTTGTTTATATTTTCATGTCGTATGTAATGTCATATTTCATGTCATATGTCATGTCGTATTTTATGTCAAGTGTCGTGTCATATTTCATGTCATGTGTCAAGTCATATGTCATGTCATACGTCACGTCATATATCATATCATGTTTCCTTCATATTAAAGTCATCAATTCAGAAATAAATTGTCGGCCATGGGGCACGCTTTCCATTAGGATTTAACTTTGTCTATATTTTCATGTCGTATGTCATGTCATATTTAATGTCATACGTCATGTCATATTTCATGTCATATGTCAAGTCATATGTCATGTCATACGTCGCGTCATATGTCATGCCAAGTTTCCTTCATATTAAAGGCATCAATTTGGAGATAAATTGTCGGTCATGGGGCCCGCTTTCCATTAGGATTAACTTTGTCTATATTTTCATGTCGTATGTCATGTCCTATTTCATGTCATATGTCATGTCATATGTCAAGTCATATGTCATGTCATACGTCACGTCATATGTCATGCCAAGTTTCCTTCATATTAAAGTCATCAATTCGGAGATAAATTGTCGGTCATGGGGCCCGCTTTCCATTAGGATTCAACTATGTCTATATTTTCATGTCGTATGCCACGTCATGTCATGTGTCAGGTCATGTGTCAGGTCATGTGTCATGTCATGTGTCATGTCATGTGTCATGTCATGTGTCATGTCATGTGTCATGTCATGTGTCATGTCATGTGTCATGTCATGTGTCATGTCATGTGTCATGTCATGTGTCATGTCATGTGTCATGTCATGTGTCATGTCATGTGTCATTTCATGTGTCATGTCATGTGTCATGTCATGTGTCATGTCATGTGTCATGTCATGTGTCATGTCATGTGTCATGTCATGTGTCATGTCATGTGTCATGTCATGTGTCATGTCATGTGTCATGTCATGTGTCATGTCATGTGTCATGTCATGTGTCATGTCATGTGTCATGTCATGTGTCATGTCATGAGTCATATCATGTGTCAGGTCATGTGTCATGCCTTGTGTCAGGTCATGAGAGGCAACAAGAATATATTTTAAGCAATATCTTTCAATGCTTGTAATCACTTAATGTTCGACCATTTCTAATGATCTTTCCATAAGGTAAGTTCTATTACGGATATCTCTGAGATGTATGTCAAGAATTCTCTCCAGCATTTTAAGAACGATCGATCTAATAAGTCTAAGGTCTTAAGCGAGTTCGTGATCCCGCTTCCCTACCTTCGGAATGAAGATTATATTTACTCTGCTCCAGCTTTTTGGAGTATCGTTCAGGCTTAAACAGTCTGTAAATATTGAAATGAGCAAAGGTGCTACTAGGTCTGACAGTTTTTGCTGCGTTGTCCACAGTGTGCTCTCAGGGCCTGGATATTATTAAGGAGAAAAGCTTTGTTTCATTCACAAAATCTTTGCTTTTGTGATAATGGAACCAATAAGTTTCATAGGGATACTTCCCAACGTTCTCTTCCTGAGAATTGCGTGCAGCCGGGACTGCATACATAATAGCAGCTATGTATACAGCCGAGAGAGTGAGCATTGAATAGGCGTTCCAGAGCTACGAGTAGAGATCGCGGGTAGCTTTCTTTTAAGCATTTAAAATTTCTTTTTAGGTTTGTCAGTTCTTCAGGCAGTGGCTCTTCTTAAAAGTTATTTTGAAGTTCTTTCTCAGTTCAGAAATAACATTATTCTATCATGCAGGAAAGGATTTTTCTTGCCCCTGTTAAAGGAGCTTTCACCATTAGGTCCTCTAAAATAAAAAAAAAAACATTAAGAAAATTATCTGTGTACTTAAAAGTTGTCTTAAGCACTAGATATGCCGATGTTTCTACCTGTATTCACACTTCCTTATCATAAAATATTCTGAAAAAAAATAAGAAGAAAAAACCTTCAGATTGTCACATTATCTCATCTCATATTCAAAATAACAAAATCACAATCAATACATTAGACTGATTGTTGCTTCCAACAGAGTTGCTTCACTTGACACATTGATATCCTTTACATTATCCTGACATGTGTTTCACAATAGACAGAACAGTAACAACAAAGATATCAGCATGTAACAAAACGAAGTTCCCACGAAACACGTAGAGCAACAAAAATCAAGCCAATGTCAAAGTCAAAGAGTCAATGAATTTCCATAATTAATGTTAAGGACACGCAGTTTCAGGAATACGCAGTGCGTACATCGTGCTTTGGTCTTCATTTTCGTCTACTGCTGCTGCTAGATAGGTGTCAAATAATATCTTTGTGCGTGTAAGTGTGCGTGTGGGTGGACAGACAGACAGACAGACAAACTATAGCACAACAGTCAGTGCACAACAGGATGCTTGGTTCGGCTGCTGACTAGCTTAACCTTAAGTACCGCTGTCCGCTCTTTTCCAACTGAACTGCGGCGACCCATAAACGAAGTGTGCGTTGATCCTTGCCAGCATATTTGATTTGGCGCTATTTACGCGAGCTAGTCCTTACGCACAATGAATCCCACGTGGAAAGAAAGAGCAGTCTTTCTTTTTTTTAATTTTAGGTTACGAAATAATATTTGTTTTGCTTAGTTTTGAAATTTAAGCGCAACATTTTTCGTTTTTCCCAGGACATCATTTAGAAAAGGTTGATACATAGAAGGCATGAATTTGTATTATTTTTTCGCAGTAACACTGACAGCAGGATATGCGATGGTGATAAATGATTTTTTCACTCTTTTAAATGTCAGAGTTTGTTTTACTTTCATTAAATTTTTATTTTTGGAGGTTCTAGTTTAAATATTTGAATGATTTATGTTTTCGGGGTATTAGGCACAAGATTGATGTTCGAGAATCCTTTAAATTTTTAATTTTTTTTTTCGTAGAAGTTGGAGTAAAATAAAGACTATTCCTTGAAGCTTTAAAATTTCAAGAATTTTCTGAAATATTGTCAAGTGAAAGTGTAAAAATTTTCCCAAAATAGTTTTTATCCTTTAGTTCTAGAAAATTTTAATATAATCAAAAATTTTAAATATTAAAAATTTTCGAAAATTTCATAACGGTGACGAAAATCTCCCTAAAATATATATTTGCTCCGAAACACAAAAATAGTATCAAAAAACAAAAAGCACCAACCCAGCGTCTATGTAAATCCAGGCAACTCCGACCCGACAATCAAATAAAAAAATTAAGACGTAAATAACTGTAAGAAAAAGGGGCAGCAAAAAACATTTATTCCACACATATGAGCAGGAAATAGCCCAATACATATATAATACAAAAGAAGAAAAAAAAAACCACACAAATAAATATGTATAAAATTTTTATCCAAAAGAAATGTTCATCTCAAGTGACACTGACGACGGCTAGAAACAAAAAAAAAAAAAAAAAAAAAAGAAAAATTTAAATTTATGCTTAAGTGTCTAAAACAGAAACATTTCATTTGTCACATAAACTATAAGAGTGCGGGACATATTAACAAATCCAACACATCGCGCTCTCCGAACCCCTAAACTGCACCCTCCCCCCGACCACCACTTTGCCACTTCACAGACAACCACAACTTCAATGTCAGAAAACATTTTTTATGTTTATTTTCGAACTTATTTTTACTTCTACGATATTCTTTAAAAATCAACATTCAGAAAGGGGGATAATCAAGCCCCAACCATGCACACGTGCAGCGTGTGCCGTGTCACATACGCACACACTCCATACTTACACTCCCACTTCTATTTCCACTTATACTTTCAATTCCACTCCCACTTCTACTAATCTAATGTTTAGTGTCGTCGACCCTCATCTGCATGATTTTTATATAAATTTTAACCCAAAAATATGTCTTTTTCCTTGTTTTATGTTTGTGTGTAGCTTTTCTTCCCCCCTCTCCCTCAAAAAATTCCAAAAGTTCTAAAAACAACATTTTATGATAAACCATGTGTGTTGTTTCTTAGCTTTATCCCTGTGTATGTATGTGTGTTTGTGTTGCTTTTATAATTTCTTATTTTGTTTTTTTTTTCTTTTTTTTTGTGGAAAATCTTACCAGTGTAGACCATAAACTACATTTGTATGTGTAGCGCATAAGTTAGTCATTGGTTCGTGCACTTTTTCTTTCCCCCTTTTTTTACCCCATTGTCCGGAAAGAGTTTCTCGAACAAAAAATGGCATTTAAGTACTTGGAGTAGTGTGCTGAAGATAAGGGCAATGGGCGGAGGCGGAAGTTACAGCGGCAGTAGAAGAAAGGCGTGCATACTTAATGTTGTCAGTGAACTCGTTGTACACTGATAAAAATATAAAAATTTCTTATGAAAGTTTTAATCGAAAGAGTTTTTGAAAGAATTTTAAATTAAAAAAATAATTATTTAAGTAAAAAAATATTTTTAATATACAATGTTTTTAAAACGAACTAAAAAGTATAAAATAATTTCTTCAAGAGTGGGGCTTTTAGTTCTCCTAAAAAAGGTGGGGCGTATGCTAAAGAGAATAGTAAGGAGTGTTGTTGACAATTCTAGTTCGTTAGTGAACAAATGATGATCCTTGACTGTTAGGATAGAAGTCCTTGCATGGATGGTAGATTCCAGTTTGCAGATAACTATTGTTCTGAATTATTTTTCTGAATAAGTACGAAATAAACCCTTAAACACATTTTAAGTTTTGCCTTATTTCTGGCATTTAAGTTGAATTTTCAGCTTTGATGTATTCAAAGACTTATAATAGAATTTTATGAAAAATTTTTTTGTGGAAAATTTTAACCCGTTATATCCTTGTTTTATGGGTATTTTTGCCTTTTATCATAAAAAGGGCAAAAAAGACCCATAAATTCAGAAGTTAGGGAGTTAAAATGTTCCACAAAAATATTCCTCGTAGTATTTTACATAAATCCTCAGAACACATTCTATACCCAAAATGTGAGGATAACATGATTTCCTATGCCGATTCATTCCAGACTCTACCAGAATTCATTGTCGGAACATTGTTATTTTTTTTTCGTGTTGAACAGTGTAATTATTTCCTGGTTTTGAGTCTTCTGTAAAATTTACAATACATTTTGAAAGTTTTATGTTTTTTCAGTACAAAATTTGTTTAAAAAACCGAAATTGCACCACAAATATTAAAAATGAAACAAAAAAAAAAACAAACCGGATTTTCATTGACATCGTTGAGGCTTGAACCAACAACAACACGATTACAAACTAAATTCCGTGTGCTCTGCGCTATACAAAAAACTTACACAAAAAACTATTCTAAATAGCAATAAATCAAGCTACTTTTTAATAAAATAAATAAAAAAATTTTATTGAAACTACATTTTTATAAAAAATAAATAAATAACTGGCCATTTCAGTTCATAAAAAAAAAAACAACAAAATTCGTCAACATTCTCGAGGCTCGAACTCACTACCTAGCGTCTATAAATCGATCGCTTAGCGCTCTGAGCTACAGAACATACACGAAAATGTTTTTTAATTGTAAGTAAGGTAATAATTTCACTTCAGTTGAGAATTTTTGAAATTTAAAAATGTCAATAGCTTTTCAGTTTTTTGTTTGATTTTACATGCATGAATGTATGTACATATGTTTAAAATAATTTGCGCAGTTTTTTAACGTACAGATAAGAAAAAAAGTTAATATTGTGTTGTCATCCAGTTCTGAGCTACTTTTAAAGTTTGAAAACTCTAGGCCATTGGGAAGTTGGTTAAAAATGGACAGTGTCGGATCTAACATTTATTGTATGGGAAAAAAATCAAAAAAAGTAAAAAAATACGTTTCAGACCCACCTCCCCCCATGGCATTCAAAACTAGTTTCAGCCTCCCTCTGGCGAATCCTAGATCCAACTGTTGGTGATGTCCTGCTACTGGGAAACTGTAACGGGTAGTGAAAAATTACAGTGGTGACAGCAACGCGCGCCGGGAAAAAGCTAGTTTTTATGCAACTAATTTCAGTCCGTATGTAGATCCACCACTGATCACCAAATAGTTACTTTTACTTCCAAGGCTATTCGAAATTACAAATTTTAATTGTATGGGCGGATCCACATCTCCTTATAAAATACCCATCCCAGTTTTCTAGTAGATAAGTAGGACATTATCCAGTTTAAGTACAGTTGCCGACAGTGAGCATACAAAATAAATTACCAAATTGTAGCCTAATACGGCCAAAACCATCGGAAATATACCATTTTTATTGATTTGTGGGCGGTAAAATGGGGTGTGGGAACCTATTTTTAGTACAATTGCCGATAGTGAGCATTCAAACTAAATTACCAAATTTTAGTTTAAAACCACCAAAATCTTCTGATATATAGAAATTTTATTGATTTGTGGGCGGTAAAAAGGGGCAACCCAGTTTTAACACAGTTGCCAACAGTGAGCATATAAACTAAATTACTAAATTGTAGTCTAATACGACCAAAACCGTCGGAAAGCATATAGCATTTTTATTGATTTGTGGTGAGTAAAAGGAGGTGTTGCAAAAATTTTTTTCTAGAAAGTGTCCTTCCTTGGGCCAATACGAATCCATCAAGCTCAAAATTGTAAAAATCGAACGACCCGTTCCCGAGTTAGGCGCGCACACCCGGACGTCAGTCTCTTTTATATACATTGACGAGCAAAAGTGGAGCACTTAACTGACTTAAGAAAGCTCTTCTTTAAAAAATGTTATTCTCGAGACGTTTGGCTCAAAAGTTTTGATGAGAAATATATCTTGCTCTCTTGCTTAAAAAAATTTGAGAGATATGAAACTTGTTCGCTCTCCCTACATAGAGGTAGATGTGTTTGTGTTAGTTGTCATAAATGTTCCACTTTTGCACTCCTCGTAGTTTCTCTCTATTTTAACCGTTATTTTAATATTGATCGGTATTTTTTATAAAAGTTTTAATGCCAGTCTTAGTGTGAACGTCTTTGCTTGACAATCGATCAGAATGTTACTTTCCAAAGATCGTGAAATCTTAAATTTATTAGAAACGGGTGTTTCAATTAGAAATATTGCAAAAAAACACAATATAAGCCATACGACGGTACAAAGATTGAAAAAACTAAATACAAAATTAAAATATCTAAATCAAAATTAGGACGTAAAAAAAATTGATGATCGAACTTGCCGCCATGTTGCGAATTTGGTGATAAGCGATAATGGTGTTTGTCCGGCTGAAGCAGCAAAAAATCTTGGAGTTGAAGCCAGTGAGTGGACTGTACGTAGAAGTCTACGCAGCATAGGTTTAAAAGCTGCTGATAAGAAGAAAAACCATATATTTCACCAAAGAACTTTAACATGCGGAAGAAATTCGTCGAATAGTATAAAAACTGGTATAAACATCAGACTGGGAAAAGGTAGTTAAAAAAGTGATGTTTCAAAGTTTTTTTTTTATCAAGTTTTGTAATACTTTTGTAGGCTATAAATAAACCGTTTTGAGTCGGATGAACGGTCGTGGTATTGGAACATGAATAAAGAGCAGTACCTATCCATTCTACAAAATAATTTGCCAGCCGCTATAGGAAAAACGGGTCTTTTGTCTGAAAAAGTGATTTTTCAGCACGATAATGACCCTAAGCATACCGCTAAAATAGTGACATAATGGCTGCAGGATCAAAAGTTTTCGGTTTTAAAGTGGCCTCCACAATCGCCCGATATGAACCCTATCGAACATTTTTGGAGTCATGTCAAGTCCAAATTGACAAAATAGCCTGAAGCCCCAAAATGTGTTCACGAACTTTGGGAACGTGTATTGGACGTCTGGCAGGCAATTCCAGATGAAATGGTATCAAATTATTGCAGTAACATGCCTTCACGCATCAAACAACTTAAAGCAGCTAAAGGTTATTGGACAAAATATTAATATTTACTGTTTAATATGATTCTGTTGTTCAAGTGAAAAATTGGAACATTTGTTATGTTACATGGAATGAATTTGTTGAATTTTTTATTTTTTTTATAAAATGTTGAATTTTTTATTTTTTTTATAAAATGATGAACTCTCATTTTTGACGTAGAATACGTCATTTTCGGAGGTAAGAAGGGTGGTTGATAGTGATCAGGTGTCGGTATTTATATCACAATTTGAGCCTTTGGTGTGCCTAAAGTACTGATCCTACAATGTTGATGTTAATACTTTTTGGTCTGATTGATCCTTACTGGGAGAAAAATTCATGTTTGAACTCTCTAACTTATATAAATTTTACACAATTACATGAAATATAAAGCCAACATTTGATGTTTTTGTTTGCTTAAGTTTGCTACCTATTAATCGACAGTTTCCGATTTTATCGACAAAACCATAAAATTTGTATGGGAGCCCCCTTAAGGAGTGGTCGAAGGGAATAGGTGGCCAAGGCAAAAATGTTTCTTATGCAAAAGTTATGGGGAGTCGGTCATACATATTAACCCTCTCCGGCACTCTCTTAAAGGTCATATGCTCAGGTGTATGGAATTAATAAACAAAAAACATAAAATTGTATGGGAGCCCCCCTTAGGAGTGGTCGGAGGGAATAGGTGGTTAAAACAAAAATGTTCCTTTTGCAAAAATAACGGGGGTCGGTCATACACATTAACCCTCTCCGGCACTTTCTTAAAGGTCATATGCTCAGGTGTATGGAATTAATAAACAAAAAACATAAAATTTGTATGGGAGCCCCCCTTAGGAGTAGTCGGAGGGAATAGGTGCCAAAAACAAAAATGTTCCTTTTGCAAAAATAACGGGGGTCGGTCATACACATTAACCCTCTCCGGCACTTTCTTAAAGGTCTTATGCAAAAATAACGGGGGTCGGTCATACACATTAACCCTCTCCGGCACTTTCTTAAATGTCATATGCTCAGGTGTATGGAATAAATATACAAAAACCATAAAATTTGTATGGGAGCCCCCCTAAGAAGTGGTCGGAGGGAATAGGTGTCAAAGGCAAAAATGTTCCTTTTGAAAAAGTAATGGGGGTCGGTGATACATATTAACCCTCTCCGGCACTATTTTAAAGGTCATGTGCTCAGGTGTATGGAATAAATATTTTGCTAAATATTTTTTAAAAAAGATGTCATCAAAAGCGAATTGAATAATTCTACGTCTTGTGTTACGACATAGTCGAAACTACTGTATCTTTTTTTTTTTTATTTTCATCATAAAAATGGTATAAAAACAAAATAAAATTTATAATAATCTCTTTTAAGGCAGACTCAAAATATCTCTTTTTTTGTAAGATTTAAGTGATGTGTTCCATTTATGCAAGTCACTGTATAAGATAAAGGAAGAAACTTCAAATATATGTAAAATTGAAGTTGACATTCCCCAAGGTAGTGTTTTGGGATCCATCCTCATTACGATATATACGTCTGATATGCCAGTTCCTGAAGATATAATTTGAGCTATTTATGCGGACGATACCGCATTAATTTCCACAAATGAGTCTCCAATAAACGCAGCAACTTGCCTTCAAAAGGCTTTGAATGAAATCGAAAAATGGTTTAAAAAATGAAACATCAAAGTTAACTCCGGAAAGTCAGTTCATGTTACTTTTACATTAAGATGGCAAACCTGTCCACCAGTTATTTTTAATGGGTTACTGATTCCGCAAAGTCATAATTAGAAAGGCCTTGAAATATATATTGACCAACGTCTCATTTGGAAGCAACAAGTCTCAACTCAATTTAGAAAACAAAATTAGAATTTACAAAAAAATATTACAATAAAACCTATCTGGACATAGGGCATTCACCTTTAGGGTACGGCTAGCAAATCCAACATTGAAATTCTTCAAAGGTATCAGTCAAAAATATAAAGAAATATTGTGAATGCACCCTGGTTTGTCACTTACCACGTCATACATTAAGACACAGACGTTCTAGAAGTGAAGGCTGAAATAAAGAAATATAGTCAAAAATACATCGGAAGATTAAATAACCATAGTTATCCTCTGGCGATTTACTAACTAGACGAAACAGATGAAATTAGACGATTAAAAAGACAATTTGTTTTTGAGCGTAACTAGTAATATCATTACATCGTGGTTTTCTATGATTTCCTCTCAACGCCGAATTTCTGGTAATTATTACGACGGCTGAGAACTATCTTTAAAATTGGTTCGTAATGATGTTTAATTGAACATTTCGAATTGGATATCTTATTAACAGTTAGACTCAGCTTTTGAGCCAATGCTTAAGTTTTTCTCTCAGTGTATTTCTCTTTCTGAACACAAACGACCATCTTGAAAAATCTCCATATCAAGCACCTAACTGCCAACCTCTTCAACCAAAAAGAAAAGAAAAAAGAAAAATCATAGAATAACAAATAAACACACAAAAGTTGATGCTTGATTTTTGCCATGCATCAATGGACCCTTTTTTTCTCTCCACAACAACTCCCAAAACAGCAACAACAACAACCACAACACCAACAACAAACAGCAAGAACACGCATTATCAAGACTTAACTCATGCCCTTTGCATGCCAAGCAAAGGGAAGATAAGAGGAAAGAAGAAAAGAAGAAAAAAAAAACATTCATGTGAGGATGTTTTGCGTGTTGGGATAAAAAATGGAAATATCAAAAAACTGCACGACCCCCAAACAACATACAAGTGAAGCGCTGCGCAGAAAGGGGCAACACAAGATGCCATGATGGCGAAAAAGGCCTAAAAAGACGCATACAGGAAGAACGTGTTACGCATAAAAACGAACCAAAGCAACAGAAAAAAAATGGAATATATAATAAAACCAGTGATGCCACAAAAAATAAACGACGAATAAAAAGGGGGAAAAAGTGTGGCAGACTTGCGTTAAAAAACAAGGCCCACCCCTTTTTTTCTGTCAAGCAACCCATGCAGAATAAATATGTGAGCAGGATTATACATGTGTCTGTGCATGTGTGCACAAATATATGCGTAGCGATATACATTAAAAAAGAAGCCGGTTTCTCTTCCAATGAGCATCGCCTTAACTAGCTGCTGCTGCTGCTGCTGTGCTGCTCAATACGCTCGAATCAACCACATTTGCATATGATTCAATCATCATGTTTCCTTTTTATTTATTTGGCGCTGGCTGGAGTTTTCTTTTTTTCCTGCTGTTGCGTGTTTTTGAATAAATTTTGGCACCATTTTGTGCGTTTGTGTGTTTTTTTTTTTGCATGGCGTTTCGGGTTGGTTTTTGCAACATTTTTTTTATCACACACATGCACGCGCAAAATTTATTCCTTCATTTGGTCTTTGGTTGTATCCCAAGAGAAATTTAGAACATTTTAACAGCGGAAGTGAAAAAAAAAGAATATATTTTCTTGGTTTGTTTTCGGGCCTTTGGCAAATTAAAGTAGTTTTATATTTCTTAAAATTTTATAGAGGGTTTGCATTTATTCATAATTTTTTTGGGGGGAAAGCATCTCCTTAGGTATAATGGGTTATCCAGTTACTCCTTCGGAAAGTAAAGTTCGTTTGCCAAAATTGAAGCTTACGGATGGATCACCTCAGGCGAAGCTGCGGGCAACATTTACTTGAAATAATCTTAAAAAAGTAAATGGCAGGCATTGATGTATCGCTCCGAAAAAATATTTCATTCACTTTTGCAGATTTTCTGTTTTTTTTTTCAATTTTCAAAAACTTAAAAAATCACCCTTTATATTAAATTATATCTTTAAAAACCTTTACTTTGGCACTTTGAGGTTCGGGTATCTCCGAAATCGATTGCACCAGATATATTCTAACTTCTGAACTCGAACTAAGTGCAGTGAAATCTTTCGGAAAAGTATGCTCTGGTTTCTGCGTCTAAATTTTGACCAGATTTTGTAGGCCTGTGTAATAGAGAAACCAGACTTTTTAAAATCGTTTTTTTTTTGCGATTTTAAGGCTAAATTCATTGAGAGTGTATTAAAATCAGCCAGAGTGCTTGAAAAAAAAAAGAATTTTATAAAATTTCTTAACACATGTCATACATGTCCTTAACATAATGTCCTTAAATAAGATAAAAAAAAATTACAAAAGAAACTCACATAAAAATACAAGAAAGATAAATATTTTTGTGTGGCTTTGCTTGTAATGTAAATAATGCATTGTTATGCAATGGCATGCAAAGGATATGGAAGCAGGATATCTTATCAAATAGTTTTTCAATTGCCGATGATTGTTGTTGCATCGCACAAGGTTTACTATTCATTTAATTTCTAACACAAAGATATGAAGATTGCGCACACATCCTTTGTGTCGTGTGCTGTATTGCATTCGGTTGCTACGATTAACGATGTTGCTTCCTCAGCGTCGTCCTTTCGGCTGGCCGTAAAATAGTTGTGTGCAGTACAAACAATGATAATGCATATTGAATTATTTTTCTTTTATCATTTTAAAATTGCAAATTCGAAACATAAAGGATCTGCTGCTTCTAATGTCTTGTTAAAACAACATATGGCTGGTTGGTTGGCTGTTATCCTTTTACAAATGAACATTTGAGCATTTATGTGCGTTGTTGAAGATGTTGTGGAGCTGAGTTAGGTTTGATTGTGGTCAGTTTTTGGCTACACATTTGGAAAATGTAGCTGACCAAAAATTGTAGCTGATAACAATGACAGGACAACATTTGGCTTGAAGGACCTTATGGGTTAGACTTTGTCTTATGAGAGTGATCTAAACTAGTGATGCCCAACTCGGCTCCTACGAGCTCTCAGCTCTTAAGAGCCGACGTCGAAGATCTTAAGATTTTGCATTTTTTTAACGACACTCTGAAGTCCTTTTTTTTAGCGTAGCATCCTTAAACGATTGATTGTGTCCAGTTGTCACTCATGTCTGTCCTAAAAAACATCTTAGTTAACATTATTCACTGCATTAGCAAAAAAAACAAACGGGAAAAAAATGCCAAATCGTCCTGCGAATGTCATTAAAAACACACACTCACACATTTACTCATTCCACTCAGTGTGTTTCATAAACACGCGCATAATAAATTATCTAGTTTTTGTTCTTGTTGTTATTGTTGTCCACAAAATAATGTAATGTTTGCTTATTGCTGAAGTCCGAGCTGATTTTTGCGTAGCATGATGGCCCACACCACCCCATAACACCCATCACAACCAACATCAAAATCAAGTCTTCCACTTTTGGTGTAACTTTTTTAGTCATATTCCACTCGTCCTGATTTGTGTCCTGTGCTTGTTTTTTTTGCATTGCTCGAAATTTGACCAAAGTTTTTTTTTTCACTCCCGATATTATCCTTGTCACTTGTTTGTCGTGTGTGCTTGCAACAACGTCGTTCTTATTGGATGACAATTGGTCAGTTGATAGTTGATGGTCGTTGGTGTTGGCTCTTCTCCCAAAGAATGCATCATTCACACATGTGCTCAAAAATCAACGCCAGCAGGGCGCGTGGTAAAAAATATTACCACTAAAGTCAACATATTAGGACTAAAATAGCAAAAAAACTTTATCAAAACGAAATTTTTCTTTTTTGTTTTTTTTTTGTTGGACATCATTTTGTGTAGTGTGACTTTTGTTGCCTTTTTACTTTTTTGGGTTGTTTTGTTTTTTGTTGCTGTCGTTTTAGGTCTCTAAGGATAATGCACGTGGATTAGCATCTCGTATTGTTTCGTTGCCGATATGTTTTCATTTAAATTGAGTAATCATCAGGGGGAAAATTGCTGATGGAGCCGATAACATTGAATCGGCCCAATCTAAGTAACTCAGATGAGCGATGTTTTTTTTTTTTGCGTTTTATTATTTGCTGTTCTTCTTTTTTTTATGTGAAGATATTCTAAAAGTTGTGGAGTTGTGTGGTGAAAAGGTGTCGCTGCATAGTCACATTATGTATGTGAACATGTGTGGTTTGGCAAAAATTACAGGGTCTTGAAGAGCAACTAAGTTATCTTCAAATATTAAAATATTGATAGGACCGTTTAGAAATTAAGATTCCTCAGAATCTTTAAAGTTATGGCAGATAGACTCCCGACTCTCCCAGATAGACTGATTCCTGCCTCAGAGGTCCCGAATTTGAATCCCGACCAGGCCATTATCTTACACTCCAACCTTTCCTTATTTCTTTCCTCATGTCTAGTGAAGTGCAATTAAAAATTCATCTGTACTTTCGACTCAAAAAGTTGAAGTTGGTGGTAAGGAAGTGTATGGAGAAGATCGCTAAGTAACTTGAATTGTCTGGAGCCATAAAATTTGCGTCAGATTCAAATTCACATGTTTTTAAGGCTTTCCGTCACGCTAAGAACATCCTACACATGTTTCACTTGCTTGCGCCTTCCTTTCCACTTATCAACACCCATTCGAACCAAGGCAGACTTGACTGAATAGATGTAACATCTGAAATCCTGAAACCCTGACTGAGTGTAACATCTACAATCCTTGGTTGAAAGCCAAAAAAAAAACAGTCCACCAGTTGTCCGATGAGCATTGACTCGTTCCCAACGACCCAGAAAGATACCTGCATTCCATCTTCCGGAGTTATCTTATTAAAATACCTTTTACCATGCGGTAAAATGAGGAAACTAATTTTTAGCGCCATATTGCATCCATGGTCGTGGTACTTTCGTTGTAGTTCTTAAACCAACTGTTGGTAGCTGTCGGCTTTTTTGTTGCCTAGAAATCGTCGTGCCATACTTTTAAAGGCTTTCCAAGCTGCTTTCTTTTTTCCCCTATAAGTCACAAAAACCAATTTTTTACTAGTTTGGGAAAGTTTTTGAGATCATTATTATTATTATTATTGTTGTTGGGATTTGCACTGCGAGCTTAAGATCGATCGTGCCCCATCAGGAACCTCAAAAACCTCTTTTAGTACAATCTCTGAGATAAATGCTAATATATGTCCCATATCTCTTGATTTTATCTTTTCTTTGGTGATACTTGGTACTTTTATGTCATCATTAAGAATGCCCAGTTTTTTAAGGTGATTGTTCAACCTACAGTGCCGTGTAAGCAGTCCTGTGATGATTCTTAGATCATTCTTTGTTTATGCATTCTATGAATCTCTTTAGGTCATATGTCCTTAAGAGTAGGTTAGAGTGCTTTAACCTTGGTAGGTTTCTCCAGTATATAACCCTTTTTGTTTCTCTTCCTGTTTTTTGATTGGAAGATAGAGGATTCCTTTGCCTATCCCACACATTGGTTCCGGACCAACAAAGGGAGATGATGCTCCTTTTATTGCCAGTTCGTTAGCAATTTCGTTTCCTTTTATACCTTTGCGTCCCGGTACCCATAGGATCCAGACTCAGTTTTGTAGCCCAAGCGTATTAAGTTTGTCAAGATACTCCATCACCAGTTTTGAGGTTACCTAGTGAGATTTTAGTGCCTTGATGGCCGCTTGACTGTCGGAAAGGAAAGCTATTTTTTGGTTCCGGTGTTCACGCTTCAGGTCAAAATGTACGTACCCATCTATTGCGTCTATTTCCACCTGAAATATGCGGTTTTTGCCCATGGGCACGAAGTATTTGATCCCCGTCCCATAGACTCCTCATGTAATCATTTACTGGTTTATCTCATATATTTTAGATTCCTAATTCTTTTTGCTACTTAGTTCATGCTGTCTCTCGGTATTGTTATTTCAGGATGCTGCCTCGATAGAATATCAAACTTCTGTCAAGTAACGCAATCCTTTATTCCGATATCTTCATTAGTCATCCTTAGAATAGCCCTCTTGGCCTGGGATTGAATATTAATGTGAAGAGATGTTAGTTCTAGCAGAACCTCCATGGATGCTGTTGGACATGTTCGCATGGCTTCGGCTATGTACACGCAGGCTAATCTCTGTAGCTTGTTAAGCGCAGCGCTGACTGTGCTTCGTTTTATCCACCCAGATAACTGAGCCACACACAATCATGGGGCGTACGATCATTGTACAGGGTGTTTTTTTTTTGGGGTTTGTTTTTCGAATAGAGATAAAACTGGCATTTTGTGGTCAAATCTGGCAACTCTAATGTCATTTATGTTCAGTTTGGTTTGCCATTTCATCATGAACAGGTTGACAAAAGAACAACGCTTGCAAATCGTGCAAATTTATTTCGAAAATAATGGTTCAGTTCGCGAAGTTTATTTACATCGCAAAATTTTGTTCAGTGATGAGGCTCATTTTTGGTTGAATGGCTACGTCAACAAGCAAAATAGCCGCATTTGGAGTGAAGAGAATCCACATGAGATCCTTGAGACGCCATTACATCCACAAAAACTGACTGTTTGGTGTGCTCTATGGGTTGGTGGAGTCATTGGGCCATACTTCTTCCGAAATAATGCTGGAGAGTCAGTTACCGTTAATGGAAACCGGTATAGAGCCATGATAACCGACTATTTTGTTCCCGAATTGGATGGCATGAATGTGGATGCGTTGTGGTTCCAACAAGACGGCGCTACATGCCACTCAGCGCACGTCACAATCGATTTATTGAAGGAAACATTCGATGAGCGCATAATTTCGCGGAATGGACCTGTCAATTGGCCACCAAGATCGTGTGATTTGACACCATTGGATTATTTTCTTTGGGGATATGTGAAGTCGCTCGTCTACGCCAACAAACCAGAAACGTTAGGGGACTTGGAGGCCAACATTCGTGGCGTTATTGCCGACATACGGCCCCATATGCTCGAAAAAGTGGTTGAAAATTGGACCTGTAGAATTGGCTTTATTCGAGCCAGCCGCGGCGGCCACATGCCCGAAATCATATTTAAACATTAATGGCATAAAATTATCCTTCCAATAAAGCCAAATTGATGGACATTAAAACGATTTTCTTGTGTTTTATTTCTTTTTTTATTTATTTTTATTTATATATATCTATTGCAATATTTTTGGAGTACAACCCCAGCTTTTTCCTGAGATGGATCTGCAGATCATGAATGTTCTAAGCGCCTTCTTTGATATTGCATTCAAGTGTGTTTTCCAAAGTAGTTTTTGGTCTAGAAATACTCTCAAAAATTTAACTTCCCTCTGTAATAATATCTCTATTCCATCTAGCTTTATAGGCTTAAGTTGTTCAAGTTTATATTTCCTTGTAAATGGCACTTTTTGTCGAATTTATGTTCAGCCTCACCTTATTTCAGCATTTCTTTGTCACTTTTGGGCTCATTTCAATTCTATCGCACAGGGTTTCTTCGTATTTCCGCCTGCATATAATTACTATGTCATCAGCGTTACCCTTGTCCAGTTTTAGCCAATTCTTTCAGTAGTATATCTACTCTACATTAGAGGAGATAAAACTTCCCTTGTTTGGCATCATTGTTCTGCATAAATTTCCACTTAAATCGTATAAAATCGAATGGATATTGTTACATATGGTTTTTCGAAATGTCCATGTACGGAAAATTTTGCCCATTTTGCCCATTTTGCCATTGATTTTTATAAGGGAACCTACGCCATGCCATAAAAATTCACCCCAAATTATGATATTATCACCACGTGTCTTACCGTCTTCTGGATGAACTACGGATTGTAGTGACTGTTTTGACGTTTAGGACGATGAACAAAAGTTCTACCATCTGGTCCAATCCTACTTAATCTTAGTTTCCTCCACAATACGTTTATTCAGAAATGTTTGCCTTTTTCTTGATTTTTGGCAAATGTTTATCGTTTTAAGAATTGTTTTTTTTTTGACAATAGTGGCTTTTTTTGGAAACGCACCCAAATAGATTTACCGCGTTCAATCACCTTCTAACAAGCCTGCTGGAATTTTTATTGATTCTCTACACATTCTCTACCACCTCAAATCAAAAAGTTCCCGGAATTTATACAGGAAATTAAAAATACAAGATTATACATCAAAATCGATATTATACCCTTCAAAGTATTCCCCAACGACTGCAACGCACTTATGCCCGCGCTTGATATAATCCTCGAAACATTTTTTATATTTGGTTTGCGGTATGGCCATCAGAGCCATCTTCTATTTTTTCATGATCTCATCTTGGGTGCTGAAACGCATTTCGTGGAGCGGTTTCTTGGGTTGATCGAATAGGAAAAAGTCGCAAGGAGCTAAATCAGGTGAATTCGGTGGTTGTTGAATGGTATTCGTTTCGCTTTTAGCCAAATGTTCACGGATAACGATGGCATTGTGCGACGGTGAGTTATCGTGGTGCAAGATGCTCGAGTTGTTTGCCCTCAAATCCGGTCTTTTTTGGCGAATTGCATCACGCAAACGTCTAATAACTCCCAAATAATACTCCTTGTTGACTGTTTGGCCTTGTGGAAGGAATTCATGATACACAACACCCTTATAATTCATGAAAACTGTGAGCATCGCCTTCTTTTTCGACTGAAAACGACGAGGTTTTTCGATCGCGGCTCATTCGGTGCACACCATTTACTCGCTTGATGTCTGGATTGCGTGTCGTACTCATAAATCCACATCTCGTCTCAAGTAATGATCCGTTTGATGAATGTTGGGTCGTATTCGACCTTAGAAATCATGTCTTTTGCGACGTCAACGCGGTACCTTTTTTGCATGAAATTCAGGTCTTTCGGCACGAGCTTTGCAGCGACACGTCTGAGGATCAAATCATTACCCAAAATATCTCAAACGGATCCAAAAGCAATGCCCAACTCCTCTGCTCTCTCTCTAATGGTCCATTTGCGGTCTACGGTCATCCATTCTTTGATTTTGTTGATGTTTTCGTCGATTTTCAATGTCGATGGTCCGCCACTGTATTCATCATCGTTCACGGACCACGGCCACTTCTGAAAAGTTCGTGCCACTGATAAACGACTGTTTTCTTTAGAGTATCGTTGCCGAAACACTTTTCTAACATTTGCAATGTCGTTGCACTATTGAAACCGTTTTTAACTCAAAATTTAATACAAACTCGTTGATGCGAATTCAATTCCATTTTTAAAATTGTACAAAATCGAAAACACGCACAGTCGCAGATGTACTCAATACGGCGTCACTTTTATAAATGTCAAGCTATGAAGATGAACATTTCATAGAATGTCAATGACAGATGTGGCCACCAAAAAAAGAGAACTCAAATCGGGTGACTGAGAGTGCCACACGGTTGTGATTCCGGCAACTTTTTGATCAAATAGTTATTTCATAGCGATTCTCTACACATGACTGAATTGCATTGTACACTTTTTTTCGGGTTCGAATCCCGGCCAGGCCATGGTCCTACGCTTTAACCTTTCGCATTTGCAATTTTACAATTTCCTCATTTCTAATCAACTGAAATTAAAACTCATCAACATTTACGACTTGAAGTTGTAGTTAGGTTAAAAGGTTAGGTTAAAAGGGAGGGGCAACTTTACGTTGCCTACACGGGGGCCTATTGGTCCATTGTGGTTCCCTATATCTGTGGTCCTAATATGGCAAAATCAACTAAGTCTTGCTAGTCACTGGAGCGAGGTTGGTTAAGCCAACCGGTGCTCCGTATAAATCTGAAAAGATCCATCAGTGGTACATCCACGAGTTCCTGCAGTTCTCCGTACACTCTGCTTCCCATGTGGCGAAGTCGGCGTTGTTGGAGGTTAGGACACTCGCAAAGCAGATGTTTGATGGTTTCTGTTTCCTCGACATCTCCACAGCTTCTGCAGAAGTCTGGGTGCGGAATTCCCAGTCTCGAGGCCATTGTGCCTATACAACAGTGCCCCGTGAGAACTCCTACTAGGATGCGAGTTTCATTTTTACTCATTGAAAGTAGGGATTGGGTCCTTTTTTCGCAGATTTTAGGCCATAGGTGGCGAGAGATAACACAGTCGTCCCTGTTTGACCAGGAGTTGTTTGTGTTATTTCTGGCTTTGTCATTTATTCTCTTCTTAGATTCTCCGATTGGAGCCATAATCGACCCGATCGCAGAACTTCTTTCCTGTTCTGAGCCCTCTCTTGCCAATCTGTCCGCAATTTCGTTTCCCTCTTTGTCACGATGACCGGGGACCCAGCAGATATTAATCTTGTGGGGAGGTCTCATTCTGATGAGAGCTTGTCGGCAGCTCAGTACAGATTTCGAATTGGTTGTTTCGCTGCGGAGTGCTTTTATCGCAGCTTGACTGTCCACAAAGATTGTTATCCTTGATGGATTGATGTTCTTTGTTAGGATTGTCGTAGCCGCTTTTTCGATTGCAAAAATTTCTGCTTGAAAGACACTACAGTAATCTGGTAGTCTGTATGACAAGGATAATTGTAGTGCACTGCAGTAGACTCCGGCCCCCGTGCCATTCTCCATTTTGGATCTTCAGTGAAGATCTGGATGTCGTGTTCACTGAAAGGGTGGTTCGAATCCCATTATTCTCTTTTTGGAAAGGAGAATGACATGTTCTGCCGAAACTCTATTTTCGGGGTGATGTAATCCGAGGTGTTAGCGAGATCCTCAGGACTATACTTTGTGAGTATAGAGGCATGTCCATGCGTCCAGTGCCTCCAAAGCTTAGCCTCCTTAAGTCTAAACGCCGCTTTGGTTGCAGTGGATTTCATGTACTCGTCCAGGGGGAGAAGGTTCAATATGACCTCCAGGCCTGCCTGAGGCGTTGATCGTTGTGCACCTGTTATTCCTAGACAGGCCAGTCTCTGTACTCTAGAGAGAGAGTTGAGGTAGCTTGTCTTCTCAGTGGCCTTGCACCATACAATCGAGCCGAAGGTTAGTATGGGTCTGACGATAGCCGTGTACATCCAATGGATGACATTGGGTTTCATCCCCCAATTGGTACCGAAGGTTTTCTTGCAGGCGTAGAAGGCACTAGTTGCTTTCTTTATTCTTTCATCAGTGTTGCTTTTCCAAGTGAGCTTTGAGTCAAGGATTACTCCGAGATATTTTGCTTTATTGGATAGCTGCAGGGTTCTGCCATTGTTGTAGTTGGTTGTAGAGACGTTCGTGGATCAAATTGCTTTATAGCTTAAATTGACTGAGGTAAAGGAGTAACACTTGATTCAGATTCAAATTCACATGTTTTTTAGGGCTTTCCAACACGTCTAGAACATCCTACACATGTTTAACTTGAACCCATTCCATCCTACTAATCTATTAGCCCGTTTTCAAATCGAGGCCGACTTGACTGAAAAAATATAACTTCTCAAATTCTGGATTCAAAGTTTAAAAAAAAATGGCCGTCTATGTATGTGGTGTTCCTCGGGACAATGGACCTTATTTTCCCAGACCTTTTTTACTTATATTGGCTCGAAAATTTGATGTTTCATAGAAAGATTCGAAAAAAATGTTATATGTAACAATATGGGCGTGATAGTTCAGGTTGATAATGGTAAAATTTGCTTTTACTCCAACAATTATGATTTTGTATCCAACAAAAATTCTAAGATTGGGCGATTCAGCTATTTAAGCGCCTAAAGGCTATGGGCGTGGAAGATTTTTTAGCTCACCAATTTTTCTCAAGATGACTTAAATGACCAAAAGTAATTACTTATCTGACACCTGATTATTGTTTTCTATAAAGGCTCTAAGATAGACTGCTTTTAGTCTATAGAACCGAACAGGAAACGGACGTGTCAGTTCAATTATTCCGCCCACATGATTCTTGCATGGTTCTTGAAACTGAAAATGGGATCTCACTGTTCACATGGGAAGTGGTCATGTTATTCTATGCATTTTTTTATATATTTGGTTGTTTCAAGAATCTTTTTGAAATTTTTATTTTTATCGAATGAGCCTGTAAAAAGTTTCAAGGTCTCGAAATGAAAAAAAAAAACCCCAAAAAAGGCAAAGGAACAGCAATGAGCAAAAACTAAACAATCAGATAATGTAAAATTTCGCAATAATCAAGTGTCAAGATATAAAAAAAGAAGAAACTAAAAAAGACAGCTTAATGCGTTCCCAAAAAATGGACAAGCACAAATCCTGGAGGCCTGTAGATTCCAGAGTGAGGCTGTTTTTATAACTCGTGCGGGTTTTTCTGCGACGTTATTTTCTTAGGGGACTAAAACTTAAAATAAAAAAATATCAACTCAAAAAAACGAAACAAACAAAGTGTGCGGCAAATCATTCAACTTTTTTTTTTTTAAGTTGAACCACTTAGAAGTTGACTGTATTGAGCAGCGATACTAGTGGTAGGGGAGGATGTGTTGTGCTGTGATAGCTTGGTGACCAGTGCCAATGATGTTCCCGTGAGATAGTTTGATTAATGGACGACAAAGGTAAATGTAGGCCTATAAGTTGCTGGATGCATGCATGTAGTTGATGTTGATGTATGGGCATGTTTTTTTTTAGTTTATTTTTTTAAAGAAAAAGATACTTAGATGAACAAAAAAGTTAACCTAATGGCTGACAAGTTAATGTAACAGCAGAAAACCGTTATCCACACATATATATAAAAAACCTACTCAGTCCATGTTGTTGAAAGCTAGTCGTGGGTGTTTCAAAGACAATTTATTTAGGTTTTTATCAAATAGTTGCCTGTTTGTGTTGCTAAAAATCTTAGAAAGTAGTTTTTTTTTTTTTTTTTTTTTTTTTTTTTTGTTATAGCCACCACTTTTATTACTATAGTGTTTTGTCTTATTTTCTTTTGAGTCTTTTTATTAGTTTTTTCCCTAATGATTTATTAGTTTGCAAGCATTTCATGTTCGTTGATTGCCTATCAATTTTATGTGCGGTATAAGCGCCATTTTTTCCGCCATTGCTATGTTTGATGAACACGCAACCGAAAAATTTTACTGTGAAATCGAACGTGTTAAATGCCTAAATGTAGACTTCACTTAAGTTGGTGTTTTATTTAAATTGTTTTCCTTCGCTTGTCGCGTCACCACTCAATAATATTTATTCCCATTTTATGACTCTGACAAACGGAACGGGTTGAATTGACTTTAACTAGGCGGCACGGAACACGCAAGGCTCTGCTGCTGAGCCTAGGTAAAGTTCTAAGAATAGTAGTTTTCGGAGGTTTAATGGTTAAATAGTTTTTGGGCCTTGTTAACGTTTTCATCAAAATTATTATGAATAGTTCTTTCACTATTAACTGAAGACAGTTTTATGATTTCTAATGGTTTTTTTTTGGAGTAAATGATATGTGTGGTTATATGTAGAGGTCAATTTGAAGCGATTTTTGATAATTTTTGGGGGTTTTTATGAAGCAGAAACAAAAACAAAAGCAAAAATAGAAGAAAATGAAAAATCAAAAGCAAAATCCAAGGGAAAAGTAAAAACAAAATCAATATGAAAGCAAAACAAAAACCAAACAAAAGGTAAAACCAAATGCAAAAGCAAAAGCAAAAGCAAAAGCAAAAGCAAAAGCAAAAGCAAAAGCAAAAGCAAAAGCAAAAGCAAAAGCAAAAGCAAAAGCAAAAGCAAAAGCAAAAGCAAAAGCAAAAGCAAAAGCAAAAGCAAAAGCAAAAGCAAAAGCAAAAGCAAAAGCAAAAGCAAAAGCAGAAGCAAAAGCAAAAGCAAAAGCAAAAGTAAAAGCAAAAGCAAAAGCAAAAGCAAAAGCAAAAGCAAAAGCAAAAGCAAAAACAAAAGCAAAAGCAAAAGCAAAAGCAAAAGCAAAAGCAAAAGCAAAAGCAAAAGCAAAAGCAAAAGCATAAACAAAAGCAAACGCAAAATCTTATAACTAAAAACTAAAAACTAAAAACTGAAAACTAAAGACTACAAATTAAAAACTAAAAACTAAACACTAAAAGCTAAAAACTAAAAACTAAAAGCTAAACACTAAGAACTAAGAACTAAGAACTAAGAGCTAAGAACTAAGAACTAAAAACAAAAAACTAAAAACTAAAAATTAAAAACTAAAAACTAAAAACTAAAAACAAAAAACTAAGAACTATTTTTAAATTAAAACTATAAATAATAAAGTATAATTAGATTAGGATTAGGGCAAAGATTGGGAGAAGGAATAGGATAATGCTTTGGATACACCAAGCACAAGATTTAGGAGAAAGACTGCGGCACAGACTGGTACAAGAAGTGGGACATAGATTTGGAAAAAGATTCGAACAAGGATAAGGTGGATTAATCCATGCATTACGATATGGATTAAGATAAGAATATGGATAAGGAGTGGAACAAATTTAAGAAAAAATATAACAATAAGGATTAGGATGAGGACAAGTTTGGGAAGAAGGGAAAGGATTAGTATACAAATAAGGACAAGTATAAATATCCGTTGATACATCCTAACCAACGGGTGTGTCCACGACACAGCCCTTATATTTCTTTGTTAACTGAAGCCGATTTTATGCTTTCAACACTTTTTTCAAGCCGAGAGATTAGGTAGTTATGGGTGGAGGTCCATATATTGGGTTTTTGGTAATTTTCTGGAGGTAATACAAAAAACCCAATATATTGACATCCAATTTTTAGGGGACCAAAATTTGGGTTTATCTAAAATAATCTTTAACTTTTTATTCTTATGAAGTCACAATTTAAAGAAATCCACTCCAAGATTTTAGTTTAAAAAAGTTTACCCACATTTTTTGATTTAGTGGGATTTACGGTAGTTACCTAGTTTTTAACCTAAGAAAAAGTTCAGTTCTGTGGGGGTGGGTCTATTTACTAGTATTTCGCTTTTTTTTAGGATTTTTTTTTGGATTTCGTAGAAATTGACCTAAATGACTATCGACATTTTTTTTTAACATTTTTCTTATAAATACCCAGTCATAATTTCCAAGACAGTTCCTTGATGACCTTCATTTGAAAATTTTTTTCGCACATATTTTGGGTACTCGAAAACTACGACATGTTGACATTCTTTATAGTTAAAAATTAGAGCAAAACAAAATTTTAACAAAGCGAAAATTTTTGCACTACATAAGGACAATACTATTCCAGGAATACTGTGCATTCTCCTGACGAATAGTGCTCGCTGCATGCAACGGCGTTATACTTTCACAGCTTATTGTTTGGCATAAAACATGCAAGCGTAAACGCACAATATGCAATGTATATTTGCAAATATCCTGCTCAAGGATATGCAACAATCAAGGCAACAAAAGTTAAACAATAGAGCGAAGACGTTGGTATTACTAACAGACGCCCTCCCATGTTGCATATGAATATGAATTTCAAAACAGAAGCAACAACACAAAATAATACAAAAAAAAAAATATAAAAAAAGGACGAAAATTTCAAATTTTGCATTTTCATTGTAAGCATGATCTATAAATTTTATGAGCTCATATTTTGACGCTGACAGTTGGAACAACAACAACAGCAACAACAGCAGCTACCAAAGAGCCGTTTATTTTCTTAGAAACACCAAGCACCAACACACTCTTAAGGACTTAAGCCTTACTTCTATTTTTGCAAGTAATTTTCGAAAATTTTTTAGCTGCTTATAAATCATAAAAATTCCATAAATGTGGGTGGCTTAAAAAAAATAAGGATCATCATTATAGCACAAAAGGACGAGAAATCAAATTTTTGAACTCATAATTTGTTTGCTTAGCCTTTGTAATCCTTTTTGAAGCAATTTTTTTTTGTTGAGCGAGTCAAAATCAGGTTTTATTGTTGTAACGTTTGAGCGTATGACCATCGTAGTGGTACCATTTTTTTGTATTTCCTAGAGAAAGGATGACAGAGAAAGGATAGCGAAGAAGGGATAATATTTCGCCAACTAATCCACTTGGGAATTGAATTAATTTTAATAATAATATTTAGAAATATTGATGAAAATTAATTTCGTTGTGCCTTTCTTAATGACAGGATAACAGGTAGTTACTGCGAGAACGAGTGAAGATTGAAAAACACTGTAAAAACTTTAAAACGTCACTAGGTTCAGAAAAGAAACTAAAGTAGTACATTTAACTCTGGAAACGAAATATTTGGAACTTTATAAAATATCGGATAAATTTGGAGTAACGGTTTGCTAGGGCTATATTGCGCATATTTATGGAGCCAGCTAAATTTGCACAAGGCCAAATTTAACGTATTGGGGCAAAATATGAAAGAAATAATAAAAATTATTCAGATTAGCATCGTCAAAAAAAAAAAAAAAACAAAAACGAAGGAAATAAAAAATAGTTCACATCTGATTGCTTATGAAAATAAATTTAACGGTTCTTCATTATCACTGCGTTTTGTTCATTTAATTTTATTGTTTAAAATATACTTATTAGGGTGGGTCAAATTGTTCGGGTGAGAAAAAAAGCGAAAGGCGTATAGCAAAAACGAAATCTACGAAGAATTCTAAGAAAACTTACCCAAGAAACTAGAGGTCTAAAATTAAAACCAAATTCCCGACGAAAGACATAAAGATTTCAATTTGAGGTATTTTAAAAACTGCATAGATTTAAAGAAATGATGAAAAGTAAAAAAAAACAACCGTTTTCTTCCCCTTAAAAAGAAAACGCAATTTACGTTGTAGACTCTACCATATTTTGAACCGATTTTATTGGGTAAAATGCCTCTCCCTTTGGACATTTGGAGATCCGAGCAATAGTGCAGTTGCAAACGCATGTCTCACGACGCCTATTTACAAAGAATGAGAGGCGATGAAACAGCACTGCCTCTATAAACTCGTATCCAAACACCTCTAATGGACTATAAAAAAGACTTAAAAAATGAGGTTTTTTAATATAATTTGAGCTTTTAATCAGTCCAGTTTTTTTATTCAAAACTTTTTATTCTTTAAATTTACAAAAAAAAAAAAAAAAAAAAACATAAATTTTAAAAAGGTTTCTTAGAATTCTTCGTAGATTACATTTTTGCCTTTTGACTACGCCTTTTGACAACGCCTTTTGACAAAAACAAATGACACACCCTAATACTTATACTAGAACCGACTTCTACAAATTATGGGATATACAACGGGAACAAATCTTCCTGGCGCCTAAATGCTCTTGGAAACACTCGAATATATCGCACTCCATCTTTAAAACGGACACAACTCAAAGTTTGAAAATTTTCAGGAGAAGCAAAAAACCAGTTTGTTTTTCAAAGGAATCCATACAAAACAAGGAGACAAAAAATTTTTTTTTTTTAATTAAAGAGTTAGAAGATGAGAGCAAAATTTTGACATTTGATAGAGGTTATCACTACGAGTTTAACATTAAAAAGTAAAAATTTGTAAATTTTGAGTTGTGCCTGTTTGCCCAAGGATGCCCAAGGATGAATTCATCTCACTATATGTCGCTTGTCGGTCTGCTTCCAACAGTTTACGCACAGCATCGATGTTTTCTGCCACAACAGCCATTCTTGGACGACCTTCATGAAATTTTTCATGGAGAGAACGACGACCACTCTCGAACTCATTGAACCAGCGTACAGCGATGCAACTGGTACAAGGTAGACGGAAAAAATTCTTTTGTCGATTTTTTTTTTTTTAGTTTTCTATGTTTAAGGTATAGGAAAGTACAAAAAGAAAAGTATTTCAGAAATTTTAGACAAGTGGGCGTGGCAGCTGCCATACACCTTAAAGACATTTTGCGTTATATCTAAGAAATGAGATTAACTTCGATGACAAAATCAAACGTAGACATCTAGTATGTGACTTTCAAAAGTATAATAAATTTCGTCACGATTGGACAAGTGGGCGTGACAGCTACCATACACCTTAAACACATTTTGCGCTATATCTAAGAAATAAGATGAAGTCCAAACGTCTACAATATCATACAAAGACGTCTACACCGAGAAAAAAAGCAATAGTAAAATCACCTAAGTCGGCTTAGGTAAAAAGAATTGTATGGACATTAGAAACGTATGCTTATTCACCAAAGTAATATATTGTTTAATATTTACATTGCTTTGAGAGCATTTACTTCGATACCCTGCCAAAATAAAAATGTTTGATTCACACAAGCCAAGAATATAACATTTTAACCCATAGTGTAGGTAAACCACGGAAAACTTTGACACTTTATCAAAATGGTATGAGCCATCAAAAATCGTTGAATACTTCCGGTTTGTTATAGTTCTCGTTAAGTTTTTGTAATGAAAATAATATAGCCTAGATGTTTAGTCAAAGTGAGTGCATTTTTTTCGTATTAAGTTAGAGCAGTAATATCCAACTATTGACTCATTTAAAAGCGGTCTAAATGCATTAACTTTGTAAATGTATGTTTATTTATATAAAATAAAACAATGTTTCCTTAGAGAAAATAAAAATTTTTGGTCCATTTTATTTAGAAGTTCCATCTAAGTGCTCAGGTAATTTTGTACAACAGCAATATACACAATTTTACCTATGTATTGTACATTTCATATATGTTTTTAGATATTTTTTTTACACAAGCAACATACAGTACTTTACCTAAGTAAATGTATATTTTATACTTCTCGTATATGTTTATTAGACCGGTTCAAAAATATATGAGGAAAATTATGGGTCTTTTTTTCTTTGGTGCGCGTCCATTTTCTGAAAGTTCCATTACTAATGAGACCAAAAATGCCTTAAGACCCAAAAAAATTTGACCTCTAGATATTGCTGAAATCGTTTAAAGGTCATTTTGGAGCTATTTACGACTTAGATCATACTGAATAATATGTTGTCCAAACCGAAACACATGTTGAATATATTGTGATGAAGAATCATTTATAATAATCTAAGGTATTTTCATTTTTTTTATTTTTTTAAAGTATGCAGCTGATATTTTTTGGCGGAGCTTTGAAAATGCAATTTAACTCCTTAGTCAAAATTATCGTATTTCCACATAAAATTTTTTTCTTATTTTGTTCCAGTGACATTCTGTTTGTAATTTTGTATTCTTATGCGGAGCTTAAGGTTTCTTGCTATATATTTTACTGAATAATTTTTGGACCATAACATGAAACAAAGAATGAAAAACACTACAAACATTTGTTTTTCCTGAATTTATTTTTTAAAAATATGATTTTTTGTTATGTTTTTCAAATTTTTTCTATGGTTATCTACCACTCGCAGCAAATATTGTTTTTGCTCTTCGTTTGACGTAATTGAATTATTAAATTCAGTTATTAAAACTACACTTCTCTCTGCTGAATCGTTAATAACATTGAGCTGAGTGACCATTTGAAGACCACTAACGTATGGGCTGTTATTAAGCCGCTCATCAGGGTGAAGTTTTAAAAACTCAGTAGAAACATTCAGTTTTTTAAAAAACAATCTAGTGTTGATTGTTACAAAATCATGCAGCTTAACATTTAAATATGTTGGTTTACTTGAAGCCTTTTTTAACGACTTTTCAGTTCCTGGCTTATTTTGTATTGATCCCGCCATTTTTTTGTGAGTGTCAATACTTAAAGACCTATCGAAAAATGATAACCCCACAAGCTCTTCACCAAGGTGCCATAAGTGTTGCTCAAATTTGTTTAATGCAATTTCTGCTATAACGGGGCTAATACGTTTGTACCTATATTTACCATAGAAACAATTTGAAAAACATAACAAAATTTCATATTTTAAAAAAAAAAATTCAGCAAAAAGAAATATTTGCAGTGTTTTTTATTTTTCTTTTTCATGTTATGGTCCAAAAATTATGCAGTAAGTTATATCGGAAGAAACCTTAAGCTCCGTACAAAAATACAAAATTACAAACATAATGTCACTGGAACAAAATAAGAAAAAAATTTTATGTGGATATAAGATAATTTTGACTAAGGAGTTAAATTTCAGGTTCAAAGCTCCGCCAAAAAATATTTTTACATTTTTGAAATGTGAACCGGTCTAATGTTTATATATTTATTTATTTACATTTGATAGTTCAACTTTAACTTTGATAGTTTTTGTTGAAAACTTGAACACTATGATCGGCAGATTAAGCAAGAACGCTAATACATATAAATTGTCGAAGTTACAATGTATAAATTTCAAAATACTTCGTTAATTTATCATCCGAATCAATATCGGTAAGTTAACATGTAAAACTTATTTGTTTTGCCCAAAAACTTAGGAGGCCGAAAACTGCCAAAGCTATAGTATAAATTATGCTAGGTTTTTTATTAATTTTACATAAGCTTTTTTCAAGGTGTAGTATATATGATTTTAAAAAATATTAGTATTTTCGTCGCAACTGGACAAGTGGGCGTGGTATCTACCATACAACTTAAACACAGATGGAAAAAATTTTCCATCACTGTCACTTGCCGTTTCTATGGCAAGCACTTTGGCATTTCGAAGAATGCTATTAAGTTTAAAAGCAAACTATAATAACGTTGCCCTCCTGTACATAAGATTTGGATATCGGTACTCTATTTTGTTTACGCTTTTGCGCATAATTCGGTACAAATATCAGTGGTGCAAACCTTTAAATCAGTGAACTCGATTTCGTATTGAAAACAAAAAAAAAATAAAAAATAGAAACGCATTCTACTTTTGTTAAAAATATTGAATTTACAAGTGTTTAACAATTGCATTCAAATAACGTTTAGAAAGTGTTAAGGAATTTTTGGAAAAAACTACAATTTTTTGTGATATTCTACCTTTCGCACCTTGTTTTATTCAGAATTGGAAGCGGAGTGCATTCAACAGATGTTGAGCGCCAATTCATCCGAAAATTAAGAAATTAATACAAAATAAAGTGTGAATTACAAAGTTATTGAAGTGTTCAAAGAAAAAAATGTATTCTGCTATGAATTTTGAACCAAAGAAGGAAAAACTAGGCAAAAAACGAGCAACATATGAAATGTTTGACGTACTTATTACTTTCATCGGAAGAACCCATAAAAAAGTTAAATGCGACAGTAACTAGTCACACAATACGGAATAGATTAATGGAAAATGATTTTAAAGCACATTCCACAATAAAAGTGATATACTTGAGCATAAAAAGAAGATTCGCAACTGAGTAGCTTCTTCAAGAAAGCATATGATACGAAAAAAATTGGGAAGACGTGTTGTGACCATATAAAATAATAGTGAATTTGTTCGGATCCGATGGAATACCTCATGTAGGAAACCTAAAATATACTACACATAATCCGAAGCACACAGTTAAAATTATTAAACATGGTGGTGGTAGCATAATGCAATGGAGTTGTTTTTCCTCGCCGGGCTAATATTTTAGATTAAAGGTAAAATGTGGGCCACAATCCATGTAGATATATTAAATAGTATAATGCTGCCATTTTCCGATGGAGAAATTAAGTTAAAATGTGTGGTTATGCAAGATAACGATCCTAAACACTCCTTGCAACTGTGCCGAGGAATGGTTCCGGAACAATGTCATTAATTAATTAGAATGCACCAGCTCTAAATTCAATTGAACACCTTTGGGGAAGAAAATAGCTGACTATAAATCCAAAAACAGAGAAGAATTGTGGGAAAAACGTGCAGGTATGCACTCAATTTGTGACAAACTGATGGATTCTATGGCCCGGCGGTGCATTGAAGTTCTAAAAACCCGATATATATTAAAGTTAAACTAGTTTTCAGTACAAAACTGGTAGAATTTAAGAAAAAAATATTAGTATGTTAGTTGTAAGTCTTTTTTTTATATTATTTTTTCCAAGGGCAATATATGAAATGGTTTTTTTTTGTTTTATGAATTGCGTGAAGCTGATTTTTTTTTTAAATTCTGGTAGATATTCTCTTAATCTTAAAATCACATGCTATTAATCGGGCGTTATTGGTCGGTTGAAAATCCACATGTGCTTCATGAATCAGCACTTCATCCACAAAAAAGAACTGTTTGGTGCGGTTTGGTGGCGTCATTGGACCATATTTTTTTGGTCGACGATAACGATTGTTACGTTACTGTGAATGGCCATTGTTATTGCGTCATGATTACCGATTATTTTTGGCCCGAATTGGATGATATGGACTTCGACGACATGTGGTTCCAACAGGACGATGCCACAAGCAACACAGCACACGTTACAATCGATTTATTGAGGAGTAAGTTTGATGAGCGTTCTATCTCAAGAAATGGGCCAGTCGATTGGACGCCTCGTTTGTGCGATTTAACGCCTCTTAACTATTTTCTGTGGGGCTACGTCAAGTCATTGGTGTATGCCAACAAGCCGACGACGTTGGAAGAGCTCAGAGCCAACAGGGAACGCGAAATAATGGCCGTTTCGGCCGAAATCTGTAGCCGAGTCATCGAAAATTGGATCCAACGAATCGACCATTGCATACGTGCCCGCGAACGAGGTCGACTTCTATTCATAAATGTTTTGAATGTACTTCAAGCCGATAATAAAGTTTTTGAAATATTTCAACTGGTTTGCGTTTTATTTAAAAAAAAGTTGTCAAGTCTTTAATGGAAACCCCTTTACTTAATTTATAATTCTTAAAAAATTTGTTTTTTATTTTGAGCTTTTGAGCTTTATGCCAAATAATTCATGAAGCAACAGGTTGCTACAACAACAAAAGTACTTTGCAGAACAAACCGATCAGACTAGACCATGGTTTCGTCGGACGCTACTCCGACTCATCAGTAGTCACTGTGGTTTTAGCAGTCCACTAACTTTGAAAAGCTAATAAGCGCAACAGCAATAAAACCAAAGCGGAATTATAGAAGCGCTTTTCACTTTATCAAAGCGATGTTTTTCTACCCTTTTAAAGAAACTCTTTTAAAGAAAATTGCAATGCTTTGGTATAAGTTGAGAGATTTTTCAAAAATGTTCATATATTTACCAACATTATATAAATAAATACCAACAAAGAATTCGATTTTTTTCCTAAACTCAAAATTAAATAAAACCTTACCCTGACTAATCGCAAACGAATATATTTGCTTTGAAATAAATAAACGCTTATATAACCGCTACACATGCAATGAAGCAACCCTTGTATCTAATCCGCCACCCTTGCCCGCCAGTTGCACTACAGAAAACAACGCTTGCACCCTTTGTCGATCATTGCATATGCAAGTTAGACACAAGCCAAAATGGCGTATCGCATTCGCTATGCACAACGTCAGAAAATATGCAAACATATGCATGGATATCGGCTTACGTAACATATGCAAACGTAACACGCCGGTAAAAAAAAAACAAACAATCAAAAAATAGAATAATGCGATAAAAAATGGCGCAAGCCAAGCGATCCCACATTGATCCTGAGGCATCCTATAAAAAAAAAACAACAACATTTAATGAATTTCAAGTAAGTGAATTGGGAATAAAAAAGGACCCTAGACACGCGCGGGAACTACGGCGTCTTACTTCTTTAAGAAGCACGCGTTTTGCTTGCGCCCGTTCAAAGCCTGGCCTTAAAAATTTAACCCAGCAAATGATGTTGCATTTAAGCAATCCTTAACCTCATTCAGGATGTCATCATTGTATCTCTCGACAGCTAGGAATGGCAAAAAATTGCATGCATTTCCACTTCCTCTTGAGTTTTTTAATATGTATGCATGCATTTTTTTTTTTTTGAGGCAAAAAAATGCCCAAAAAGTGAGGGATTAAAAAATTGAACGTTACACAACATTGCATCAGAGGAAGGACGAAGGACCACGACGTCAGTCTAGCTGCATGCGATTGCATCCCCTGTCAGCGCACTGCAGCAAAATAACAAAGGACAACGACAAAAGTTGCTCAAAACAAAACAAAAAAAAAATGAAAAGAAAAATACGAATACAAAGCAGCACAAAAATTAAACACAAAATGAAAATCCCGTTGATGACCCCGTACTGACCCCAAGCCCGTTCCGTTATGTTCCTTTTTGTGCGCTTGCACTCAACATTTTTTGATTAGAAATTTTTGTGTAAACTATGCATGTTGCAAAAAAGGACTGCCAACGGACAGACGGACGGACGGACGGACTGACTGACTGATTGCGTTTTCATTCTTGCGTTTTTCTTCTTGTTGTCGTTGTTGTTGTTGTTGTTGTTGTTGTTTCACATCTTCAGTAGCACCACTTTGAATTCCCGCCATGATGAGAATCATCAGCACTGCTGTCGTCATCAAACAACTAGTTTGCAAATGCAAAGGACTTCTTTTACTTGTTGTTGTGTTGTTGTTGTTGTTTTTGTTGTTGTTATTGCATATGAACTGCAGCTTGCATACTGCAGAAATATTAAAAACCCGCTCGTGTCCCTTTTTTTTCTTTGTTGTCTACATTAATAGGATATTTAAATTTATATATATAGAAATATATATTTTTTTTTATTTTATGGTCAACAAACGTTAATCAATGCATCGCAGGGAGCGTTCCAAGCATCCCTTTTTTTTTGTTTTTGTTCCCAGCTTATATAAAATTGCAATCGCGTGAGACAGTAGCGTTGAGGAAACAATTAAACATACTTTTTTTTTATGAAAAAATATGGTCCATGTCTATGAAAAACGACGATATTAACATCAATTTCAACCCTGCATATTAAACAATTCATCAATGCTCATTTACAGCAAACTATTTTTGACTTATGGATATTTTAATGAGCTCCAGCAACAGCACTAATTTTCCATTTGATCATATCAATTTGCATATTTACGAACCCAAATATTTTGAGGGTGTATCGACCAGAGGTTAGAGAATACGCAAGAGCGTATCTTTCACAGTTTATATTGTGCATAATCACCATATATTCTCCATATAATCCAATAAAAATTAAAGAGCCATCTAAAAAAATTTTTGTTTTATTTAAAAAAGCAAATCCTACACCTCATGTTGATGCATCCGTTGGATATCAGAAGTTTCAACTTCTCAACTGGGGCAAGAATAGAATAATTTCCACTCAATGAAATATCTTTTTTGAATTGAAAAATACGAAAATGTAAAAAAAGACAATCATACTATAGATTTTTCAAAAAACTAACCCCAGTTCCAAACCGGATTTTGTTTTTTATGAGTCATAACATAGATATTTTATGAATCTTACAAAATCTAGAGCTTTTACATAGGCTGCTACCTATATTTCTGGATCTGGTAACGCTAATATCATTTCAGTGTTTTTCAGGCATTTCGTCTGCATATTTATTCCCGAAATATATGAAGCAACCCTCGTATCTTAGCAAAATGAAGAGAGTCTACGTGTTCAAAAAGTAACGGGAATTTAAAAGTATCACAGACTGTGTTGGTCTAATTGACACGATTTTTTTGTCGTTGTTGTATTAGTAAGTACAGTGGTACAGAAAAGTCTACATACCCCCACAAACGCTGGTTTTATGGGGGTATTAGGACGTCCTTTAAAAATTACTACACGAAGAAAGCGCCATATTTTAGGAGAAATCATGCAAAATCCAAGTAAAACCGCTGTTGCAATAGCCAAAGGCCTGGAATCGCATGGGATCACTTCAGTTTACCCAGGAACAGTGCGCAGTGTTATTAGAAATGCCGGTTTTCATAGCAGTGTTCCAAGGAAAAAGCTATTTATAAGCGACGTGAAAAAATCAAAACGCATAGTATTTGCCAAAGATTACATTGACAAGGATGATATTTTTTGGGTAAATGTAATATTTAGTGACGAAAGTAAATTGAACTTGTTTGGTTGTGATGGAAAACAAAAAGTATGGCTTAAGAAAAACGAGGAATTAATGTCCAAAAATTTTGTTGCTACTGTAAAACATGGCGGTGGTAATGTCATGGTCTGGGGATGCATGTTGGTGGCTGGTAAGACAATTAAATGTTTATAGAGACGACGATGGATCGGTTTGTATATTTAAACCTTCTCAAAGAAAATCTAAAGTAATCCGCATCAAAAATGGGTCTTACATCAACCTGGTTCTTCCACCAAGATAACAACCAAAAGTCCAATGCTGCTATCGTTAAAATATGGCTCCTCTAAAATGTACCTCATCAACTTCATTCACCACCTCAGTTGCCTAATTTGAACTCCAAAGAGCATTTATGGGAAGAATTAGATCGCCGTCCATCCAGAAAAAAAAACATTTAAAAATAACCGGGATTTCAAAAATGCTTTAACTGAGGAATGGAACCGTATCCCAAAGGTAGTAACGGAAAGACTAGTATATTCTATGAAAAATAGATTAAATAACGTTCTAACGCTAAATGGTGGACCCACTTAATATCAATTTCACTTTTTTCAATATTTTTGTTATGTGTTAAATACCTTTTTATTGTGTCTTAAAAAAGTTCCTTGTTATTTTTTATTTGATAAAATCTGTAAAAAGCAGAATTTTGGATTAAATTATGTTTTTTATTTTTAAAATGAATAATATTATATTAAAATCAATTCTGCACTTTTTTCACATTTTGCCAATTGTGCCAATCGGACCAACACAGTCCACGAAATTTCAAAATTCACTTTCCTTTTTGAAGAAAACTCTAACATAGTGAGGTTTTTGTTCAAGAAATATAAAAATTGTTCAAGATATACAGTCTTTAACCCATTTTCTACTACGGGAAAAAAGTTCTGTGTTATCGACGCTGTTGAGTTTTCAAAAAATCGAACAGTGGTAGAAAATGGGTTAAAAAAAATGTAATATATTAAAAATTTTTTCTTGTGTTGTGCTAAAAAACCGAAATCAAATTTGTGATAAGGTCTAACCTTATAGGTATTAATATATTTTTTGAAAAAAAAAAACAAAAATGCAAATATGTGATATCTGATGAAAATTATTCGAATACCAGCCTTTCTCTGTGAATAGTTGGTAATCATACGTAAAAACGTTTTGCTGGCAGAGTTAAATATATTTAAAAAACGGCGATTTGGAAAAAAATTTTAAGCCCTGCAGTGCTGTTGGTTATTTTTTTAGAAAACACAGATGAAAGTAAAATACAGTTTGATGAAAAGAATCGCTTACCTTTAGAATTATCATAGTTCATATTTTAAGGAATCCTTTGAATAAAAACAAAATTTAGTAAAGGATCCAATGAGCTTAACGATTTAAAAAAGTTATAAAAAAGGAAGTAAACTATACAGGGTGGGCCATCTTGTGGTTTCTTTTTAAATCATAGGTTATTTTGACACTGACTTTTATGTTTCCCGCTCGAAATCTTGACATAAAGTCAGTATCATACCTCCGCGGAAAGAAATGAGTCGCTTTACGCTTGAACAATGTTGGGAAATATTGGAAACTTATTTCCAAACTGAGTGCTGTGTAGCCCAAACAGTGCGTTATTTGAAAATAAGTTTTGGCCGAAATGAAGCACCTACCGCGCCTGCTGTACGCAAGTTTGTGCAAAAACATCAACTCAACATCGATTTCAACAGTTCAACATTTCACGCACTAGTCTGAGGAGAATTTTGCACAAAGATCTCGGATTATTCGCTAACAAGGTCCAATTGACTCAGAAATTGAAGGCGCACGACCATCCGCTTCGTTCTCGCTTCGCAGTTTGGGCCATAGAGCAACTTGAATTGGACAACGATTTTGTGCAAAAAATCAGGCTCCACGAAATAACCCCCAAATGAAATAAAAAAAAAAAAAAATAAATAAGCTTCAAAAAAATTCCATATATTTTTGGGTGTTATTACATATGAAATATTGGGGACTATTACACAAATTTTGGGTGATATTTAATTTTTTCTCTTAGGTTTTATTTCATTATGAAATAAAACCTAATAAAATAAGCCCCGATAAAATTTTATTTAGAGATTATTTCATATTGTTTTTTTTGGGGCTTATTTCATTCAGTTTGGGGATTATTTCATTCCATAAATTTGGGGGTAATTTAATGTTTCTTTAATTAAATGCGCCGTCTTCAAATTATTCCTTCTGTAAAACGCGAATATTTTCAGTTTAAACCTTTCTTTTTTTGGGCTTATTTAATTTTTTTTTTGGGGATATTTCATTGCAATTTGCTTGTAATGAATATGTGTGTACGGGTGTGGTATAAATAAAATTCAAATACGGGAAAAAAACAAGTTGTAAGGAAAACATTTGATTTATCCACGTAAATATTTAAATAAAATTTATACTGAGGCGTGAATAATGCTAATATGCGTTATTTCCTTTAGTGTACGAACAAATCGACAACTTGCATTAGGTAAAATGACTAGAAGAATTAGATGATTTAATAAGCAAAATTTTAGTAGAATTTACAAATTTTAATTAGGTGAATTACCTAATGCATGATTGTTTAATTAACTGTGCAAGTAGAAAAGTTGTTGAAAAGATTAGGTGAAATAGAAAATTTCACATAAGCTAAACTAGTTAAGGTAATAAATCAATTCTTTTATTTTCTGTGTGGGGCTCACTTAAATTTTTCGGTGGGTGTTATATCATAATGAAATGGTGTCCCCAAATTTTGGGGCTTATTTCATTTTCCATTTGCGTTTCATTTCAATGCATGTGGCCATTATTTTATTTCAGTAATTTGGGGACTATTTCATTTTCGTTGGGTCTTATTTTATTGTGAGTTATTTTATTGGGGGTTATTTCGTTTGGAGGTTATTGCGCGGAGCTGAAAAATCATCTTTTTTGAAAACCCACACGTTATGGTCGAAAAGCCGGTGCATTCACAAAGAGTGACAGTATGGTGCGAATTGTGGAGTAGGTGACATCATTTGACCATTTTTCTTCGAAAATGAGGCTGAGAACAACATTTCGGTCAACGGTGGGTGTTACAGAGCCATGTTAACCGACTTTTTTTTTACTGAAATTGGAGAAATGACTCTGGACGACCTCTGGTTCATGCAGGATGGCACGCCATGCCACACAGCAAATCGTGTTATCAGCCGTCTTGACGATGTCAATTGGCCGCCTCGGAGCTGCAGTTTGACCCCTTTGGACTTTTGTTTTGTGGGAAACCGTGAAGGACCGATGTTGTGTCAATAATCCGAAAACGATTCAAGCATTCAAGGCCAATATCATCTAAGCAATCCGTGAGCTTCCATCAAACCATCAACAAGGTTTTGAAAAATTGGAGTGACATAATGCGCTACTGCGAGGCCATCCGAGGCAGCCACTTGAACAACGTTCTGTTCCATAATTAATGGAAATGGTTGCTCTTAGGTACTTGATTTTGATTCTGCTTTTCCTATTGCTTTTGCTTTTGATTTTGCTTTTACTTTTGATTTTGCTTTTGATTTTGATTTTGATTTTGATTTTGATTTTGATTTTGCTTTCGATTTTGATTTTGATTTTGATTTTGATTTTGATTTTGATTTTGATTTTGATTTTGATTTTGCTTTTTCCTTTGCCTTTGCCTTTGCCCTTGACTTTGCTTTTGCTTCTGCTTTTGCTTTTTTGATTTTGATTTTGATTTTGATTTTGATTTTGATTTTGATTTTGATTTTGCTTTTGCTTTTGCTTTTGCTTTTGCTTTTGCTTTTGCTTTTGCTTTTGCTTTTGCTTTTGCTTTTGCTTTTGATTTTGCTTTTGCCTTTACTTTTGCTTTTGCTTGATGTCAAAATTGATTTTTAATTTTTGTCGTAAACCCAAGTTTAATTCTTCATTTCCGTTCTATAATATTTATCCTGGTGCATCTTCGTGGTGCAATGTCGTTGCATAAGTGTAGCATTTTCTATTTTGGAGCGGCTCTCTCCGCGGCCTCATAACGTCATGAATTTGTTTTCTAAAACGAATTAAATTAAATTATTTTTTATATTTTATTTCTTTTATTTTCTAAAAATGCATCCGTAATAACTCAAAAACTCACATTTCACTGACAAGGTATTCAAGAAGAAAGTGAAATCTATTGAAAAATGAAGACGTGTGCCATCATTCTTCACAAGGGACGAGTATAAAAATTAAACATTAAGTCATGCTCAGTCACTTCACACGGACTGTACATTAAATAGACTCAATGTGCGCTAAATGGGGCTCCCCCTCATGGCACGTTACAACTAGCAAAGCGGCAAACTTAATATTTTAATCGCACCAACTGCACACAATATCAGATGACAAATCAAACAACAAACAAAAAAAAAAAAGAAGTTATATGATGCAACAAAACAAAAAAAACATCTAGTACCAGCTAGATCCTGGCATGCAAATCAACAAAAAAGCGACAAGCTGTTTCAACACAGCGATAGGGGGAATTGGAAAATCACACATAGGAAAAAAAAACTATGGGGGTGTCAGTAAGAGCTAAAAAGTTGGGGGGTGGGGTGAGGTACCAGAACAACTCTTGGAATTTTCACTACTTCTTGAATGTCAAATGAAGTGTGTGCAACACATTAAGACGCAGCCACAAGAATTTGACAATTAAAACGGCTGGCAGACCCAAAATATTAACCAAAAATAAAATCCACCAAAAAAGTACACCACAAAACAAAAAAAAACACTTCGATATGTAAATGTGTCACTAATGAGTGCCTTAAAAAACGAACAAGAGGGTAAAAAACAAAAAGCGCCTAAAAATAGACACGGCGATAAAAAGACCCTCTTGCGCTCAGAGCACAAAGCGTGCAGATCATGCAGCCATCGAAGATGCGCGTCTGCCACGCGTTCCAAGCACATAAAAAACCAACAAAAAACATGCGCTTTCAATAAAAAGATAGAGAAAAATTAAAAAAAAAAAAAAAACAAAAATGTAAAATGTAAGGAGCTGCTGTCGGAGGCTGCAACAATGACTACCTAAGTATCTGTCTGACAAGATCAGCAAAGCAGGCGCATGACTGCAAGCCAAAGCGGCAAGATCGGCCAGTAACCATAAAAAATGCAGTGAAGAGTATAGAAATTAAAATTTCCGAAAAAGAGGGACAACCATGAAGAGTGCTGAAATCTGCTTAATGGCGCATGTTGCCCCGACGAGGTCACTACATCTTCTTTAGAGAGCGCATGAGGCTCTCCTTGCCTTGTGCCTTACTCTCAGCATACGTTGGTTATATCCTGTTGATGATGTTTAGATTTCACTTTTTACCTTGCCTTAAAAAAGAAAAAAAAAAAGAAATTGAAATTAGGCAACATCCTGCAAAGACTTGAAATGATCTTGAAGTGATCGTGACGTGTGCTGCCAAGACACATCCTTGCCACTCGCTCTGGAGTGATGCTGCATCAGAAAAAATTAAACTGTTGCAGGCTGCTTTCGTTTTCTATACGTTGACGAATTTACCCCAATATAAAAAATTACCACCGAGGATCCTTTTTTTACCTTACCTTTAAGATCTTGCTGCTGTTAGATCTCTTCTATTTTTATGCCTTGTTTTTTATGTCTTGTTATTTTTTGTTTTGTTTTTTTTTTTTTGCCTATCGATAGCGATATTTTATCTTTTAAGAGTTTGTTTGTGTTGTTTTTTTGTGATTTTAATAGGATTTTTTTTTCTCAGGGGCTTTCGTGTTTATTTGATGATCCTCTATAAATGGGACTGGTTTTTTTTTTGCTTCTTTTTTATGCACTCTAGCGCATGTTTGGAACAAGTCGAACGCGTGCTATTGGACACGAAATTTTTATGGCTTTCATTGGTGAGCCTGTAAAAATCAGCTATATTTAGAATTCACTACTTAACGACTCTAAGAAATTATGAAACTTTAATGGAGGAGATGTTATATTATTTATAAGCTCATTAACGAAGAATTAAAGCATTAAAAATGTACAGATATTCAAAATAATTTCAAGTTTTTAGTTGAAGCGATCTGTCTGAAGATCATATCTTGAGATACATCTTCAGGACGGCCAGTGACAGATCTTCATACGGGCTGAAAGAGCTTTAGCCCCCTCCCCCTCCCCCCTTAGAGAATTTTTTGTATAGGAAAAAATGCTAAAAATCCCAAAAAGCCGTTTCAGCCCCCCTTGGGATACAAAACTGTAGTTTCAGACCCTAGAATCCTAGATCCGCCACTGAGGACGGCCTCGGTAGTCAAGTCGGTAACGTGTTTGTCTGTTACCCCAGAGGACAGATTATTTCTAATCAGCTGAAAAAAACAATATTTACGACTTGAAGTAAGAGTTGGTGGTGGTGGAAGTTTAGGGACGAGATTGTCTTATAACTCGAATTGACTGAGGTAAGTGTTATGTCTTTAGTTTCAAAGAAAAAGTTATTAGTTGAAGCGATTCGGTTGAAGATCATTTCTTAAGATGATCAAGACGTACAGTATAAATAGCTGTAAATGCATAAACAAAAGAAAAAAAAAAAAAAATTTGGATAATATACATACCTATCTATAAAAAAAAATTTTCTTAATTTCCACCTCAATCTAACTTCTGTAAATAGCAACGGCAACATCTTGCATTTTTCTTCCATTCTTTTTTTCAGCTAAATATTTGGCGCCTTTATTTGTGGACGTTACAAAATCGCCACTCATCATCATCATCATCAACATCAATTTCTTAACTATCTATTCTAATGTCGTAAATTTCGCTGCATATTTGTAAGAAAAGGATTTTCTTCCCCTAACTCTAACTATAGTAACGACAACACAACATTACGCTTCAACAAACAGTAACGTATAACAGTAATGTCTATTCATGGCATATAGCCGACACATCAATGACATCAGCTTCATCAACACATTATCCTGGCTCCCTCTTTCCTAACTCACCTAAACAATAACAGTATTTAGAAAAATCTTAAGATTAAACATGCATTTGCATTCGCATTTGAAACACCTCAAGTCGAGGGTGCATTTTTATTGCATTCTGTCGATGGACTAACGGAGAGTTGGGAAAATTTATTGATGTCTTGCATAATTGATTTCCGTTACGAATCTCATAAGTTCTACATAATTGAAATCGGCCACGGAACATTAGTATTGCATTTATGCAAAACTAAATGTGGAATTCGAAATTACATGAAAAGTTGTTTTAAAATGGCAAACTGGTGAAGGACATGTGCGAAAAGATACGTATAAGAATAGCGCCATACTTTAATAGCTTTCGAAATTAGCAAATTTTGAAAGTATAGTGGAGCGAAATTAAGAATTGTTATTTATATTTCCTTAGATGCACAATTTGTGTATCGGAAATGAGAGCAAATAATATAATGGAAATATCTTAATACAATGTCCTTTTGAAGATATTGAAAGCGACAAGAATGTCTAGGATAAATTATGTCTAAACTTATATCTTATTCTAATAAACGAGCAATATTTTTATATTTGTTTGTAAGTGAGTTCTCAAAAACCGCTCTAACGATTTCGATGAAATTTACAATATAGATGAAGAGCGGGATGAAAAATCGATCCAGCTAGGTTTCATCTCTTGGAAAATTCGATTTTCCGAGTTTTCACGCATTTAATAAATATCTTTACTTTCCTGTTGAATATGTTATGTTAATTTTCCTAAGCATTGTATGGTGTTGATAGTTCAGTGGTTAGAGCTTCAGACTGCCAACCTGTAGGTCGTGGGTTCAACTCCGGATGTGCACGTTAATTTTTTTTTTTTTTTTGAGTAAAACTTCCCTGTTGACATGAAAACGTTTTTTCACTTCACTTCATTTGTCTGTCCCGTACAAATCTTGGAATCCATTTTTAACCAACTTCCCGATGAGCTAGAGTTTTGCAACTTAGGTAGCTCAGAACAACACAATATTATCTAATTTGTTTGTCTGTGTGTTTATTTGTTTGGCTAAAATGCGAAATTATTTGATACATACATACATACATATTAAAAATCAAACAAAAAAATTGAAGAGCTCATTGACATTTTCAAATTTCAAAAATTCACAACTGAAGTGAATTTATTACCTCATTTAGAATACATTTTCCTGTGAGTTCTATAGATAAAATCGTAAAGCGATCGCCTTATTAAACGATAGGTATTGAGTTCGAGCCTCAGCCATGTGAATGAAATTTTTGTTTATTTTTTATGAAACAAATTCAAATTTTTAAAAATACACCACTGAGGGTGAAAAAAAAAAAATTGTAAAAAGTAGTTGAAATAAAATTTGTTTAGTTATTTTTAAAAATTAGTTTAATGTATTGCTATTTAGAATGTCTTTCAGTGTAAGTTCTTTAGCTGAGAGCGCAAAGCGATCGCCTTATTATGCGCTAGGTAGTGAGTTCGAGCCTCAACAATGTGAATGAATGTTTGTTTTTTTTTTATGAAACAAGTTGAAATTTTTTAAAATTCAGCACTGAGGGTAAAAAAAATGGACAAAGAATAAAAACCAGACAATACTTTTTTAAGTAAAAAAAAATTTTAATATACCTTCTGCTAGAGTCGGGCTTTTTGTTCTCATAAAAACGTGGGGCGCATGCTATAGAGAGTAGTAAGGAGTGTTATTGACAATTCTAATTGTTAAAAAGGAGTGTTATTAACAAATGATTTCTTAACTCAGGTCCCTTGACTGCCAGGATAAAAGACCTTGCATGGAAACAGATTCAAGTTTGCAGACATCTATCGCGTTTAATCCAGTAAGACTTGGGCTTCAGAATTCTTAAATTTTAATCTTATCGAAGTAATCAAGGCTGACGAGTTTTTTGTTATAAATTATCCTATCTATGTCTATCTTTGATGACTTATTGAGAAATTATTTGTTAGCAATTAAGATTTGAATGTTAGTGGACAAATGCTTTCTTAACCAAAGTTTTCTTAACTGCTTAATATTCCCTATAGCATGCGCCCCATGTTTTTCTGAGAACAAAAATGGCCGACTCTAGCAGAAATTATTTTATACTTTTTAGTTCGATTTGAAAACGTGGTATATTAAAATTTTTTTTTTTCTTAAATAATTATTTTTTTAATATTTGTCTGATTTCAATTTATATTTTATGCTTAAAATATAAATTGAACATTCTAAATAAAGAATTATAAATTTGCTTTTAGCAAGAAGTCTTTTTAATTCGAGCAACACCGCTGTCAAGCACACCGCATATATTTTTTTGCGTCATTTTGAAAACAAAATTTGAAAAATTACTTCATTTCTAACCTTATACACGTTCTTAGATATCGAGTTTTCAATTTTAATGGCTGATTATAGGTAATCTTCAAGTTTTTGCCGTAAATAATATAATGCAAAAAGTTTTAGCTCTATTTAGCGCGTAGTTTTCTTTAATCTTCGCCACCGCTTTAAAAAAACTGCTTTGAGAAAATAGCGTTTAAATTTTTGTTTTCCCATTTTTTTTTCTATAAACGAAAATATCAAATTGAAATTTTACACACGTATTCTACACACAGTTAGTAACTTTTTTATGAAAAACCATGTTTTTGTTTAAATGAAAAAGGCCCCTTAGAAGTAAGCTTCACCACACAGTGAAGCTTCTAACTTATTCCAAACAGTTCAAATAGCTGACAAGCAGCAACAACATCGCACTCAGTTCTTGAAGTTCATCAATGAAGTTTTTAGAATTAAGATTCTTGCTTGTCGCTGAATACTCCCGGTTTGTTATAGTTCTCGTTTAGTTTTTGTAATGAAAATTATAAAGCTTAGATGTTTATCCAATGTCCAATACTGCATAAGTGCAACAGGTGAGATTTTGTGGGAATCTGAGCGGAGCTCGGTCGCCCAGGTACTGAAAGATTATATATGAAGATATGATTGGTAATAAGGAGGAAAAGTTTGTTTGCATTTTTATATATGATTCGAAAAAATCCTTAATTTTCCATCGTATTGATGTAATTCTTTTTCTGGCGTGTTATAAAGAGTGACCAAATAAGCACCATAGAACAAGAAATTTAAATAAATCAATCTAATAGAAGCTAATATTCATGCCATTATTGTATGGGATAGCACATCATTTAACCCTTTTACGGCCACGAGGACACCGGTGACCCTTTTACTATCGATTTTTTCCTGGAAAAACTCGATTTTTGTTTTAAAGGTATCATTTCAAAGGGAATGAATGTGGCTTTCAGAAAGTACTTAATTTTTAAGTGTAAATTTTTAAGTACCAGACCACCCCAAAGTAAAAAATCTTTACTTTTTCTCCCTATTCTTCTTGTAGCAATATTTTGGGAATGGGAGGAGCTACAGGTACAAAAATTGAGGGAAAATGCGGGCAACCTTCCACTTTCTAAAAAAAATATCAGACCCACCAAAAGAACACCAATTCTGACAGGTCTACTATATTCCAATGGTCATCAACGGTAAAAATCTATGATACATATATAATGTTGTTGAAGAGTTGATTTATTTGAAATAAAAATAACTTTGTTTGCATTTTTGATCAATACATTGAATTTTCATTTTTTTGTGATAAATTTTGAAGCAATTTCGATCATTGTCGAAGCTAAATAGCATTGGTTCAATCGTCTTTGTGTTGTTTGAGGCAGAAAATACATCCTTTCGTCCCATTTTAAAGATAATGTTCGGTCAGAGTAGTGACCTCCGCAAGTTTGAATCGATTAGGACCTGTCTTACAACTTCTCGAGGTGGTCTCTTGCGGTTGTTGACCGAACCGATCATTTGAGTAACCAGTTGCGCGCGGACTTTTAATGCAGATATAGAAAATGAATCAGTATTCGACGTAGAAATTTTGGTGTACGCCAATGTACGCATCATATATACTGAAATCGAAGCGATCGTTGAAAAGACGCAAGTAGAATTTGGTATTTGATTTGCGATCGTGTTCTTAGTAAGACTGAAATAAAATAACGAAATCAAAAACAGTTTAATTTTCTTTCCAATGGTGATACCTCTCTAAGACTATTGGTTCAGAAGATATTTCCAAAATCACAAAAAATCTAAAATCTGGCCTTCTTAACTTGTTACGGATTAATATTTGGCATCGAATGAAAGATCAGACTTAACCTATTTTGTGAATATCTTGAACCAATTGTCGTAAAGAGGTCAAAGTAGTACCATTGGAAAGGTTCTTTTACAACTTCTCAATGGATGCAAAATATTAAGCCGTAGCAAAAGAAGGCCAGATGATGTTAGATATTTTGGGATTTATTAACGAAATTTTTAACTTTTTGGGAATATCTTTTAAACCAATAGGTTATTTTTTTTAAACTTTCATTGGTTAACTTTCAAAATAGAATAAAAACAACGAATTCTCATGAATTAAATCAAAATTCGAACTCAAACTTTTCGTTCGCGTACTGCTAACAAGAGAAAATAGTCGCATATATTTTGACAGTTGACAACCATTAGGACATATTATATGTACGACATATGGGACCTATAATAGGTCCCATGATTTTGCACACCTTTGCAGGTAAAAAAAATATTTTTCGCGACACTTTTGTTTAGTAATTTGGGGTCGCTGAACACGAATCCGGTGTCGGATTCACGAGGAGTGGTTTAGGAGCGGTCTTCAAAGGGTTAAATAACCTCCCTGGCCGCTGACAGTGATATTCAAGCGGTCAGTCCAATTTTTGATGACTCGATCCAAAATGTGTGGCGTTATTCCGGCAATTACGCCTCCAGCTCGTGCAAAGCGGTTGGCTTGTAAGCGTAGACTATGGACTTGAAACAGCCCCAGAGAAAATAATCATATCAAATAATCAATAATAAGTCGCTTGATCGTTGTAGCCAGTTGATGAACGCTTGCCATGAAATGACCCAGTCACCAAAATTCATCTTCACCACTTCGAGCGTTTTCGTGCTTGTATGGCATGTAGTGCCATCTTGTTAGAGCCACAGCTTCCGAGCTATATCGATGTTGTCGAGCTCTGGCCAAGAAAGTCAGTAAACATCACTCCTTGCTGAAAACCAATGACGATAACGGTGTCTCCTTTCTCATTATGAAGAGCCATAACCCTTACAAAACAGAATGTTTGTGGGTGCATTGATGCTTGGTCAGACACTTGTGGATTGTCGTCGCTCAAATAATGGCAATTTTGCTTATTGACATAACGGCTAAGTAAAAAATGGGCCTCGTCCGAGAATATGATTTTTTTGCCAAAATCCAGATCACCGCCCAACATTTCCAGCTCATAATTAGCGAACTCACGTCGTTGTCTATGGTCATCCGGCTTCAATTATTGCATCAACATAATTTTATACGGATGTAGGCGCAAATTAGCCTGGTTGACTCTCTGGAGATGCCCAATTCAGCTGGTCGGCGCCGGAGCGACATTTTTGGGCCTTTTCGACACAGGTCGTTTCACTTCGCACCAATCTCTGGCTGGTTGGTGGCTTAAGGTCCAAAAGAGTGTACTTACTCTCAAACTTCCACCGTGCGATGATGACGACCGCACTGAAGCCATGATGATGAATTGGAAAAAATTCTCGTAATTTCTTTACTTCATCTTTCTTATTTTATACACGGTGAGAACAAATCAAGCATTGTATGCTTGAATCAAGCAAATAGGCAATCAGTTTACTCTCAAGCGTAAACTTCTCAATTCAAGCATTATTTATTTTGCTAGAATTGAGCAAATTGAAAACACATGATATTAAGAAAAAATTTTTAATTTAAGACACATTTGCTTAAAACTCAAGAATATTTTTTGTAGATTCAAGTCTAATTTTTTCTTGAAGTGAGAAAAATTTGCTTGACTTGAGGAATTTATTTTCCTTGAATTGAGAATAATTTGTTTGATTCAAGTAAAGAATTTATTGAAAACCAAATAATTTACGTGATTGAAGAAAACAATTTTCTTAATACTAGAATGTTTTGCTTGATATTAGAAACTTAATTTCTTATTAAGAGCAGAATATTCTTGATTCAAGTACACAATTTGCTGAAAAGGAGAAGAATTTGCTAAACTTCAGAATTTGATTTTCCTTGAATTAAGAACAATTTGCTTGATTCAACAAAGATGTAGGATGTAGGATAACGGATCATAAATTTCTCGAATATACTAATAATATCTTGTAGACACTTACATGTTTCCAGGTAAAGTAACAGATAAGACATTGCGCCTTTGAACGATAGTTTGTCAATCCGCACCATCTTAAACATGTTTTCATGTAAACATGTTGTGAATTATAAGCATGCCATTATAAGTTGCAGTGAGAAAAATTTGCTTGATTCAAGTAAACAGAAAACTAAAATAATTCTATGCGATTGCTTTTATAGTATTTTATACTTGTTTCAAGCAACCATTTGTTTTACTCAATTTAAGAAATTCATGAAAAATCATGTCATGTAAGAGAAAGTACTGTGTAAGAGAAAGTATGTAAATAAATTTTAATAGTTTTTCTCAGTAAATTTCAATTTGAGCTTATTAGAGCTTTAATTGTACAGGTGAATGCAGAGATGGATGCTTTAATGAAAGTTTGGAACATACCATCTATGGACCACTTTTGTACTATAACGTATTTTTTCACAGATCTAATACCTACCACATGAAAGATGGCTTCATGCGTAAAACTTGCCAACTCATTTAATTTTGGGCAAAAATTATGAGTTCATGTTGATGTAAAGAAAAAAACTCTTTATATTTAATACACTAAAGAAAGAAAATAAAAGACAACTATCATATTTTTGCCGTTGGCATCATATATATGAATACACGATACATAGACATACACAAATAAATTTATCCATGCAAACAGGAGGAGAAAAGAAAAAAAAAACAATACGAATTCAAACAGACAATTTCGTTGCTCATTAAAAGCAAACGTCAATCAAAATGCATGAAAACTCATTTAAATCGATGCCGTTATTGAATAAAAACAACAACTACAAAAACAACAACAGCAACAACAACAAATCCATTAATCCTGCAAATCCTTTCTATATGTTCTTCCGGTGTGTGCGTGCGCGTGTATTTTTTTGTAGTTTTGCGCAATGTCCGGTTAACAGTTGTCCAACTGTTTGCATAGACATTAGGTAAAAGGCGAAAAAGGATATTCAGCAGAATAGTACATCATCAGAATACCTTGTTCGAACGATGATAGGATAGCAACCAACGATATCGGTGGTAGCGGAAGGGAGCGTCGCGTTAGATAAGCACTCAAATGGAATTCAATGAAATGAAGTGAAAATAAAATGAAATAAAATAAAATTCATTGCGTGCGCAACGCAATGTTTGGTCCGGTGCGACGGAAGTTTGCTGGTCATCGTTATCGAGCTGAAGTAATGGTCAGCTAAACAGCTAAAGGGGCCAATGCATGATGTTGCTGCGAAAGGGGTGGTTGATGCGAAAGTAGATTTTGTGAAAAATTTACAGCAACATTTTTTCGAATTTTTTCTTTTCGAATATGAAACGCTTCTAAAAATATTTTAAATTTTGATATTTCTATAAATTTGCAAATTTTATTTATTTTTAAAATGATCGGAAAAATTCTTTTTGTTTAATATTTTAAATTTTTTTTTTCGTACATATATAATGCGCCAACTGCAGCTGCTTGCTGCTCCCATAAAACGCGCTATAAATGCGTCGCATAAAAATCTGTCTCTCTACGGGTCGATCGGTTGGTCTGTCTGTCACTGAGATAACCTTTGGCCCGTTTCGAGAAAAAACCAGCTAGAACTATATGTTCTATGAAACACACACAAATGTACACAGTCCCTGTGCTCTGACAAAGGATTTCCATTCACATTCCTCGACTTCGGTTTTTGTGTTTTCTTTCCCCCCTCCATCGGCCTAAACAATGTCTGCAAATAACTACGAACAACGAACGTTACTTTTTTTCGTATTTTTGACAAAAACTGCTTAAAAATTTTTTTTGAATAAAAACTCTCGAATAAAACCCTATTTTTGGGCAAACAATAAAAACTCACGTTATATTGCACCACATTCGTTGCTGTTGTTGTTGTTTTATTTGGCTCTATCTGCCCTTTCTCTACCGCTTTTCATATCCTTTATGCAGAAGTAGCAAAAGCAGGAGTAGAAGAATCAACAACAACAATTCACACATTCATTGAAAATCGAATCGAACAAATTTTCAATTGATTTCTACCCCAAAATGTTTCAGATATAAAATTGTTTTTAAAATTTTCCATATGGTTACTACAATAAAACTGCGGAAAACCCTTCGCTTTGAAAAGTGAAGGTGAGATGCGTGTGTGTGTGTTTGTAAGTGTGGTGTTTTGAGGGGTTGTTCCTAGTACCGCTAACGACTTGCATTTTATGCATAATTTTTCATTACCTTTTCGTGTAAAATTCTTTAATTTCAATCTCTATGTATTTTATACCAGCTGATATATCAAGGTCACGTTCTCAAAATATAAATGTTTTTGGGTGCAAATGTTTTAATATTTTATAAAAAGCCTCAAGTATCTTAAAATTATGAAAAAATAACGATACCATTTATAAGCAAGCGAGCTTGAAGGCAAAACTATTCAGTATCTTTTACGAATTCATTTACGAACCTCTTAAAAGCAAAAGCATAAACAAAAGCAAAAGAAAAAACACAAGCAAAAGCAAAAGCAAAAGCAAAAGCAAAAGCAAAAGCAAAAGCAAAAGCAAAAAAAAAAAAGAAAAAGCAAAAGCAAAAATATAAGAGAATAGAACAAAATTTAATTTAGGACAATTCTTAGGATAAGAACATTGCCCAAAAAAGGTAGCAATTGCAGAAAAAATCAACAAAAGCCATGATAACGTATTATTTTTTTGGCTTAGATAATTAAATAAAATTAGCAATTTGGCTGTGAAAAAGCTGGTTGCAAGACAGGTTCGTGATTCTAAGCAATGTTTTGCCGTGTTTAACCGTAATCTGAAAGATTTTGTGCGTCAAATAGTGACCTGTGATGAAACATGGATTCACCACTATGCACCTAAATCGGTAGAACAAGCAGAACAATAGATTGGGCCAGTGGAAGTTCTCCGAATCGGCCAAAGACAAAACACTCAACAGGAAAGGTTTTGATATTGCTTATTGAAGACAAAAATTCCTAGTGAACTACAAGTACCGCTTATTGGGATGCTCACGGCATATTATTGATAGAATATCGTGAAAAAAGAGTTGGCTGTGTCGCACAGTGTGACGAGCCCATATAGCGACAAAAATAGAAGGAGTTATCCTAGAATCATGAAATTTTGTAAAAATGAGTTTTACGATAAATGAATTATTTTCACAAAATTTCGTTCAAATTGAATGAATGGCACGCCTACACCGAGAAAAAAACTTCTGCAAAATTAACAAAAAACCTAGTATAATTTACAGATGTCTTCGGCAATTCGGTGCCTCCCAAGTTCTTCGTCAAAACATCTAAATTTTACATGTTTAACTTTCCGATATTCATTCGGATAAATTAACTAAGTATTTTGTAATTGTAAATTATGGCTTCGACAGTTTATATTAGCGTGCTTGGTTAATCTGACGAAAATAGTGTTCAAGTCCATTACCATTTTGATAAAGTGTCAAAGCTTTCGATGGGTTACCTATGCTATTGATTAATATGTTGTATACTTGGCTTGGGTAAATCAAAAATTTTTTTTTCGGCAGGGTATCAAAGTATGTGCTTTCAAAGCAATGTATAAAACAATATATTACTTTGATGAATAAGTATAAGTTTTTAATTTCCATACAACTTGGTGCCACCCAAGCTGGCTTAGGTGATTTTACTATTGTTTTTTTTCTCGGTGTATCTCCGATATAACCGATATCGGTAATATGAAATAGTTTCCCAAACTATTATCCTAGATCAATAAAATTTGGTACACATAGTTCTTTTAGAGTTATAAACAGCTGGTGTGAAAATTAATTAAACCGGTTCACTAATATGACCACCTCCCTTATAACTGAAATCGGTAATCAGGTATATTTACACAAAAAATTACCCCAGATCATTTAAACCTACTACATATAGCTATTTTGTAGCTATAAATAGCTGGTGTGAAAATTAACCAAATCGGCCGACTAGCACGCCCACCTCCCATATAATTTATTTTTAGCGAAAACAGGATTCAGATAATTTGCCATTACTCCTTTCCTTTGGCTTTTTTGTTGATAAAGTATTTTATTTGAAAGTTTTATTAAACAATTTTTTTTTTTCTTATAAAATTGCTTATTTTCGACAAAACATGCTTCAGAAAAGTGGGCGTAAAGTCTTTATTGTTGAGTTTCGACCAACCAAGTTTTGGGAACATATTTAAGAAGTGTTGATATTACACATATTAAAGTTTAAAAAAAACAAACATTCTTTTTTTATTTTATTGCGTTTTGAATTTTGTGAAAAATTTGTTATTTTTTCATATAAAATTGCTAATTTTTGCCAAAACATGCTCCATAAAAGTGGGCATAAAGTCGTTATTATTGAATTTCGGCAAAGCAAATTTTGGATACATATTGAGAAAATATTGATATTCGACATACTAAAACTAAGAAAAAAACAAAAATGCTTTTTGTCCGCACTCGTTACATTGTGTGTCGTGGACACACCCGTAGGTTTTGACGTGACGTCATTTTTAAAACTCCTATTTCATGTCCAAACCCTTGTTTTTATCCATGACCAAATTCTTGACTTAATCTTAGAACAAATTAATTTTTGTTGTTGTTGTTGTTGTTAATGTTAATGTTGATGTTGATGTTGATGTTGATGTTGATGTTGATGTTGATGTTGATGTTGATGTTGTTGTTGATGTTGATGTTGATGCTGATGTTGATGTTGATGTTGATGTTGATGTTGATGTTGATGTTGATGTTGATGATGTTGATGTTGATGTTGGTGTTGATGTTGATGTTGATGTTGATGTTGATGTTGATGTTGATGTTGATGTTGATGTTGATGTTGATGTTGATGTTGATGTTGATGTTGATGTTGATGTTGATGTTGATGTTGATGTTGATGTTGATGTTGATGTTGGTGTTGATTTTAATGTTGATGTTGATGTTGGTGTTGATGTTGATGTTGATGTTGATGTTGATGTTAATGTTGATGTTGATGTTGATGTTGATGTTGATGTTGATGTTGATGTTGATGTTGATGTTGATGTTGATGTTGATGTTGATGTTGATGTTGATGTTGATGTTGATGTTGATGTTGATGTTGATGTTGATGTTGATGTTGATGTTGATGTTGATGTTGATGTTGATGTTGATGTTGATGTTGATGTTGATGTTGATGTTGATGTTGATGTTGATGTTGATGTTGATGTTGATGATGTTGATGTTGATGTTGGTGTTGGTGTTGATTTTGATGTTGATGTTGATGTTGATGTTGATGTTGATGTTGATGTTGATGTTGAAGTTGATGTTGATGTTGATGTTGATGTTGATGTTGATGTTGATGTTGATGTTGATGTTGATGTTGATGTTGATGTTGATGTTGATGTTGATGTTGATGTTGATGTTGATGTTGATGTTGATGTTGATGTTGATGTTGATGTTGATGATGTTGATGTTGATGTTGGTGTTGATGTTGATTTTGATGTTGATGTTGATGTTGGTGTTGATGTTGATGTTGATGTTGATGTTGATGTTGATGTTGATGTTGATGTTGATGTTGATGTTGATGTTGATGTTGATGTTGATGTTGATGTTGATGTTGATGTTGATGTTGATGTTGATGTTGATGTTGATGTTGATGTTGATGTTGATGTTGATGTTGATGTTGATGTTGATGTTGATGTTGATGTTGATGTTGATGTTGATGTTGATGTTGATGTTGATGTTGATGTTGATGTTGATGTTGATGTTGATGTTGATGTTGATGTTGATGTTGATGTTGATGTTGATGTTGATGTTGATGTTGATGTTGATGTTGATGTTGATGTTGATGTTGATGTTGTTGTTGTTGTTAATGTTGATGTTGATTTTGAAGTTGATGTTGATGTTGATGTTGATGTTGATGTTGATGTTGATGTTGATGTTGATGTTGATGTTGATGTTGATGTTGATGTTGATGTTGATGTTGATGTTGATGTTGATGTTGATGTTAAAAATAGCTTTATTGTTTTTCAAAATATTCCCCTGTATGATTAATACATTTTTGCATGCGTTCGAACCATTTGTTATAACATTTATCCCATTTCGCTTGAAACTCCTTCAAAACGTAGTTTTTTAACGCATCAACGGCTTCTTCTGGCTTAGAAAATCGTTGTTCAAATAAAGGACAAACTGTCCCTGATGTCGCTTCAGAAATAAGTTATTGGAAGAAAAATCAGAAGTATTCGGTGGATGACCCATTAATTCAATGTATTGAGTGCTCAAGAAAGCCTCAAGCTCGCATTGTCTTGATGAAGAGTAAAAATATTTCTTATTTTTCTACGTGTTTCAAGTTTTACCGTGGTAAAAATCTCAAAATGGTTTGTTTTCTTTTTAAATTAAAAAAAAAAATCGCCCTTTACTTACTACTCTCATATGTTTTGGAACACGGTTTTTTGCTCATAAAATGAAAAAAACCAAAAAATTTTTCATTAGCTACAAATTGTAGAACAACGTATTCAAAATGGCCACCATTTGCTTTCCAGCACGAGCGAAGTCGATCCAGCCAGTCATCGATTGCAGAACGCATTACATGCATAGGAAATTTGTCCACTGCTCGGACAAAAGTGCGCTTTAGAGACTCGATATTTGGATGTCGAGTAGAGCAAGCCATACCCTCTAACAGGGACCAAAATTTGTTGTCTTTGTTGGGCCGGAGCAGAATCTTGTTGAAAGATCCATGGCTTGTTTTCGAATAATGTCGTGTTAAGAGTCTTCACAACCAATTCCAAAATATCGGATTCATACACTTTTACCGAAGTTTTGACTCCTTTTTCACAAAAATTGAGCTTGGTGACCGCTTTATAGGCGACTCTCCACCAAACCATCACAGAAGCTGGGTGGTGACCTCTCTGAACTTTCGGAACGACGAGTTCTGCTGTCATGATGACAGAGCATACACTCTTTCATTCCGTTTGTTGAACGATTCCTCTACGGTGAAAATTTGTTCGTCAGTAAACAGAATCGTCTTTGGGTATTATCCGCGCGCTTTAGAAGTAACGATTTTGTTACTTCGATTCGCTTACGTTGTTCCTTTAACGCTACCGTGAGAAGGTGCTCGGTGTGTCTTTTGTATGCTCTGAGCTCCAAGTTATATTTAAGAATGCAAGGGATCAATTGCGCCGAGATATTCATCTCCATGAAAAGATTTTTTGCTTTCGCAGCGGTTTTCGCTTGATTCGAGACTTCACCATGTTGCTGCCTTGATGGCGGACGATCGGATTTTGGGTGGTCGATTATTCCATCAGTATCCGCAATCAATTTCACAGTACGATACACAAAATTACCAGTGACTCCGAGTGGTCGCAAGGTCCGAAAGATATCTCCTCTTTCATTGCCACATTTTTTTAGACCAACTATAACAGCACGATTTTCGAGCGAACCCCATTCCATGATTATAAACATCTGCCGCCATCATTTTTTTCCCGAAAAATAAGCATAAATGCTAAATGTCAAATAGGCGGCAAAACGAAGACATCGCGTTCAGTAATTCACTCACAGTGAGTACGTTCGGTCGTTTACCAAAACATATGAGTGTACTAAGTATATTTATTCCCGAAATATATGTAGTAACCTTCCTATACTATCAAAACCTAAGTCACTACCCAGCAAACATTATGTCTCGTAAAAGAGTCTTTTAAGACTCATATAAATGAGTTTTTAACGTTATAATGCGCTCAAAAAAGACTCTTTTATGAGTACATTTTTGTAGGTGTCGGGCCTCAAAATATACTCAAAATACTCTTTTAAGACTTATTATAAAGACTCTTTAAAGACTTATAATAAAGACTCTTTTATAACTCATTTAAATGAGTCTTTTTGGACTCAAAGTTAAGACTATTTTAAGACTCATTTGAAATACTTTTTTAGGATTCATAATAAAGACTTTAAATGAATACTTTTTTAGAACTCATATAAATGTCTTTTGGACTCAAAATTAAGACACTTTTAATAGTCATATTTGATACTCTTTTAAGAATCATGGAATGAAATCTTTAAAGACTAATACTGAGAACTCTTTCAGAACTTTCAATTATGATCCGTTTAGGCTGAAATATATTTTTAGATTCAAATTTATTTAAAACATTTGATAGTTGAAAAATAAAAAAAAAATGACAACAATATCTTTTTTAAACATTTAAAAAAGCATTTTTAAACATTTCTTTTTAAGTCATTTTACAATCATATAAAAGACATCTTTATGAGTCTTTTTATTGCGTACTCATAAAACACGCATAAAAAATACTCTTTTTAGAGTCTTATTTCTGAGCAATCATTTTACAATCATATCAAAGACTCCTTTATGAGTGTTTTTATTGCGTAATTAAAAAACACGCATAAAAATACTCTTTTTTGAGTCTTATTTTTGAGCAATCATTTTACAATCATATCAAATACTCTTTTATGAGTCTTTTTATTGCGTACTCATAAAACACGCATATGAAATACTCTTTTTAGAGTCATTTTTTTTGAGGCACTCAGAAAATGTTTGCAGGGTAGTTTGTTAGGATAGTTAGAAAATTCTTGAAAATCTTCTTAATATTGAAAACACAAAACAACAAATTGATATGAAAATATGCGAAATTTCTCAAATAAATACTGAGACACACCGGGTATATCAGCTACATAATAGGGATATTCACATTGTGGTATATTTTGTCTTGTATTGTGCATTTGGGATTCATTTGATATATAATCGCCCGTAAATGTTCTTGGATACATACCATAGAGAAAGGATCCGTGACACTTAGAGAAAGATATCCCATTCCGTGTACATGCCAAAACGCGCTGATGGATGAGATGGTTCGTTAATGCTCATAACTCGTCAGCCGTACAAGACAAGAATAAAAGTTGGGCAGTGGCAAAGAAAAATTTAGCTCTCAGCTGAGTCAAAGAGACTTTTATGATTTGTCTAAACTTCTTGGATAATAAGCTACGATTATATGCCAAATAGGTTCCACATGTTCCAGGGTTGCCTTTTAAGTCTTGCGCCTAACAATGAAAAAACAGTGGTTAATCAGTGAAAATACTTTTATTGTTTTTCGCAGTATTCTCCAAGATGATCAATACACTTTTGCATTCGTTTGAACCAATTTTTGAAACAGTTTTACCAACCAACTCTGAAGTTGGTACCTCCAAAAACAGGTCTCAACGGTCTGTTCGGGCGTAGAAAAACGTTCGCCACGCATTTATTTCTTAATGTGAGGGAACAAGATGAAGTCATAGGGTGTGAAGTAAGGCAGATGACCCAACAATTTCAAGTTTTGTGTAGTCAAAAACTCTTCTGTTTTAGCTGATGTGTGGGAACTCGCATTGTCGTGATTGAAGTTGATCTTCCTTGGGTGGTTGACTTTTCTCAATACTCCAAAGGCTTTTGGCAAACGAATGGTTGTGTACCATTCAACATCTCAGTTGCTCAAGTGAAAAAATTGTCCGGTTTTTCTGAAAAAAACTGGCAACCATTTGTAGTCCGCGGGCAACTTTTGTTGGCTCACTTTGGAAGACCCAAACAATCAATATGAATGAAAGCTTATATCATAGATACTTTCTAGATATGATTGTCAACACAGCAAACTCCGCCTGTTCTCACGAGCAGCCTGTTCAAAGCCAGGATAAAGGAGGATGGTCGCAGGCAACGGGTTCGCCCTATCCTGTGTAAATGAGAAGGGACTACCCAGATCCTGGAGTTGGTCGCCCAATCTGGGTAGTAGGTGGACCGATTGACTTGATCAACGGTAGCGTATGCCTACGAGGGAATAGCAATAATCCTAAAGAATTTGTTAGCACGGGGATAGTTGCTACTCTCGACAGACGTATTGTTGCAAGTCCCCACTGATACATTTTGCATTCGTCTCCTGGATAGTCTTATAAGTCTTAGACTTATAAGGCTGGTATAAACGTTTTAATCAAGAGGTGTCAGATTGGGTAATCCGTGTGTGAAAAGTTAAACTTAGTAGCCTCGGAGTGCCGGTTTGAAAATATGGTGATATTGGGTGCTGCGAGTGACTGGGTGTTCATTTGGTGGCCTGTAGTACTAGATTAACAAGGTGTCCCAAGGTGTGATTGATAAGGTGTATCAAAGAGTGTCATATTGAGTACTCCGAGTGTGAAAAGTTTATCTTAGTAGCCTCGGAGTACAAGATTGATGAGGTGTCCCAAGGTGTGATTGATAAGGTGTAAAAGGAGTGTCATATTGAGTACTCCGAGTGTGAAAAGTTTATCTTAGTAGCCTCGGAGTACAAGATTGATGAGGTATCAAGAAGTGTCATGAGTACTCCGAGTGTGAAAAGTAATATCTTAGTAGCCTCGGAGTACAAGAGTGACGGGTTTATGAGTTAACTAGTGCTGTTCATCCCGGTAGTCTCGAGTACCAGTATTGAAATGGAGTATATAGTGGTGACCTTGTGTCACACACAGTCAAATGCGATGTGGTCTACGCTGTAGCACGTCCAAATAGTGGTGGCTTTTTCCTTCACAGTCAAGTGTGATGAATGCAAATGTGTTGGTGTTGTGATAAATGCGTGTCGGGCAAATCCTTTAGCCCAGGAGACTATCGTGGGCTGGCCCTTCGGGGAGTATAGTGCTGGCTGTGGTAGTTCAGTGTCGCGAACAGGTCTGTGGATCGGCGTGGAGTTGCGCTAAACAACCGGGTGGCAATGCCCTACATTGCAAGAGATGTTAGATGGGTCTCGATTTTTACCAATAAATGTGGATGATGACCCAGCTAATCATCCATAATTGGTACTGTTGCGTTCCAGCATTGGTGCTATCCATACAGTATATTTATTAATTTAAAAATACAACTTAAGTATGGTGTGCAACCGGTGTTGAAACTACTATGACAGGGCGTTGGTCGCGTCTGGAGTTATGGAAGTGACGCCTAGGAGAGGTATGACGGACGTCCTAGATTCATTAGCATGGCACTGACGTCCTGAAGATTTATCTCCTAGGCATCAATTCCATGAACCTCGACCCCATTGCCATGGGGCAACGTGGAATAATGCCTATACGGCAGGTGTCTGCGATACTCAAAATGGAATTTCCTTCTGTCAACACAGCAATTTAAAAATCAAAGCCAATCGCACCAATTTTGCCCGAGAATTTTTTAAAATTCCCGTTATTTTTTTAACACAACTTGTAAGGAATTAGTTGCGACATTGAACCTTTTGTGGTTCTGTTGAGGTACTGAGCAGAAATCTTTTATTCTGTGGCCAATAGGTACCACTCAGAGTTTCTTTGTAACTAGTAGGATCTTTGGAACTTTTTGAGATTTTTGTAATCTTTGGATAAAAATCTACGAAGTTCCACTTGGACAATCTATGCAATCTATGCAAGGTTATTGGAAAACCTATATTTGGGTTTTTTGGACTTTTTGCTAAAAAATCTATGAATATTAGTCAAATAGATTTCAAAGGGATCATCTTCGGAACTATAGTAGATGGGTTATTCGAACTCTTTTGGGTTTTGTGAATTCTTCTGAATAATATTTTTAGAATTGTGTCTATAAGATGAGAGCACAATACAGGACATCGTGAATAACCATAATATTTTTATAGCTTATTATAATTTAGATTAATTCTTTGAGTTTAGATTAAAACTTCTTATAAATCATTTCCAATAAACTATGTTCATTAGATTTAGTTGTTGATAGATCCTTTGTGGACTGTGGAGTGGGTATACTCCGCTCATAGGAGAATATTTAAATATTTGTGTGGACTGAACCAAGAAACATTTATCCTTTGAGATAACAATGGGGGATATATGTTGATATATAAAAGGCTGTCAGATAGAATAGCTTAAATGTTTGATGATTGTTCCTACCTTATTTAGTCTTAGTTAAGTATTTTATTTAAAAAATTTGGAATTTAAAGTAATGGCTAACAGAAAAATATATTAAAAAATACATCCAAGCTATAGGTCTCAAATCCTTTGATATGAAAGTACATGCTCGTAATCTTCTCTAAAAAAAATGCATAAAAACAACAACACCCTTCTCTGTCACATAGATCCTCCCTTCCCATAATTTTAACTCTTACATATATGCATGTCATCACATATATGCTCTCAAAACTTCACACACATGTACATTCGCCACCCAACCAAACCCAGAGCTAAGCCAACGCGTGCCAAGCACGAAGGACAGCTTTGAAAGGGAGAAAAAAAAAGACGCACCCGCAACTTTTTACACTCCCTTCGCAAATATTTCGCAACCCCTTTTATGACAACACGTTCATAGCAATCAACCACCGATTTGAATGCACCCTTCCAGATTCAACCCTTCGTTAGTTTGAGGCATGCATTCCCTCATGCATTCAATAAGAATTAGTTGCGCAACAAAAACTATGAACGGATGGCACGAAAAAAAAATACCAAAAGAAAATGCGTAAAAATCATTGAATTTTCCACCAAAACGCAATAAACACAAAAAATTGAAATCCTTTTATTTTTGCTGCATGCCGAACATGTGCCGAATGAACAAACTCGTACAAACACACAAGCAAGTTGATTATCCTTTCACTCAAAGGGTGTGTGTGTGCAGCATGGTAGGCCACCGACAGTTTGATGTGTTGGCAACTCTATAATCAGCACAAAAAGCAACAATTAACAACGCACGAGTTGTTGAAGCTGTCGTTTTTGTTGCTATTGGCATAGCAGTGATTGAATCCTTCCCCGCATCCTTTCATTTTTTTCACTGCACTTTGAAGAGTGTGCAAATATCTTCCTTTTGCAAAAAAAAAATCAATTTTTTTTGCTGAATTTTCATTTTTATTTTATATTATTTTGTGTCAATTTCGTCCTCTTTTTTGCCCATTTTTAAGTTGGTCTCAATTTTCCTCACTTATGAATGGGTGCGTGAGCAACGTGAGCCTTACGCTTGATGTCCTTGATTATGCGTGACATGAAATGTGAGTTTCACATTGTTATTGTTCTTGTTGTTGTTGCTTTTTTATTTGAGTTTTTTTGATGATTAAAAAATTGACAAGTCCTTTGGACAAAGCAACAAAAAAGGATTTTATTTTTTTTTGTGTGTGGCCATTGTGTGGACACATAAACGGGGTAAGGCACAAGTTGTGTGCGTTTTTATTTATTTATTGTTGTTGTTTCGTTGCTTCTGCTCCCTGCGTCGCACGTTGATTTTTGATGATGCGTTAATTTGTCGTGCATAAAAGGATTTTTGTGCTCGTGATTTTGTGGAAAAATTGGCGATTTTAACGATTTTTTTAAATTATTGTTTTTTTTTAGTAGTTTGAAGGGTGTGTGATTTTATCGCCGGTGGTAGTGGTTTATCGCCGAACGCAGGTGGTTGTTAGATTTTTAAACTATTTCAAGAGAACTGAGCATTGGAAAGGAATAACTATCAAAAAGGTGAGTAGTTTTTGAGGACACCTGGCTATTTTTGCGATAGATAGCTAACAGAGTTGACTTTAATATGTTTTCGTATAAGATTTGATTCTGCTGGATTGAAAAAATAATTGTGGTTGATTGCTATGGATGGAAGCATATGATTTAGGAAGCTCTTAGTAGATGCATGGGCACATGACATGATGAAGAGGTTAGGTTAAAAAAATCAACACAAAAACCTTTAATAAACTTAACCAGTTAGCACAATTTAGAAGGATTTGGGCTGAACTAGTAGTAGCGTGTTTTCAACTAGGTAATTTTTTAGTAATTTAACTAGTAGATTATAAAGTAGGGAACCCCATTTCACTGATAGTGAAGGCAGAGAAGGAGAACTACCTGTCTCAGTTTCTGCAAAAACCCACCTATACGTTTAATGGCGTTTCTCGAACCCCTGCATTAAAAATAATTCAAGGCTATATTAACCGATGCAATCTATTTTTTCAAAATTGATATGGTGGTTGGAGGAAAAGTGAATGACGTTGAGTAAAAAAAGTATCAATGGTCGAATTTAAGACCCTTAATAATACTCTACCTAAAATTTTTCATTTTAAGACTCTTAAACAGACAAACTTTTTTCTTTTCTCTTGTAGTTCTAGATTAGATTTGAGGAAAAGTGACAACGTCGAGTCCGGTGAACGGGGAAAAAGTTGATAAAATACTTATAGTTTGCATAATCAAGTAGATAATGCTATTTCAACGAAGAGTTTTTTGAGGGACGAATTTCAATTCATGAAAGCATGTTTCTTAGCATACCCAGAATTATTACTTGAATTTAAAATAACCTAAAATACCTAACCAAACCTACTCTAACCAAATCCAACTTATCTAACCTAACCTAACCATATTTAATCATCTCTCAAATTCCCAAACCTTATAGTCTAATCGTACCTTATCTAATAAATAGTGTTCCAATAGTAGGTGTGGTACTTTGTTATCGATTTAAATCTGCATTATCGACCCTTGACCGCCATATTTTGTGTCATTGTCATTGTGACGAAGAAACAATGCATTGAAATTCTCGAATTTTGGATATCTGATTCCAAGTCGATGAAAGAACCCTGCGCAATAAATTTTATCAAACTGGGTCCGTACTTGATGTTCCGAAGCCAACCAGAGTGTGGACATCACGTGCTGAGAATATTGCTGCCGTAAGTGAAAGTGTCGCCGAGTCCCCCCAAATGGCTATTCGCCATCATTCGCAACAATTGGCCATTTCCGCGACCTCCATGCATCGAATTTTGCACTTGGACTTGAAGTTACACCCATATAAAGTTCAATTGACACAGCAGCTGTTGCCTCGTGACCATGCACAACACCGTACATTCGCTGATTGAGCCCTGCAAATGATTGCTGAAGATGATGATTTTTTGCAAAAAACCATCTTTTCGGATGAGGTTCATTTCCACCTCGGCGGCTATGTTAACTAGCAAAACTGCCATATCTGGGGCTCGGAAAATCCACAAGTGATCATAAAGAAACCAATGCATCCACCGCGAGTTACTGTGTGGTGCGGTTTATGGGTCGGAGGTATCATCGGACCGTTTTTTTATTTTCGAAGATGACGGAAACATCGAAAATGTCAAGTCTGATTGGTACCACACTATGTTGGAGGACTATTTTGTGCCGGAGGTTGAAGCTCAGGGTCTGGACGATATGTGGTTTCAACAGGACTGCGCTACCCCACACACAACTCGCCTCAATTTAAACTTTTTGCGTCGCATATTCCCGAACCGTGTAATTTCTCGTCGCAGTGATGTGAATTGGTCGCCCAGGTCATGCGATTTAACGCCGTTAGACTTTTTGCACTAAGGTGACACCAAGGATAAAATTTATGTGAATGATCCGAAGACAATTCCAGACTTGAAAAGCAATATAACATCGGTAATTAGGGCCATTTCGTAGGCTATACTTCAAAATGTCATCGAAAATATGGCCGAAAGCATGATAGTCGCGGTGAACATATCCGCGAAATAATTTTTCACACATAATCCTATTGTGTAACTTTCCGAACGAAATAAAATATTTGGAAAAATTCAGAACTATTTTTGTTTTATTCAAAATCAAAGTACCAGCTTAATGAAACCCTTTATAACCTAACCTTACCTTAACCTAATCCATCCAAACCTATCCTAACTTTGCTTACCTAAAATAACATTATCTACGCTTTCCTAGCATGTCTGCGCTAACTTTATTATACTTTACCTAAATTAACCATACCTAATATAATTTAACCTCATTTACCTTACCTTACGTAACATAGCCTTACCTCGCTTTAACCTATATTACCTCTTCTCCTAACTTTATCTTCTTTACCTTATGGAACTTAGCTAACCTAACTTAGTCTAATCTTACCTAGCATTATGTACCACCATGATATTATCCGACATTATATAACCTTATCCCACCATACCAAATCCAACCTAATCTAACATAGGCTCACCTATTAGCTACCTAAAGTTAGCATTACGTTTCTTAACGTTATCTTAAAAAATTAAAAATAAATAACTAGCCATTTCAGCCCTTGAAAGGACTTTGACCTAGCTTCTGATCAATTGTGTTGTGCGTGTTATTAAGTTTGTACACAATTGACCGAGAAATGGACCTACATGTTTAACGCCGACTCCGAACGGCGATGAACGGAATGTTCTTGTTCTCAAGAAGCTCTACATGACATTTTGAATATTCTCTGAGGTTTGCCATTGTCTGCAGAGAGGTGGCGGCCGTACAGAAAAATTATTTTAATTCAAATAATTTTCTGTCGCTGCTGGGGTTCGATCCTGGGTCTCCAAGTTCGTTGACATAGCGGCCACGCACTTTAACCAACTACGCCACGGACGCCACATTATCTTACCTTATGTTATATTACCTCAACTTATATTACTTTACCGTACCTTACCTTACCTTACCTTACTTTACCTTACCTTACCTTACCTTACCTTACCTTAACTTACCATACCTTACCTTACCTTACCTTACCTTACCTTACCTTACCTTACCTTACCTTACCTTACCTTATCTTATGTTACCTTACCTTACCTTACCTTACCTTACTTTACTTAACCTTATCTAAACTTACCTTATTATCTTATCTTCTCTTATCTTATCTTATATTATCTTATCTAATCTTTTCTTATCTTTTCTTATCTTTTCTTTTCTTTTCTTATCTTATGTTATCTTATCTTATCTTATCTTATCTTATCTTATCTTATCTTATCTTATCTTATATTATCTTATCTTATCTTATCTTATCTTATCTTATCTTATCTTATCTTATCTTATCTTATCTATCTTATCTTATCTTATCTTATCTTATCTTATCTTATCTTATCTTATTTATCTTATCTTATCTTATCTTATCTTATCTTATCTTATCTTATCTTATCTTATCTTATCTTATCTTATCTTATCTTATCTTATCTTATCTTATCTTATCTTATCTTATCTTATCTTATCTTATCTTATCTTAACTTATCTTTTCTTGCCATATATCATCTTACCTTACCTTACCTTTCTTTTCTACACAACACTACTTACAATTGAACTTCCAACACTTTTGAGGTTCCGCTCTTAAAATTGTTCTTCCTCGATTATTGTTCGTAAACACTTGTGAAGGCTTGTGTGTGATTATGTTGCTCGCTTCTTGAGGAGTCCTTGCGAAGTAATTTATCAAGATCGTGAGAGAATAATGTAGTGCTTCAATATAAGCCCCTACGAACTAGTAAGAGAGAGTATTTTTCTTACTCGAGAATACTTTCAAAGTACTAGTAAAAGCAAGTTCAAAATTTGAAGACAGATCTTGTACTGCTTGCAACATGAGAAACACGTCCAAAGCACATTTTGAAAGTTATTTTTAGTACGGATAGATACGTATTCAATATTGCAAAAAGGATGTAGTAGATTATAGTGGATAGTGGATAGTAGATTATAGTGATTGTTTCAGAGATCGACGAAGGCTGTGTCTATTCCCAGCGATTTCCAATATAAGAAAATTCATTATTATCCTCAGGAACTTTTCCGTATTTTATGGAAATATGAAAATGCAAAAAAAAATGTTTTTTGTAGATAAATGAAATAGTCTTTGTGAGAAACTGAAAAACATTCCAATAATGTTCATTTTGTATTATGTCAATCAGATCATTATTACTTATGAGAGTGAAACTGCTCTAGTGAGAGTGAATCCTCGTCTCTCGCTGGTGTGGCTCGTATAGGTTTAATCTAAGCAAAATAACTTAGAAGAAGCTTTATGATATAATGGGTGTTTTTTTAGGGGTTTGTTTTTCGAATAGAGATAAAACTGGCATTTTGTGGTCAAATCTGGCAACTCTAATGTCATTTATGTTCAGTTTGGTTTGCCATTTCATCATGAACAGGTTGACAAAAGAACAACGCTTGCAAATCGTGCAAATTTATTTCGAAAATAATGGTTCAGTTCGCGAAGTTTACCGCAAGGTCCGTCTATTTTATGGTCGACATAATCGTCCATCAGAGCAATTAATTCGGTTAACCATGGGTCGTTTTCGCACTACGTCTACTCTATGTGATAGCACGCAACCGCAGAGACGTCAAACAGTGCGCACCGAAGAAACAATTGCCGCTGTAGAGCAAAATGTTGAAGAGGACCCGAATGAATCGATTCGCCACCGTGCACAGCAATTAGAGCTTTGTCCATCAACTTTATGGAAGATTTTGCGCAAAGATCTTGGCTTGCGACCTTACAAGATCCAGCTTGTGCAAGAATTAAAGCCGCGAGACCATGCAATGCGTCGTGATTTTGGTGTATGGGCCGAAAATGAGATTGATCTCGATGCTGATTTTCATCGCAAAATTTTGTTCAGTGATGAGGCTCATTTTTGGTTGAATGGCTACGTCAACAAGCAAAATTGCCGCATTTGGAGGGAAGAGAATCCACATGAGATTCTTGAGACGCCATTACATCCACAAAAACTGACTGTTTGGTGTGCTCTATGGGCTGGTGGAGTCATTGGGCCATACTTCTTTCGAAATAATGCTGGAGAGTCAGTTGCCGTTAATGGAGACCGGTATAGAGCCATGATAACCGACTATTTTGTTCCCGAATTGGATGGCATGAATGTGGATGAGTTGTGGTTCCAACAAGACGACGCTACATGCCACACAGCGCACGTCACAATCGATTTATTGAAGGAAACATTCGATGAGCGCATAATTTCGCGGAATGGACCTGTCAATTGGCCACCAAGATCGTGTGATTTGACACCATTGGATTATTTTCTTTGGGGATATGTGAAGTCGCTCGTCTACGCCAACAAACCAGAAACGTTAGGGGACTTGGAGGCCAACATTCGTGGCGTTATTGCCGACATACGGCCCCATAAGCTCGAAAAAGTGGTTGAAAATTGGACCTGTAGAATTGGCTTTATTCGAGCCAGCCGCAGCGGCCTCATGCCCGAAATCATATTTAAACATTAATGGCATAAAATTATCCTTCCAATAAAGCCAAATTGATGGACATTAAAACGATTTTCTTGTGTTTTATTTCAATTCGAAGTTCTATACCTCTAAAAAAACACCCTGTACAAGTGGTTACGATGGACAATAAGAGTTCCTCACAAAAGCTTCTTGGAATATTTTATCTAATGCACTCTCATTTTATTTAAGGACTAGAAAATTAAGCTTTATATAGACCAAAAGGCACATTGAAATAATTTCATCTGTAAATATTTGCATTTCCTGTATTCTCTGTCAAAATGGACTGGATATTTATGTCCCCACTTTTAAAAAACGTGAAAGAGGTATATTGGTTTTGTCACTGCGTTTCTGACGCCCATAAGGAGATGTGATACATAGGTATAGAAAAGTATATCTTTTCTTGATCAGCATCACCACCCGAGTCGATTTAGCCATATCCGTCTTTCTGTCTGCGATCACGATTACAATCGTAATTTTCAAGTTATCAATTCGATATTAAAGATTTTGAATATACTTTGGTTCGGCCGTGGTGGTATTTTAACTTCGGCCCAGTCGAAGATAATTTTTTACTAGTTTTGTGATAATTTCTTCGATTTATTTTTGACTACTTGAAGTTTTTTAATTATTTAATTATTCATAAGACGTACTTCATCGATAGAAAAATACTTAATTTTCCATTTCTCGCCTAAAAAAATCCCTAATAGCGCATTTTTGGGATTCAAATGCGTTACATCAAAGTTTTTTCCAAATCTACTTAACGAAATCTAACCAATGGAGATATGCTTATAATTGAGGGTTCTAAAAGCACTTTTGAAGATAGTGATTTAGAAATATAATGGGAATATATAGCTTTACTGATATACTTTGAATAAAGCTACGGCTTAAAAATAAAAATTTCCTCAAATTTAAAAAATAGCTTTCCTTAAAATCTTTGTACCTCAAGCACTTAAATTAAAGCTAAGGCTGAAATTTTAAAAAATTCCAAGAACATAAAAGGCCATTCAAATGTTTAATTCTACCACTTCTGACTTTTGAAATGAAATAATTCCAACGTTCATGTCAGAGATCAAAAGTCAAACTTTTTTCATGCTTTTTGCACAATTTATTTGAATGTTCCATTAAAAATTTTAAATAAGCCCCCGAAAGTGAGTCAAGGAAAGGCATGTAATAATTATTTAAAATTAATCCTCAACAATTAATTGCTGCTCCAACAGTAAAAACATAACTCGAGCAAATTAAAACTTTTCCATAACAACTCCAAAGTTGGCAAAGCCTTAGAAGTTATTTGGATGCGGAATGAATGAATGGTTGGAGGGAATACAGTCAAGGCTGGATGGACCGAGTATTTGGAACGTTTGCAACCAAGCGCTGGGAAACTCAACGATTGTGTTGTGTGTTCAGTGCTTTTTTGGGGTTTTTTTTTTTTGTTTTTCTGAAAATGTTTCGCTTCATCTTCTTCTTGGGCCAGGCACTAAATAGCCACCGCTGCTGGCTATAGAAGATTTTCCATTAATTTCCTTGTCAACCCCCTCGCAAAATGGAAAATTTTTAGCTTAAGAAAAACATTTTCATTAAAAATAAACACGGCGGCGACAAAACGTCAAGACGACCGAGCACATCATAGGACAGGCACAGGACACTCGCTCACTCACTCATTCAAAGCGAAAAATACACAAAAAAAAAAAAACTAAAAAACCAAAAAAAGAACGGACGAAATGTTTTCATAAAATATTGGATTCATTTTCTCCTTTATTATTTTAATGCCTACCCCAACCACTAGCCCGCCAACCGAAGAAAAGTGTAGGAATTTTAATGGAAATGCGCGAAAACAGAAATTTTTCAGGGCGCTACTCGTGCAAACAATGCGTTTGTCCTTCGTTCTTTTATAAAAGGATATTTTCTTAAGCTTCCTACAATCTTCCTGCTACGCCCACTCAAAACAAAAAAAAAAAAAAAAAGAAATTCAAAAAAAGGAAAGGGCCAAAAGCAAGGGAAGAATGCGCGAAAATTGAATACCGAGGCGGCGGGCTGTTTTTTCAATGAATAAAATGAAACAATGAACAAGAAATCGTGGCCAATTTTAATTTTTCTTAACCCTCAACCACGCGCCGCAACCCCGCTGGCACCTGTCATGTGCTTAACGACCGACCACTGGAGAGCAACACAAAATAGTACAAAAATACAACAACAGAAAAAAACAGTCCTGCATCCAACATGGGCCTAATGTTGGAGTTACGCCAACATGCTATGCCAAACATAGCTGAGGTGCCTTTATCGGTCTTTTGTGGGTGGCATCTACTCAGTTTAATGGGTGGAAGAATTTGAAAAAAAAAAAAATAAACAAAAAAGATGAAAAATTAAAAGAACCTCGCCACTGATGAATAATGACAATGCAAAAAGTGTTCCTTTTTTAATTTTCATTTCTTAGTTTTTTATGTGCTTTTCAGCATTTTTAGGATTTCTTGGCAGCTAAACAAGTTTTGAATTAAAAAAAAAAAAAATTAAAAAAAATATATAAAAGAAAATGAGTAAAAAACAAAAACTGACAGTAAGTAAACCAAAATTTGGTGAGCAACACAAAAATAATGTACTTACTTGCTTACAACGTGCTGATTTATATGCAAAATTAAGAGTTGCCAGTGCAGGCTGAGAGAAAAATCACAGGTGCTCGAGCTTACTAAAAACTCGAAAAAGATATTTCATACAGTCGCGATTGGGCTCCCAATGACTTCTATTTGTTTCCGCACATCAAGGACAACGTGGACAGCGATTTTTTAAAGCCAAAAGAAGCCGTTGATGCGTTTAAAACTATGTTATGGAGGTGTCTCAAGTGTAATGTGATAAACGTTATGACAAATGGTTCGAACACTTACAAAAATGTATTAATCATAAAGGAAAATATTTGAAAAAACCGGTAAAACAATAGATTCGCGTAATAATCACGCTGTTAGCAACATTATGTTGCTACATTATGTTGCTAACAGCAATAACGAATTTGTTTCTAAATGTTTTATTTTTGTATTTACGCACCATCGATCGTCGCAATCTTACGTTCGCATGTTGTTGTTTTTGCGTGCAGCGTTGTTAACATGCGTGTTTGTGCTTTTTTGTGCGTGATACATGCAATCATGTAAGAAGTTGTGTTATATCGCGGACACAGCCAACATAGTTGGCAGTTCTTGCATTGATGTGTATTTCTAACTTTTCTACTTCCCAGCAAACATTATGATTCTTAAAAGACTCTTTTAAGACTCATATAAATGAGCTTTTGTCGTCATTATGCGCTCAAAAAAGACTAGAAGACAAAAAAGTACTTAGATGAGTACATTTTTGTAGGTTTCGGGCCTCAAAATATGATTCATAATAATGACTGCTTTATGTCTCATTTTGGATTAAAAATTAAGACTCTTTTAAGACTCATTTTTAAAACTCTTTTCAGACTCATAATAAAGACTCTTTAAAGACTCATACTAAAGACCCTTTTAGAACTCATATAAATTAGTCTTTTTGGACTCAAAATTAAGACCCTTTTAAGACTAATATTTAACACTCTTTTAAGACTCATAATAAAGACTCTGTAAATACTCATAATAAATACTCTTTTAGAACTCATATAAATTAGTCTTTTGGACTCAAAATAAGGCTCTATTTAATATCATTTAATACTCTTTTAAGAATCATGTAATGGAATTTTTAAAGACTCATAATGAAGACTCTTTCAGAACTCATAGCAGTAACAATGATCTGTTAGGTTGAAATATATTTATAGATTACAATTTATTTAAAATATTTTATAATTTAAAAATAAAAAAAAAATTACAAAAATATTTATTTGAAACATTTCAAATAAGAAGTAATTGCAGAAAATTAAGTTAAAAATTTCACTTTGCCATATCCGATTCGACTTCATTTGATTCTGCAAGCTCCTCAGTACATTGAACGACTGAAAGATTAATTATGGCGTATTGGAGCATTCACTTTGTAAAAAATATTCACATTCTCACAAATTATCATCACATTACAAAATACAGAGGATCAGCCGTGATGGTCAGAC